>JABFEA020000085.1:17136341-17146486 GCA_019775915.2 Cyphomyrus plagiostoma
ATGGTGACCCATTCAGTGGAGGATTCACTTTCCGAAACCCGGAAGATGTCTTCAGGGAGTTTTTTGGTGGACGAGACCCATTTGCAGACTTCTTCGGTGAGTCTTTGTGTGTTCACTGTACTAAACATTAAACTTTACTTGGCAGTAATACACAACTTCTGTGAGGAATTCATGCAGAGAAGGATATAGTGAGACTGAGAGGCATTCCTCAAAATGATACTGCATCAGGTTTCATTACTGGTTTCTGTCCGTCTAGAGCCCTCTGATGATATGGTGCTGGTTGGTTAGTGCTCAACATGGTTTTGGTTACTGGAAATGGGACTTTCCTGCCAAGCAGATTGTACAGCAGCCAGCCGGGGAGTTGCAGTGTGGAATACGACGCCTCACTTCAACCCTTAGTTTTTCCGTTCACGCACATCTATTTTTAGGCATTCACAGTAGTGTCACGTCCTGTGTGCTGTGTTGCGACAATTGCCTATGTTCAGATTGGTTTGCTTGGTCAGCTTCAGGTCTGTGAAGTTTGCGCTGGTGACAGTTTCAGTGTCAGGCCAGTGAAGCTCTGGATTGTCTGTCCTTATCACCATGAATTTTGAAGATGAGTGAGGAGATAGGAAGCATCCCACCTATTCTATCCCTTTCTGCTGTCTTCATAACATCATTCAGTAACTCCATTTAGTCATGGCAGTAATACTGTTAGAAAGCTAGGAACTAGCCGCAATATGTTAGCAGGTGTTTGAAGCGCATTATTTCCTGTGGACCTCCAGCTACTGTAGCCACATTACCAGTTAGTTGTTTGTTCTTGTTTGTTTGTAGCTTTTCATCAGTGTAGGCCCAGGATTATAGAGTAAGGTTGTGTTTTGTGTGGCTAATACCATTAGCTTGCTAGTAAAATTCTAAAAACAGAGCAATAGAGAAAAATAGAGTATTCTACAAACAAAAATCTGTTGCTTTCAGACTACTGATTTTTGGTGATTAATGTATCGTTAAAAGTAAGTCTTTGTGAATCAGTGCCCTGTTCTCAGTTAAAGAATGGCATCTGTTCTGCATGTGTGTACACACAAACACGCGCATCTCTAAATAAGGAGACCTTTCGAAGCACACGGTCCGTTAGCCAGTGCCAATGCTAGTGGCTGCATCATTCCTGTGGAATGTGATGGAAATAGCCTCCGTGGAAACAGCCATGGGGGGAAACAGCATTGATGCCACTACCCAGCAGCGGTCCTGCAGATGTGGCCAGCTGACCTTTGCGGCCGTCAGGTCAGCATGACAGCCCCAGAACACAATGTCTGAGCCCCTGTTAAATTACAAATCGGAGCTAACTGCTTTGCCTGTTGCCGGGCATGTAAGCCTTGCTATCTCACAGCAAGCGAGTCTGAAAGCTGGCATGGGGTACAGTCAGACTCCCCTTCTAGAGGTGCCTCTATAATTAAACCATGTGTAGGTTACAGCAGCTGCTCACCTTTCTGTCCTGTCTATGGTCACGAGGTTGTGATGGTTTGTCAGTGTTGCCTTGGTTACTTTCACATGCTGGTCATGGCACTTATGACTGGTAGTCACTGGCCTTGCCACACCCACTGCTTGTGCAATTCTTTCGTGTGTTAAACTGGAGTATCTTCAAATCGCATAGTCCTAGGTAATCTTGGGTCCCATAAGTGTTCATGGGATGCACCTTAACTCAGATATTTACATCTTTTGCTGTGTGCTTGGACTAAGTCACAGTGACTTAATTGGACTAATTAGCGGAACCAATTCCTGGAACTGCTATAAATAGAGATGGGATGTCTATGGAACTGGGGCATTCTGGAATGTGATGGGTTCTTGGTGCGTAGTTAACTGGGGATGAAGAAATGTGCAGTGTGTCAAACCTGGAAGCAGCCAGCCGGCCGCTTAAAGCCCCAGACAGAACCTGCCGCTGTGTTTGAGAATTTATCTAACCTGAACTAAACCGGTGAAAAAACTGGCTAAGATGGCAAAAGGTAAACTGATAAGTGACTGCTCGTCCATTACTCTATGCTGCTGGTATGAGAACTAAGGGGTCTGGTGCAGTCTGGAGGCACCAGTGACGTGTTCCGCACTGGCCTAGATTATGGCTTGATTAGAAGGAGCTTTAAATGGAAACTGGCACAAGGCATCATGCAGGGTGGGGGGTCATGTGTCTGTTTCCAGAGGAGAAGCCTGGAGAAAGAGCTTCAGAGTAAGGGAGTCTTGGAGAGCTTGGCCTTTGGCTTCAGTCAGTGGTGTTTCTATCACCACAGTTCAAGCCCTTGCTGGCATATTAGTGCTTGGAAGTATGAGCTTCTCAGAGAAACTGTATGAATGATGGGTCGCTCACTCATTTTACCTCCTACAAGTTCTGCTTGACCCAGCATATGTGATTTCCTCCAAACTGGATTGTCAGTCTTCAGGAGGGCAAACTGGTGAGCCAAAAACAGCTGACAACAATAGGGAAGTATTTATTTACCATTGCCAGGATATGTTGGGTGGCCCAAAACAGTATGGCACAGTTACCTCACTCCTGATCATTCATCGTGCCATCAGAGTGCTCTCTGACTGCAGTGGGTAGGTGGGGAAATTCTTCTTTGTCGTCCATCATTTTTAAGCCACCTTTATTGGACATTAAGGCCCAATAAAGGGGGAAAAGGAGCAATTAAAATCCTCGTTTTATTGCCGGTTTGTTTTGTCCGAGCTTCCACAGTCATTCACTAGACTGATTTGAGGTTAAGAAGTTACATCAAGAGTTCAGCAGGAGGCAGCCCTTGCACACAAGCAAGACATGGCTACAGTCTCAGCAGCCAAAAGAAGATGTACCAAGCTGTACAGATATCTGACACTAAACTTGCATTAATCCCTGTGGCAGAGTAACCAGTGTGAGGTTTATGAAGCTCTCAGATGGCGCCAAGGTTCCCAGCAGTCTGTACTTGAGCATCACGCCGGCGATGATTCAAAGCCGCCTCACGGTGTTCCTCTTTCCTCCCCTGTGCTCGCCGCGAAGCCGACGACCCGTTCGACCCCTTCGGCGACCTCTTCGGCGCGGGGCGCAGTCGGCACCGCGGTGTCAGCCGCAGTCGCACCACTGGCAGCCCCTTCTTCCAGGGCTTCGGAGGCTTTCCCGCCTTCGGCGCCGGCTTCTCTTCATTTGACTCCGGTGAGGCCCCGCCGCTGGTGACCGCTGTGCCTGCCTTCACCCGAATGTCCCGGAAGACACGCTCTGATGGAAATCTATGACTGTTTGAGGATGGAATTTTAATCACCTAGTAGCAGACCGTTACCCATCATTGTGTTAAGGGATTAGTGCATAGCTTCGCTATTTCGGGTCACTTCATCTGTAAATTTTCTGCGATGGCCTTGTACAAATGTTTATGCAAACCAGCAGTGGTTCAGATGTTTACTTTGGTATCTGGGTGCTGCTGGTCTCGGGATGAAGTCGTGACGTCGGCGGTGATGTTGGCCGGCCAGCTGTTGTGGGGAGTGTTGACGGCATCATCCCACTGCTGGTTTAACATGCAGCCGCTGGTCCTCCACTGATGTGCGAATGTCCATCGGGCCATTGCTCGCGATTGAGGGTGGATGCTGACGCGAGAGCTGATAGGTCGATGCTGTTCCACTTTGGGCCAATGGCCGCGGCCTGCCTCTTCCTCCCCCCGCACAGGTTTCTCCTCCTTCGGCCAGCTGGGGAGTGGGGGGTTCGCCTCGTTCTCCTCCTCGTCGTTTGGTGGCGGTGGCGGGGGCGGCATGGGAAACTTCCGCCAGGTGTCCACCTCCACCAAATTCATCAACGGCAGAAAAATCACCACAAAAAGGTACCGGATGGGGGCCCCACTGTCGCTTCAGCATTGGCGGGAACTTAATACCAGCAGTATTTGTAATTGACTTGCTTAATAATTCATAAATGGGCTGTGCTGGTCTGAAGTCATTTCCCGCTTTAAGCCTGTTTGTTTTGGCTTCGTGGCTCGACCTGCCGCCTGAAGTAACCGTGCCGGTGTCCCCCCCTCCGCCCCGTCCCCCCCCGCCCGAAACCCCGCCGCAGGATCGTGGAGAATGGCCAGGAGCGTGTGGAAGTGGAAGAGGACGGCCAGCTCAAATCCCTGACCGTCAATGGTAAGGAGCAACTCCTGCGACTGGAACACAAGTGACGTGGCGGCGAGGCGTGAGCAGAGCACTCTGGGCGGGCGCTCGGGCGTGTGAACGCGCACTCCCCACGTCACCCGGCACCATAGCGGCCCGCACGCCCGGAGTACCTTTCCAAAAAGACGCGCCTCCACCCTGGCCGAACCATCCTCTGCGGAAGGCAGCTGCTGTAAATTACTCTATTCCTGGTTGTGTTCTTGTTTAGTTTCGTTTGGGACCATCGTGTGACTAGAAGCAGAGTATTTGAGTCTGCGGTTTCCGTGCCCCTCCCCCCCCCTTCTGTGCACACATTGCTGTGTTGCTCTTAAACACCCTTAGGCACTTGCAGCCTTCAGCAATCTGTTACATCCCAGTAAAGCATGACTGCTTCCTCATGCTTGACTGTTCATGTAGAGACCTAAACACTCACGTAATAATCAACCCCTCCCTGTTTCCAGCTTTCTAACCTTTCCTCATTCATCTTTTGTACATCCATATTTTTTAATTTATATTATATACTATTTTTTTTTTTTTTTTTTTTTTTTTGGAATACAGTGCTTTTCCCCCATTGCTGCATTGTTGCTAAATAGCTGTTTATATTAATGTTGTGGAAGAACAAAACTTAAGAACTAAGAATGAGGGGAAAAACACCCAGGGGGTTTTTGTGTACTTTGTTAAATGCATTTGGAACCAATAAATTGAGCATCCAGCCATTTTGGGGATGATGCAGTGGGGTGTGTGTGTGTGTGTGATTTTAACCTTTGCAGTCTCCCTCTCACCTGGGCTGTTACCCCCTGACGTCTGCTTGCTTGTCACCTCCTCACACAGGGGTTGCTCTGCATATCTAAAACATGCCTTTTACTTTCACTTTGTCACTACACTGGTCTGCAATGCACCTAATTTTCCTTAATCCACTAAACCGGTTAATGACAAACCAACCCAATCAATGTTTGGGGTTCAAAAGGTGGCTCTCTATAGCCGTTAATGATTGTTTCAAAATGTTTGTGCGCAGCTTAAATGACTTACGGGACAGTCCTCGTGAATCAAGTGACTGACGGATAAAGGAGACTTGAAGCGCTTTGGGGAAGGCAGTGAATGGATTAATCTGTCACTACCTAACTCTGTATGATTCAACTCTAATCTTGTTTCCTGTTGACTATCTACTGCTCACCTGGGATCAATACGATGTGTGTACCCACCAAAAGGGTAATTGGCCCTGGGGTATTTTTGGATATTTTTCTGAATCCGGTTTGCGGAAAGAGACTTGTGCAGTCGACATATACAGGATTCACTTCAAAATCCCGTCGTTTTTGTATTAGTAAATTTTAAGGTAAGTTTCACAAGAAATCCTACTGTATACGTTACTTCGTTTACAGATGACATCCTATACCGCCTTCAGCAGGTAATGTATGTGTAGCCTAAAATGTCTTCTCGGTGTACTTGAGACACCCAAGGAACTTATATATGTAATGATAAACTATCACATAAAGCGTACCGCTGCGCACAGTAAGACGTCATCTTTATTTTAATATAGCTAAACTATTCACTGACACCAGTAAAAGGTATGCACGGCTTGCGCGATGAATACGTTAATGTTACGCAGTCTATATAGGATCACTTACAAAAAATCGGGCTCAAAGGTGTACACGCAATGCGGGGGGTCTAGCAATGCCGAAAGCTGTCAAATGTTTTCTAGCACCGAAAGCGTGGTGCGTAGAATGCCGCATATAGGGCGAATTTTCGATCTACGTTATTAATGATGCATATATGATTTTGCAAGTCTCTCCCCACCAGCGTGGACGTTGAGACGTGGTTCCGAGACATCTTAAGACGTAGTTTTAAGGCGTTTTTTACTGGGGAAACTTGTTTAAAACAGCAGCTTGCATTTACGGGGATTATGGAAACGAAGAATTATTTGTATATTTTCAGCTACATTTAACCCAACAGTATTATAACCAATAATGTTTACTGTAATGGTTGTTCGTAGCATATACAGGGGGAAAAATCGCTGGCATGCATAAATGCAGGTAAGCTTTCCAAGCGATGCCGCCCAAATCTAATTGTGATGCAGTGGCTCCACCTGCTGGTCATGTAGACCTTTTGCGCTTCGCGTTATAAAATTCTATACATATCAGGTGGCTTTAGTACGCTCAGGGGGAAGAAAGGAATAATACATTTTTAGATCAAATCTTAAGTCCAACCCCAGTTATTCCTATCAAATTTTGTGTTCATGTATGTATTTATTACAGATTTACATAAAACGGTAATAGAATTGCAGAATTAACACGTAAGGTGTCCTGTACTGTATCAGAGTGCGTAAGGTGTCCTGTACTGTATGAGTGTGCGTAAGGTGTTCTGTACAATGTCCGCTGTCTCGTGTCCTTTGTTTCTTTGCAGGGACACCGCTAGAGACATTGGGCCCCCAACCCCCATGGTACCTCTACTTTCTCGGATAGATTCGGGTTCACAGCAAGCACACGCAGATGAAATTTTTACAGAAGTTGGTTGGAACGACATATGAATGACAGAGTCAGAAACAAAACTGAAAAGAATCAAAAGTTTAGCGAGTTTATTTTCATTCCTAAGAACTTCAGATTCTGATGAGAGCCGCACGGGTTTTCCCTTTCTTAGCAAATCCTGGAATGTTTTCCCGCGGGAGCTGCCCTCCCGCCGCCGCCGTCGTTAGCCAGTGGGTGCCGAGGGGCAATCCAAAGCCGTCCCCGGTGACACTTCAGTCTGGGTTTTCAGGTCTCATTCCGGAGCGACGACACACAGGCAGTTTACAGATCAGAGATCGGTCTGGGAGCCTTCCTACACGCTTGCCTGCATACCCTCCCTGGCAAAATGCACTCAAGTTTTTGGGTGTGATTTTGGAGGCTGTCCTTGTTTCCGGTGCGGTTATGCTGCCCCCCTGCTTCCTCCCATGCCACTCATTAGCACAGCCCGTTATCCAATAATATTACTGTAAATACCCAGACCCCTCACATGCGGTCCCATTAGCACAGCCCGTTAGTCAATAATATTACTGTAAATAGCCATACCCCTCACATGCGGTTCCATTAGCACAGCCCGTTAGCCAATAATATTACTATAAACAACCCTCACATGCCCCAAGCCCTCTCCTCAGAAACTTGCAGGAATTGAGCGTTACTGATTGGAGACTGTGATTGTCTGATTGGCAAGAATACTGCTAATATCTTTCTGGGGTCTGTATCACAAAGTTGGAGTTCAGCTGGACTTGTGATCTCGAGTCTGTGACACAGTTGTGACTGTGATAATTGTTTTCACGTATTTAATACTCTGGAAATAATCTCCCAGCCGTCCACGTTGGAAGCCCCTCAACAAAGATAAGGCCAATTTAAATTGGGCCGCCTAAAATCCAGCAAGTTTTCCCAAAATGGTCTTGCTGCAGCCGCTCAGAACGCGCACTCTCAGCCTTCTTCACGCTCAGCCACAACAGGAAGTGCAACCGGGGAGTAGTTTCCTATTTGCTAACTTAGTGCTAATAAAGTGTAAAAATGGTACGTTTTCGAGTTACTGTCTTGCTAGTTATGAACGATATGAAATATTGTTTACATGTCCATATCAAATCATGTTAACATGCGCATATTTAAATTGTTTGGCTGGCCGTTGTTGGTTTATTTAGAATGTTAGATTTTGAATACCAGATCAAGTTAATCAAACTTAACGCTCGCATGTCACTGATGTTCAGACCCTGTTATTACAAGGAAAAATTGTGCAATAATCATAACTCGCTAACGCGCACATAGTGCGCGTGTCCCCTTATTCTATATATAACCACTGTTACATACATACATACATATATGTATGATATATATATATATATACACACACACACCATATGTGTGTGTGAAGAGTAAAATAGATTTTTAAAATCCTGTGTGCAATTCTGTGTTATTAATAATCTTACATATCGATCAGAACTGTAATACACTTTACATATGCCATGAGGTACCAAACTGTGCTTAATAAAACATGGATGGAAAAAAACAAAGAGCACTGGTCACGACATCAGGAATCAAATGTTTATTTATTTCAGATACGAGTTAAGAAAAAAAACTAAACAAACCAATAAGAACATCTAATTTAAATAATAGACAATTTAAATTGTCTTGCCTTGCCAGGAGACCGAGAAACGTTTTCCTGAAGAACACACGAACAACTAAAAACTATATGCTGGAAACGAAGACACTTCCATGAAAAGCTCTGTAAAAGTGGAAATGTGTCTATTTTACCATACGATAACGTGAGCTAATTGGCTAGTATAGTTGCCCTCACTGAAATGATTCACTCCAGTCAGAGAAAAAAAGTTACTAACGCAATACATTGCAATAATGTATGGCATGAAATAAATAAACTTGTAACAATATAATTCAGTAATACAAATAATAAACCTTAACATACCGTTCTGGCCTCAAGAACTAAGTTAGCGTTTGATTCACCTGCACTTTTTTTAATTAACATTATCAAGCAAATATACATCAAATCCAATATAAAACATCAAATATAGCGTTTAACGCTACGAGAATTCCCCGGTTGCACTTCCTGTTGTGGCTGAGCGTTCACGTTCTGAGCGGCTGCAGCTAGACCCTTCTCAGTTTTCTAGCTAACCAAGAAATGTTGCATCGTCATTTACTACTACTACTAATAATAATAATAATATAGCTGCCTTAGCTATTTATTTATTTTACTGATGTCTATACATCATAATGTTCCATTTCCTTAATTACTAAGTTAAGTAACTAGCAAACTGCAAGACCCCCTGAGACTTGAACCTGCTACATTCCGGTTTAGGCCATGTCCTTATCCCCAGCTATGTATCCACAACTAGAGCACCACTGAGTTCCGGGTCAAAGAGAGCTGATTAATCCTCATCGCATCAGTCTATCACTTTATTCATGTGTAGCGTTAAGGTAATTTAAAACTTTTAATAGGTTCTTTCCTATTCTTAAATATAAAATTGTGAAAGGTCAACTCTTTAGTGCTTAGTGGAGCACATTTTCTAAAGCCATCCGGCAAGTGCATGTAAGTCTCCGGAGTTCAATGTGAGGCACAAATGATTCCCTGTTTATCTGAAAGATATGGGGCTCTGAAAACCGCCACACGGGCAGAAGCGGCACGATGTGAAATCACGGTCCAAATAGAGTGAACGCCCAGCATGTCTATCTCAAGATGTATCAAAAATGCCACTATTAAAGTTTTTACTGATAGTTCTGGATTACTGTTGTCACAGTGTTGGCAGATAGGAATTACTTGTACTTAAACTTAGTGGATCCAACCCAGTGGGTAATTTGTAACGTCCATCAAGGCTATTATCAGTCTTCCCAATGCTCACATCTGGGGCTGTTCTGGTCTCTGTGACACCCTCCACCTCTGCTGGCAGGCTGAGGTCTGGTAATGAATATGTCGCAGGACTCGAAGGACAGCGGCTCCTCCCAGCCTGCGGCTCTGGTGGCCAAGTCTGGCTGTCAATCAAAAGTCGTTGTCACGGCAACCAAAGGCCAAAATAAATCACGGAGAACCGCTAGGGGGCAGTCACTGATTTGGTCCGGGGCGTTGAAAATGGCGTTCGGTCTCAGTTCGGGACCGTCTGGTACATAAAACGATCCGTACAAAGATTGTAACTCTATGGTGTGCAACAAGGAATAATGATAATAATAATAATAATAATAGCCATATAATTGCATTATAATTACTCCAAACAAAAGACACAAAAATGTAATTAAATTATATTATATCGATTAGGCCGCAGCTCCTACTAGGGGTTTCCCTTGAGGAATTACATGTAATAAATGACAACATAAACAAATATCGATCATCCGAGACTGGGCTGAACAACAGCGCAAACACGTGACAAGCAATTATAATCTCGCCGCGCAGTCGAAGGTTACTGTTTAAATAAAATATAATTTCCATGCTGTTGATTTTCAGTTTAACTAAGGGTCACGATGGTGATGCACCGTTCCCACATTCCTTGAATCAGTTTCCCTCATTTTGGAACCTAATTAAGATGTTTT
>JABFEA020000085.1:17149031-17159992 GCA_019775915.2 Cyphomyrus plagiostoma
CCCGGGCGCGCGCCCCCGGGCCCCGGCCCCCCCGCGGCCCGCCCCGCCCCCCGGCCCGCGGGCCGGGCCCGCCCCCCCCCAGGAAACAAAGCCTAGTGTCACTGTTTTTCAGATCTGTTGCCTTGCTGAGACATCACTTCGCTCTCTAAACTCAGTGCAATTTTGCCATAAGGAATTCAGTACCCTACACTTTCCCATTGGTTCCCCTGGGTCCACAGCAATGTCCACTAGTTGCAGAAATGCCAAATCTGTCCCACCATGACCAAGCCAGTCATCAGTTCTGATGGACCTGGTCGGCGGCACTGCAGCTTGACGTCCTTAAGGAGAGCTTAAAAAGGCCGGCCGACTTTGGTCAGCTGGCTGGAGTGAGATTTTAATTTCGAGACAAGTCTACACACACATTTACATGTATGTGACAGGTTTATTACCTTGTAAATAGCCTGTAGGATTTGCAAACTGCCCCAGTGTTCTTGATGTAGCTAATTTCAGGTTTATAATGGAATAATATAGATTTGCTGTAAGATTTTGTCTGCGAGCATTAGAATCTGAAAGTGTGTCACTCCAGTGCATGACAGCTAGCAACTCTGGCAAATCAGAATGCACAAATCGACTCACTTGCATGGAAGAAACTAAAGGACAGTAGGACAAAAACATTCAGTTGCCTATGACTTTGTTACATTTTTTTTTTTAATGACATCATTGCCGGCCTGTGACTCCACCTCCTTTCAGCCTCCATCTTCACACCATCTATAAAGTCAAAATTCCTCAGGGGGTGGAGCTCATTAGCGAGTCTGTTGTGACTACCATTTTATGGAATTTCCCACAATGCATTAGGTAGGGGGAAAAGGATTCTGGGATAACTGCTGCAAATTTGATTTGGTGGGGAAGTTGCAAGATGTACAAGGTAGGCAGCAGGTCCATAGACGCAAGAAATGCGTAGGGGGTTGGACAGTCCTCCTGATAGGTCCCTTTCGAGTGTTCAAACTCGTTATTTTAATACCTGGTTATATGGTGCTAGGCATACAGGTAGTCACGGGTAATTCTGGGCGAGGGAAAAGACAAGATTGGCATTTCTCACGATTCAACATGCATTTACGGCAAGTCTCCGAGCTGTTCTGTAGCGTCCACATGCAAGCGTGAATGCAATCTCTGTGTGAAAAGGCTTCATTATAAACGTCATTTTGTCTAAAGGCACCTCTAACGTGACAATATGCATTGTGAGGTTGGTCTCAGCTTCCAAGCAGGGTTAGGACTGTACTTAATTAATCGGCATGATTGCACTAAATATCATGCTGAAACACCGGAACCCAGTCTATAACAAAACCATATTTAGGCAATTTACTGCGCTGGATAAAATATGGGTGTTTGCTCATACCCTAGAGAGCTTCGAGTACCGCGTGGTGATTTTCCTCTCTTGACCTTTTCAATGCAGAATTGCTTCCTTCGGCCTTTGTAGTGCGAAAGGGTTAACATTTTTTTTAAAAATACTTGCATGCATAACAGGTTCAGAGTCTCTCCAGCTTTTCATTAAAACTCACACAGCGCGAAAAGGTGGGGTAAACTTAGTAGTACCCTTTCACAACCATTGTAACGTGGTTTACTTTTGTGATTATTTGTTTTATGAGGTCATATATTATCTATACGAATCGCAGATAAATGTAAATGAATACAGTTGTTTTCTATGTAAAAGGTGCCAATAAAGCTAAAATTAGAATTAAATGCGTTGTTTGTTTTCCTTAGTAATAGTTAAATTAAATCATTTGTAGTTCAAACGCGGAATTAAAGTCGATTTAATTGGCATATTTCCCATTTATTCGGATCTGACTTCTGAAACAATTTACATGTAATTAACGCGTAATACACTCAAAGTAGACCTTTTTTTTAAAATTTTTTTTGCTTGTATCGAAATGAGGCGAAATGCCAAATCAATTCTATTTTGCCCGCACAACCTTAATAAAGTTTCGAGAAGAGTACCGCAGGCGCATGTATCTTAAAACTGTGACATTTGCCATTTACTTAAAAAACGGTACGTTGTATAATTCATACGGTTTAAAGCGTGTAGGAGAGCCAGGCTGTAATTTGACTGGAGATTTCTGGGTGCGGGTCTCTGAGGCTTTAATTAAACGAGCCCATCTGAGAACGTCGGATAAACTCAAGATCTCGGTAGCCGTTCATGCGCTTTACTCTTTGCGATGAAAACTCATATTTCCACATTATATAATGAAGATGTAGTATAGCTATTGGGCCCTGAACCTCCATCGCAAGAACGAAGCAATAAAGCATAAAGCCGAAGACCCTGCGGAACCTCATACAAGTGCAGCGGACATGTATCTTCCAACAATCTTACTTATACGCTTTTTTTTGCTGTTAGACGTCCGTAAAACGGTCAAACCAACAAATGTAGCGTATCTTAGTCAAAAACTTAATATGAATGTTGCACGTAGAAAATCTGCCATTTGAAGAGGACACTACTAGTTATTTTTTGTCGTATTCAGACGACGCTCCTTAATTTATCAGCTTTTACGGGACAACTGTTTCACAGATGTGTGAATTGTTTCGCAACACACTTTGTAAAAATGTGCGTGTGTAGAAATCCCGCATGAAGTGTTTTAATTACATTCTTCACTTCCGATTGCCCCTGGTGCCCCCGGCGCCCCCCGGCCTCACGCCCGTCATGGGCACAGCCCATTAAGTGGCTGGATGGGTAAATGAGTTCATCACCAGCCCCCCCGTCCCCCCAGTCTGAAGGACTTTGGAGTTTTAATCTCTGACTGCTCTGTCTCCCCGGGGCTCCATCTGAAGCGGTTTAAAAATGCGCTAAATCCTGCCATAGTGCTGAAAACCCGAAGCAACGTACTCTGATCACAATGTTCTTTAAAATATAGGCTAGTCTGTCAGGCTGCTAAATCAGCACCCAACTGAACTGATAGGTTATTAGTGCCTTTTGGAAAAGGTGTGTTGGTAAAACCACAGTAGTTGGATCTTTAGTAATGAGTAAGTGTTTGGTTGTGCTTTGAAAAACCAGTAGGCCTATTAATGTTTCATAAACTACATGCATCATTTGTATAGAGGGGAGGGGGTTCCGCAGCATTGGGATTTTTGCGAGTTTCGTTTTACTCCTCCCCCTCCCCAAGGGATGCGAACGCTAGGTGGCGCCATAAATCAACGCTACGTTAATCAGTGATCGGACAGACAGCCGTGCAGGAAGAGGCGTATTAATCTGGTTCAGTGGTCGATCTGTCTATCAGCCGCTAATGAGATCTTAAGTGAGGCGCATTAAACGTAAACTTGCTATCGTCTTTGATGGAGTGGAGCTTTTGTTCAGTCGCCGAATTGCCATGGGTGACCTGGATTAGAGTGCCATTCAAAAGATTTGTTTTGACCTGATGTGCAAATGATGTGTTTTAAATAATTACTAGTTTCAGTAATAAATGATGTTCAAATACTACAATGTGTGAATGTGTCAATTCCTGTACTTCTGACAAACACGCCCTCTTTAATAATTCACTTCAGGTATAATTGTGAGTCGAATTAAATTTCTTAATCGAAAGTAGACCGTCATATTATTAAGATTTATCGTACTATTCGTATTTTTGATGGACCCCTTTTTGGTACATAATAAATGTGGTAGCCTATCTGAACCCAAGTCTCTGATCTGGTGTTCGCCTGATCTTAAGCGCCGTGCTGTCTACAGCCTGGACCCGCCTGCATAATTTACTACAGGGTTTTGTGAATCCAGAATGAAGGCTTGGTATCGCCTATTGGTCGCTTTGCCGAGACAATAATAAGCCATACATGAAACTCACAGAATTAGTGGGAGCCAACTGCGATGTGGTTTGAGGTGGGCAGGTGGGTAATAAATCAGAAATATCCATGTAAATGCATGAGCGCAGACCTCCCCCGCTATGAAGAATAATGTAATACTGCTAATTGGGAACAAGTCATTTCCACTGTCCGGATTTTTCGGAAATAATACCAAATACTCAATAATTCGCCTAATTTCGTTTTTCTCATAGTGGATCTCCTGTAAATGTTTGCCCCTAGCTGAGTAACGATTGCTGGGCACCGATTGTTCATAACCTTCCGGTGTGTTGTGTCTATCTGTAATCCTTCCCCACTGCTGCCATTTTGCACACCTGAGGCTGTCTTGTTTCTTTGGTATAGGGGTGTGTATGTGTTTTATGTGTAATGTCTATTTTCATGTGACTTGGCACGAAGTTCTGCTTGTACTCCTAAATTATTCCTGCTGATTTCAGGAGATGCTTCCTTTTGTTTAAGGTTTCCGTTCGAGCTCCACAGAGGCTGCAGCTTGACTTCTTGTAGAGGTGACATCACGGTCAGGCAGGGCGTCTCTTAAAGGGTTTTTCAGAGTCATTTTTGAAGGGTGGGAATGGCTTCTGTTACAGACATCGCATTAATGGTAGTGGTGGATGGTGGTGGGGGGGTGTCTGCGATTTATCACAGAAAGGATTAAGCACCCGTTTTGTGTCACTGTAATTGGCTGAGCCTCTGTTCCGACTGAAATGTTGCGGCGAGTTGAAACAAGAGGTGCACACGCTTATCAAAATGAGCATTTTAATTGGATTTTTAATTGCTTCCGATCAGACTGATTTGGCACCCCAGGAAAAAAGGTAAAACTTTTCACAACTTAATGTGTCTCTCATGTTGCAGGACTGACTGAATTTATTGAAAAGGGTGGGGGGTGGGGGGGTCCAGACAGGTGTGCTGTACCATGTGATTGAGGTGTCTGGAACTAGATCACATGGTACATTCTTCCAGACTAACACAGACGCCTGAAGGCGCAGACTCACCCAAGCAGCTCTTCAGGTGGAGGACCTTCAACCGTGGCAAGGGATGTATGTTCTTGACTGTGAGTCCTGGCTGAACAGAAGCTTCTATGAAGTTAATGGTGGTGTGGGGGATGTTTGCAAGTGACTTATTTGTAAGGTGTGGGGCATGTCTACAAATGGCATGATCTTTTTTTGGGTGTCAATGCTTAAGAACTCGGGGCGTTCAACGAGCCGAACCCCACCGAGGAAATCAACTGACATGCTAAAATTAAATATTTAACCTAAAGCAATTTCTTTTTTTTTTTTTTTGTGGGGGGGGTGTTAACTTGTTACATATGCATGCGTGTGTGGAAAATGGTTAGCTCCTTGGGGTTGACAAGGTAGTGATGTTGGTTTTTTTTTTTTTTTTTTTTGTTTACTTTTAGGAGACTGTGTTGCATTGTGGGATATCCCGTTGTTACCCCTGTAGAAAGCGTTTGGCTGGTGCCACACGGGCTTCATCCCCATCATCATTAATCGCAGCTCAAAGGAAGCTGGTTCTTCACTGGAAGCTGAGCCTATCTGCACACGTGCTTCTCATCTGCTGTCTGCCTTCGCGTGTCTGCTGCTTTCGGCTAAAGACCCCGATAAAGGAAAGTGACAAGGCAGCCACTGCAGGCGGGCGGCCTCAGTCGTCAGCCACGTTGCTGTTTGTATGCTTGAGGTGGCACCCTAATGACCAGCGGATGGCATGTGCCAAGCTGCTGCCCCGACCAGTTACCCGTATAAACCCGGTGTCGGTGACGCGGACTCAGCCTGGCTCTGATCTGCCCTGGCTTAAATTTAAGGGATTTATTTTTCCGAGTCACGTGACTAGCCCGTCGCGCTCCAGTAGCGGACCACATTAAGGAGGTGTCACTCTGTGCGAAGGAGGAGCCCGATCTCGGCTCTTAACGAGCCCGCTGCCCACATGCGCTGGCTCATTCCAGCCCACGCCTGCCGATCCCTAATTTGCAGCGCCTTGGTAGAGCCCCCACCTCACCCTCGGGGGGATTCCTCCTGGCTGGGCGAGCGGTGTGTGAGTAGATGCATCCACAATTTAAATAAGGTTCTAGTTTGGAGAACCGGTTGAGTACGGACTGTGTGTTCTGGATCCTCAGTCAGGGGTGTCTGATGGGCTCTAATCCAGCGGGCCTGGCGTGTGCGGGCATCACCCTCTCCTGTAGGGGATGGGCAATGCAGGTCTGAGTGCTGTGTGTGTGGCTTTTGTGTATATTACATTGTGGGGACCATGTATTTTTCATTTTTTTGGATGGTGACTCCTGATTGGTTTTCCCAGTCTTGCTGAGGTGACGTGTGACCTCCGAGGTCGCAGGCCATTTCCGTGGGGCGACACTGTAATTTGTGGGATGGATGGAGCTGCGGTGATGAAGAGCCGCCGCGGTCTTGCTGCCTGGTGTGAATTCCGCTGTGCTCAGTCTCTCACCTGTCACACTGTAATTAGCCTTTAGCTATGTGGAAGTGTGTGCTGGCACGATGGCTCCTGACAAGAGCATCCAAGCAAGTAGTTGGATGCTCATCCGTCGAGCCGTCCATCCATCCATCCATCCATCCATCCATCCAACTTTATCCAGTAGAGCAGTGATTCCCAATCTGGTCCTCAGGGATGCACAGACAGTGTTTTGCTCCCTCCCATTAGTCTATTGGTCCTCAGTGACGGGATTGGGGAAGCACTGCAGAACAGAATCACTGGGGGGTGGCACTGAAGAACAGAATCACTGGGGGGTGGGGGTCGGTTCCAGACAGCTCAGGACAGGCAGGGGTACATTGTGATCTCGTCCATAATGTTTTTAGCGAACCTCCACGTTCAAGACCGTAAGCTCTTGACTTTGGTATCGATCTTTGGCTGATCTGTGAGATCCTCGTCCTTGATGACACTGATTGACAGTGAGTTCTGATGCACAATCTGTGACCACATTGTTATGGTGATGATATCGGTCCCCTCATTTCAGCATTGACTTTGGCTCTGACACCTGGAGACATGGGTTCCAGAGCAGAAAATTAATATTCTGGCATATCTTGTTTTGTACTGGATGTTTTTTTTTTGTTGTTGGTGGTGAGCGTCTCCCCACCATTTGGCACACCCAAATATACCCCTCCCCCAATCTCTGTTCTTCCTCCTTGCCAGGGTTCTTGATACTGTAGAGTAGGTTGTTTAGTCTGCTGTTTCATAGTAAATCAGTGGTGTGATACATGCCCTATACTTGCATGTCGGTCAGGAGCCATGTTGAAGTTCCACATGGTCCTAAAGGCCCCCCTGAAGACTTTGAGGTTCTCAGTTAATGCTTTGAGGACACTAACAGAGCCATCAGGTTAGACAGGGAGGAACTCCTGGCAGTGGTTGGGCTTGATTGGCCAGGTTCCGTGAAGGTCTGGGGAGGGTTTGCTGCCCTGGGGGCAATGTGTGTTTAGCAGGATAGATGCTCTGCCTGTGACCAGAAGGTCACCAGATCATACCCCAGTGCAGGGCCCTTAATCCCAAGTGTTACTGGGACTGGCTGACCTCGCTTACGCAACTGTATGTGGCCTTGGGTAAAAACGTCTGCTTGATAAATGAGAGGAGAAATGCACAGAGGATGGACGTAAGTCATAAAAAGGAGGGAGGCTGAGAGGGAGAGACACTTTAAAAGTGGTAGATGGAGGAGGGAGGTGGGTTGGGTGAATGGACAGGAAATGAGGTGTTGACATTTAACAAAGGACAGAAAGATGCAGGTGTTGAATTGGCAGCAAAGTTAAGCCAGTGGAGGGGGGGGAGGGGTGACGCTGAAGCCCCCTGGCCAGGCAGCCGGGCCCACATATATAATAATAAGAGCTTTGGACACTGCAGCCTGAAAAGAGTGATCGTATCAGGCCTCTGTTCTCCTGACACATACAGGAGTGAGGTGGTGGGGGCGGCATTAGGGAGCTTACCTCCCCTAACAATGGCAGCGGAGGCCCGGTGGGTGAGGGAGGGGGCCGACACCCCAGCCAATCAATACGGCTTTGTGTGTGCCTGGGACACAGTCCTGAACTGCTGCTTCTCACACACACACACACACACACACACACACACACACACACACACACACACACACACACACACACACACACACACACACAAGGCTGCTCCCAGCTCTACGCTCAGGGTCTCGTTCCAGCCGTGATAATGGCATGTTCGGTTAAATCAGAATATGATTACCATGTTAGGAGGAAGAGCTATTCCTGGAATCTGACCAGCATTTTCTGATGTGGGAACTTCTGTTGTACCTTTAAAACCTAAGCATCAGTGGAAACTGCAGAATTGTTAGGCTGCTTTAGGTTTATCAGTGTGCAGTAAGTGTTGCAACTCATTTTGCAATTCTAGATTATATACTGTCCTACTTCTGGTATGTTTCACTCTACAGTTCTATTTATATGCTGGATTTCCTGCTTTCCTGACGGGGAGTATCAGTCATCCATCATTTTCATGCGAGGTGCGCAGTGGAATTTCTGGACGTGACAAGAGCCCCATAAGTGATGCTGTAGATCAGACTGTGCTCAGATAGATCTTGGTTGCTGCTGTGAGGAATCCCCCTCAATTTTCTGTCTCTTCATCCCATTTTTTTTTGATTGGCTGGGAGAAGTCGGGAACCCTGGCTTCTGATAGGCTGGGGATAAAGAAAACAAGGTGGTGGTGGTGTGGGGGGGGGTTGTTGCTGTTGCCAGGATCTAGTTGCTAGGGTTGCTGCAGTCTCCCGGCTCCAGATGAAACATATAATGAATTATGGATGGGTTTTTTTCCCCCTTTTCCTTAAAGCCCCCTAATCTGTAATGCAGATGAGTGCCTCCGCCCACCCCCAAATCTGCTGGTTTCATTAAAATATCTGAAATTTCAAACCCAGAGCCTGCGTTTGCGGTGTGGTGGTGACTTTACAAAGCCAATGTCAATTCTAATGCAAAATAGTGTCACAGGTTCATAACTATGTTTTGAACAGGATCATGGTGGGGTGGGGCCTGCGGTGGCTGTGGGGGGGGGGGGGTGGTGTAATGGTCCACCCTCTGACCTCTGGCATTATTTTTGGCTGAGTGCTGTGAGTCGCACTTGCCAGTGATAGTTGCTGATTTTTGGGTCCATGTGAGCAGAAGACAATGGCGGTGGCATGTGTACACTGTCAGTGTTTGTCGTCCCTGACGCTCCTGTTTAAACTGCTCACCAGGTGCTTGATGGGTTTGCTGCTACGGTCTGGTCCTAAAGGAGCTGCTTAGAAGTGCTGCACTTTGGTGGCTTTCCAGTTTCCATTGTCTCTGCCTGCCACTTAGACACAGCTGAGTCAAGTCTTATAAAGCTGAACTTACAATTTTGGTTTAGCTGCCTTTCTGATAGGCTGGTTTGACTGGTCATTGCCCCCCCCCCCCCCCCATTGGTCATCTTATTAAGAAACACTCTGATTGGTTTGGTAGCATGTGGGTAAACCCTCTCTCCCAGATTATCATCCTAGCAAATACGAGTCCTCATTTTTTAATATACTGTTAAGGAAGATATTCTAGTCTTTATCTATAAAAAAAAAAAAAAGCAAAGCAAATGAGGGATTTAACTTGTGATTGTGGTGTTGTTCCAGTTTGGAGAAGGAAAATCTAGTTAAATCTGACTGTTCCCTCTATGGGGAATTGCAGTGTGTTGTACGTTTAAATCCTTTTAGGTTTTCTTGTTTAGAAAAAGATGCAGTCAGATGATGGAAATATAAATGGCTGCCGTTCCAGTTGACTGTCCCCCATCTACATGTGCCGCCACTTGACAGGAGTGTGTGCCCATGCTGACGTTTGGGGATTTCTTGACATCTTCCCCTGTTAAAGACGGAAAACTATGCACAAAATGATAAAGAAAATCCCAGTTGTGTGGAACCTAATTAGTCTGCATATCAGACCAGTGAAAATTCTTTATAAGCATGAGATGCATGGTGTGTGTGTGTCAGTGAATGCGTGTGTGTCAGTGAATGCGTGTGTGTCAGTGAATGCGTGTGTGTGTCAGTGAATGCGTGTGTGTGTCAGTGAATGCGTGTGTGTGTCGGTGAATGCGTGTGTGTGTGTATCAGTGTATGCGTGTGTGTGTGTGTGTGTATCAGTGTGTGCGTGTGTGTATCAGAGTGTGCGTGTGCGTGTGTGTTTGTGTGTGTCAGTGAATGCGTGTGTGTGTGTGTCTGTCAGTGTATGCATGGTGTATGCGTGTGTGTGTCAGTGTATGTCTGGTGTGTATGTCAGTGTATGCATGGTGTGTGTGTGAGTGTATGAATGGTGCGTGTTTGTGTGTGTGTGTCAGTGTATGCGTGTGTGTGTCAGTGTATGCGTGTGTGTGTGTGTCAGTGTATGCATGGTGTCGTGTGTATGTGCGCACGCGTGTGTGTGTGTGTCGGTTGGGTTTTGTGTGTTACTTTTCTTTCTTTTTTGACCATCCTCTGGCTGCCATAGCTACAGGCGGTAAAGCGTCATCAATGCCTTCCAGGAGTTTCCGGTCACGCCTCCGGCTGGTTTCTCTGCTTCACAGGTGCTGATCACCCAATCGCCGGTCACGTAAAATACACCCCACCCTCCCACTGGCTGGGGAGTGACCCCCCCCTCGTGTTTCATTATCCATTGTGAACATTACTGGTGCATCTACAGACCATCATGAGGAAGGAAGTGAGATGCCTGCTCTCAGTAGGACTGCAGTGTTTGACACTTATCTTATGATGTTTGATTGGTTGCCCCCTTTGTTGCTTCATCTATATTATGTTAGCAGCCTTGTGATATTTAAAGTGCTTAAATCCAGACGTGTGGCTCGTTCTCAGCAGAGAAAAGACCCCTTGGTTATGTGACAAGCATAAGTGTGTAAATATTGAAATTGAGTGGCTGTATATTTTTCCACTCGGGGTGTTTTTGTTTTCAAGGCGCCAGAGCAGCTCATTAGCATGCCGACTGCTCTGTGCATCCTTGGGGCGGATGTTACAGTGGCTCCTGGCGTTTTTAATAACATCTTATTAAATCTTTGGTATGGTGGATGCCGGCCGGGTCAATATGGACGCCCTGAGACCACGGCGGTGACCTCCTACCCTGAGGTGTTAAGGTCTAGGGGGGTGCAACTGTTTATCATGAAGCATTTTTTTAATCGATCACATGGGAACGTTGTCACTTGTGCTG
>JABFEA020000085.1:17171494-17182458 GCA_019775915.2 Cyphomyrus plagiostoma
CAGCATAGGAATGATAATTAACATTATGTTTTCTCATGATGTTACCTAATGGCAGCATATAGAGAGAAAACAGTAAACAGTAACAGTAACATACTGTGGTTAGGATATCTCTAGGTTACTGTGACTGCTGTAACTATTTTAGTTTACTTGTTTTCCAGAAATTCTTGTGTATGTGATTGGCCCAGGGAGTCAGGAGGATGGGCGGATGAATGCTGGACGTGTGGCTCACACCGGGTGTCCTTGGGGCATAATATAAGTGGCCATCATGGTGGTTACATCTCTTGCTGAAAGGACACTGGTACAGTGGTTTCTGTCTTTCCTGTTCATGCTGCACTCGTGTCCAGTAACATTGCTTGGTTGTCTTTGAAGCATAACTATAACAATGTGCCTTTTGAAGTTCTCTTATGAATGTAACAGGGTCACATGCTTGTGTGAAGTGTTATGTTGACATGGTTCCTAACAAGTTATAAAGGGTGCCTGACCAGATGGCAAATAGCCTTGGGGAGATTTGACAAGTAGGTATCTGTCGGTCTCAGAGTATTTAGACACTCAGTGAGTCTAACAAACATGGTCTATAAAACTGAGCTTGAGGGTCATTTTTTAGAATATCTGATTCTTTGACGTTACTTTGTGGTTCTTCGTGGGTTTACTCAGCCAAGTGTGTTGACCGAGTCAATGTCCTACAGATGCTTTGTTAATCTCTTTGTGAATTAACTATGCATAATGAGACCTGTTTCATCAGTTCCTGTGTGATAAACCATCTACTGCAGGAGTGTGTAGATCATGCTAAACCGTTCCATTCTTTTTGATACCGTGAGATTTCTTTGCTGATGTTGACACCCTGTCTGTCTGTCTGAAGTTCATCTGCTGCTCAGAGGACTTTGGTTAAAAATCTGCTCTTTAAACTTATAAATCAGTTTGCGTTAAATTGGTCATGAAAAGTAACTTTTCTATCCCTGCTGTATGGAATCATTTGAGGACATGCTAATCTGTTCTGTGATGCAATGTCAAGCGACAGGTTTTTCCAAATGATACCACACTGGTTTGGAGGTAATTAACGATTAATAATTCTCTAATAAACTTGCTTTCCCGGGTTAATTGCTAGTTCAGCATCTAATTACAGGCACTGTCGTTGTCCATCAGCCGATGACTGCACTGATAGTAAATCATACCATATTTACTCTTCCTTTAGTAGGCTGATTGGATCGACTGGGGGTGGAGACAGGGAGCTGATGGCCAATCAGATTTTTGGTTTAATTAGTGGTTAATATAGTCAAAGGAAAGGTTAACCAAAAATGAAGATGTATTGGTCTTAGCATGTTTATGATTTTATTAAGAGCCCATCTAGAACCAGGCTCTTCTTGGTTGTACTTTATTTAAGGAAGCACTTCTCCCAAACAAAGTTTAAGCATTTATTTTAATTTCTTTTTGAGTTGTTGATGAGATACCATGTGGTGCCTCCAGTGGAGGCCTTGATAAACGAGCCTCACATTTCACTGAAGCGTTCAGACCTCTATCAGCTAAACCTGTAAAACCTTGTTTTTTTTTTTTTTTTGTTGTTTGTAAGGAATAATTTCTTTCTCCCAGGCAGGACACATCATTGTTTCTCTAAAGGTGACTTTTCCCTGGATGAGAGCGAGAGCCACAGTGAGTTTAGGCTTCCTACAGTCTCAGGGAGTGATGCAGCCTAGCAGCGTGGAGGGCTGAGGTAGTTTGCAAGTCAGGGTGTCCAGAGACCACATGACTGAATAGCATTGTGCCCGAGGACTTTATTTTTGTTTCTGCTGGGTTCCTGCTAAATGTATTCATCACCCGTACTACTGCGCAGCCCCCGCCTTTCCCCTGGGTGGGGGGAGAGACTGGGAACAGAGAGTGGTACTGGCTGACAGCTGTGTGATTGGCATCTAGTAATTTGGAGGCTCCAGCAGGTCGGTCATTGAGGCACTGGGGTAAGCTGACTGAATTCTGCTTAGTCTGGTGTTAAGGGCCTGTGAGCTGAAGGCTGTGGGTTCGATTATCAGGACGGGCCACACTGCTGTGCCCTTGATAAAGGTACGTAATATGAATTATTCAGAAAATGCCTAAACAATAAGTTATCTAACTGTGATATGCATCAATAAGATAAACTGTTTCGTTCCTCGCTGTGAGGATGTTGCAAATCGGAACAACCTCTTGTTGGCTATGTCATAGTTTCCTAGCTGCTGTAGTTGCAGAAATCCGCGGTGAGACGTCACTGGCATACTGAAACTTTTGCTTTCCTCCTGAAAGCACCTTAGTTTTATTTTCTTGGGACATGGCTTCCTTACAGAAACCTGGAAGTGGCATCTTCTGCGTAAATGCCACTAATGAAGCAAATTCTGTAGCATCCCAAGAATTTGCCAAAAATATGCCAAGGTTTGTGATTTCATTCATCCGTTGTAAACACTGTAATGTGAGTTTCTGCTGAACCGTATTGGGCGTGTCTGATGTTCCAGTATCTGCATGAGAGTATGATTTTCTCTGGCTAGAAGCTGCGAATCGTTGCTCAGACGACTTGAACATGTGCGATGTGCAAGTAGCCATTTGTCAAGCAAAATGCTAACGGACTCCACGTCCTCTATCAAACCTCTTCTAGGGTCATAAATAGCATACAGATGCCTGAGTCTGGTTTAGGGACACAGATGCACCCAAAACATTTGCTTATTTTTTACTTAAGCCTGTACCTGGAACCACATTGCTCATCTGAGCATGTGCACGTTTTTTGGCATGATGTTCATGGTTGTGTGGCGGGGATGCCTGGTTTTTGGTGGGCTTGGGTTTGGCTATAAGCACCTCTCACAGAATGCTGATGGCTCATGTGAAGAGGGCAGTGGGAATGGGAAGTGCTCTTTTTCAAATGGGCTTATCTAAGGGAGTGTTTGGATGTTCTTCAGCATCTTCCACCCCTTTATAACCCCTAATGGATGGTCGACCATACCTGCAGTGCTGGGGGTTCGAATCCTGCCCCTGCGCTTTGTGTGTGGGCAAACCCATGTGACAGGGGCAGAACATGCAAACTGCAAAGATATGCAGATTAGTGATTTACAAATTTCATAATGCATGTTGGTTACTCCCTTCCAGGGCTTCCGCTGCCTCATGTGCTGTGTTGCCTCGGATCGGCTCCAAGCCCCCTGAGGCCGTCTGCTGGGTAAGTGGCTGGAGGATAGAGTCTGACACATATCTTCAGAAACCTCTTGTGTAATGAGTCTGATCTTTTGCTGGACATGCCAATCTGTGCCAGAGCCCATGGAGAAACGGAGAACCAAAGATCAGCTGTTGGACAGCTTGGCAACTGAAGTCACTGTGAGTAAAACGTAAAGGGAAATAATGCACCATTTTGCAGTGCTGGAATTTACTCTGGGGGGGGGGGGGGAGGCTTGATAGGCCATTCATTAGTATACTGTGCTCACAACAGGGGAGTGATTATGGGAAAAGGTGATGCTGGTTGGGGGGGGGGGGGCAGGTATCAAGCCCCCCCCCTCGGTCTTGCCGGGCTCTCGCTTCTAATTCAACCTGAACCATAGTCCCCCCCCCCTTGCCACTGCGGGGGCTGACACAGATCGATGGGTCAATGTCCAACATTTAATTTCATATATTAAAATAGAAAAAATAAATCTGTAGGCTACTTTAAAATAATTAGATGTTTCTGCCTTGGTTAACAGCGAATTAGAAATGTTTGGATTAAGGTAGATGCATTAAACTAATTAGGCTTGAGGGATGATTCAGGACATTATGCAGTTTAATTGATTCACTGCCGGGATCCCGCCGCTTACCTGGCGGAGCCGTGACGAGGTCACGTGATCTTGCGGCCGCCGCTTACCTGGCGGAGCCGTGACGAGATCACGTGATCTCGCGGCTTTACCTCTCGTGTGATATGCCCTGATCCTGGTGATGCTCCTTAGGGAAAAACTCCCAGTTAAGTGGATGGATTCTGACAGAAATATAGGTAGAATTTCTGGGCCCCTGACAAAGTGTCACCTGTGGGGGAGGGGGGGGGGGGCTGCCACTTGGATTGCCACTTTCAATCGGAAGTATGCAGGTCCCCCACGGTGACACTTGCAGAACTTTAGTATAATATTCCAAACACCCATGTAAAGTGCAGGGCCCTCTGAATCTGCCGGGGGATGAGGGGGAGGTCTGTGACCCTCTGACGCCCCTGGATGTCGTTGTGAGCCTGCAGCACAGGGTAGATGTCACCACAGTATATGCCGTTGTGGACTTCAAGCAACTTTATCAGTTATTTCGTTCAATGTCGGGCTGTAAGGTCTGTGACGGTAAATGATGGTAGGTATAAACGGAGAGGTGTGTGATCATGCTTGTCTAGAGCTCGTGGTGTATTGTGTTATACAAGATTTTAATTATTTTATTTTTTTATTATTTAATTATTATTTTTTAATTATTGCAGTATTGGTCAATAAACACTTCCTATGTAACCACAAGGGGGAGACAAAATTCCAAACCACCAGGTTTTAAAACAAGCTTCTTCGCCTATTACAATTGGTTGCACATCACTGGTGCACTAGTATTGAGTAGACTGGTGTTGTGATGGTCATGTAGCACTGCAGCGGGGTGTGTGTGCGCGTTCGCCCCCCCCCTCCCGCCCCCGGATGATATCTTGGTATATTTTGCTTATCGGTCTGTCTTGGCAATCAATCAATCAATGGCGTTTCACCAGCTGGTTAGTGATGCTCTGTTTTATCAGTGTTTAGTGACTTTCCAGAAAGTGCTTTCAGTAAACGCCATATTTAAACTCCCGTTCCCATTGGCAATAGTCGTGACTCTTGGGATAATGGAAACCTTTTATTTACAGACCTGCACAAGAGTGTTGGCAGTTGAGCAGGAAACCTACCTCTTTTAGCCAAAGGCCTGGTCAGATGTGAGAGTGTAGCACTGGGCCCTGGGCACCCGCCCGTAAGTGACCCGGTTTGCTGCCTGTCATCCGTGCTCAGGAACTTGTACCCCTTGTGAGGGTTGGGGGGGGGTTTTGCTGCCGCCCTGTAATCAGGTACTCCAGACTTTCCGCATGGCATAAATGAATTGGACACTTAGGCAAATTACGTCATCCCACTCCAAACTGCCTGGAAATGTATTTTGAGGTCGGGAGCAGAGGGGGGGGTCAGGCTGGGGTTGGAGATGCACAGTCTGGTTTGTCACCTTTCAGAATAAAATGTTTTTAATGCTGCTTAATGCACTGTGCTGTTACACCTGTAACCTCCTGCTTTAAAAGGATTCACAAGACGAAGAGTCTAACAGTAAGATTTTCTTCTCTGAGCTTTCAGCGCAGATTCTGATCTTAGTCCTGATAGGTTCATCTAGTAGTGCTGAATCCTCAGCCTGCCTCACTTGTACTCCAGTAAGTAGTTTTTCAGACGAGTTGGCAGCTGGCCAATCAGACTGCTCCCCTGCCCCTCTTCAGCCGAAAACTAGGAGTGACGCGTTCGTCATGCGAGGACTTGGCTCCCCCTCAGCAGTGCCATCTTTGGACACTCGTGGCCTGGGATTTCCCTCCCCTCAGTATCGATCCCCGTCAGCACATAGACCCGGGGCTGAGCCTGAGGTTGATCCCTACCTCCCCTGTCAGTCATTCAGCTCTCACTGGTCCATGAGTACGGATTCTCACACTCTGCACCTTGGACCTCAGAGCAAGTTACTGGCTGTGCCTGTGCGTGTGAAATAGTGAGGATGAGCTTCTACGATGAGGAACTGAGTGTTGTCTTCTATTTTCAAAATGAAGGCAAATCTGTGCCCAAAATGTGAACGGGGTCAGCTGAATTGAATATTCCTGAAGCCGCATATTAAATCATACTTGTACCTGTAGATACCATCTGGTTTGTCTGTAGTCTCTTGTAAATGCTCTGTACCTGTTTTTATGCTGTTCCAGGTGCACTGAGGAGGAGTGAGAGAGTGAGAGGAGGTGCAGGACGGTGCACTCAGAGGTACCTCACAGATGGCTGCTCCAAGCACAGTTACCTAACCAGCAGTTCTTGGCTGTTAATACACTGGTTGCCAGGTTCAGACCCAGAGGCTCCCCTTCGACGTGCAGCCGGCGCATCCCTGCCTCTGTACTCCGCGTTATCGACGCCGCGCAAGACTGAGGAGGCAGCTGGCCCCTGATGTTCGGTACGTGTCGGGTGTGAGCCTTTGGGTCCACAGCCAGATACCAGTGACACGCAAACCGCTGTGCGGAAGTCAACACGAAACCAATCAAACATCTGCCCACCCATGGCACATCTGTAAAACACTGTTGGGGGGGAAACGTTGGTGTTGGTTGGGGAAATAACCGGGAATTTTTAAAACCATTGGTACCAAAACTGCTTTAGTGTATGTATGTTTTATTACATGGACAACATTCCAACTGTGGGCTACAGGGTACATTCACCCAACCGCGCCCCTTTATTGCCCAAAAGGCGGCGTGGCACCAGTCTGTTCCAGATTGTCCTTTTAACATCACTGGCGGAATTGGGTTTCTGGTGGGAGGCTCAGCAGTACTGGTGGCCATCGCTTGTGGAATTTCATATAGCGAACTGGGGGAGCCATGACACTCAGCGGATCCCTGGGCAAGGAGGAGAGAAGTACGATTCATCGACTGCAGTGGAGCTGTGTAATTTACACTTGACCCCCCTATCGGCCCCCCCTCCCAAACAGGTCATGGAGGGTGAGCTTGGCTCCAGGACCACTGGGAGCCCCTGACCAGCCAGCCACACCTCAGCACAGATGAAACCCCCCCCCAGCAGGCTTGGCTCACTTACCCTTCTGGGGCACCTGCACTGCCAGCCGAACCCAGCTTGGGCCATTTATAGTCAGCTGAGACGGCTCCTGTAGAGAGGCAGGCAGAGGCCTGCATCCGAGAGGATAAGAGTCATAAACACAACACTCTATAACTTCACGCCCTTGTAAGTTCCTCCAAGGACCCCCCACCCAGCTTATTTTTAAAAATAAGCACCCAAGAACACAGCCTTTCCATTTAAAGTCATTAATGCCCAGGAATAGTAGGAGATGCCAAACGCCCCCCTCCAAAGATTCGTCTGATGGTGAATCAGGCACTCTTCCCGCCAACGTACCCCCTGAGTGCATAATCTTCGCCCTTTGCACCTCTTACGGCTGATTTAGGGTGTACTCACACTAGGCAGTTTGAACCGTGCCCAAGTGCGTCTGACCACCAAAGCGCGGTTCGTTTGACCGTGCCCGGGCACGGTTCGTTTAGCCGTCCCTGGCCCGCTTGGAAGAGGCATGCCAGAGCACGGTTCAGTTGAACTCGGGTGCGGTTCGCCCGTAGTGTGAGCGCTTGCCGTGCTGGAGCACGAAACAGGACGCGTGACGTCGCGTTTTTGCGACGCTCCAAAACCAACATTAATTCTCACCTTGTCGACGTACGGCGACTGTAGTCGGTAATGAAAGCTGCAAAGTCCTTGCTGCACTTCAGCTGGTACTGTGCAAGTCCTTCTCATACGAGCAGCACGATTTGCGTGAACATTTTCGTGCTACAAGAACGAGAGACCTGTTTAGCAACAGGCTGTGAGAGGGCTGAGGACCACCGCGGAACAAACGACTCAAAATTACTATCAACAAAGTAACCAGAGCGTTCAGTGAGAGCGCCGCCCTTCCTGTTTATCCTGAAACTGTCGCACCATAATGATGTAAGCATGCTCCGGCACCAATGCTGAAACCCCAGGTGAGTGCAGGCCAGAGGGGGAGGGGGGGACAATCGTACACGGGCCCGGTTCACGGCCACCATGCCTAGTGTGAGTACACCCTTATACTTGACACTCACAACGCATACGTGTACGCATAATGGCCGCCATGCGTTTTCTGCATCCATTCCACGCGTTGTAGGTGCACCTACGCGAGGAGTTAACGCAACGTGCACGTGAGGTGCGGTATCACCAGAGGATGGGGTGGCACCGCGGTTACCTTTTGTCATGGGACTGTGTGTTTATATTCGGTACAAGCATAGTTAGTATTAAAGTAACATCTGATTTGTTAAGAATGAGTGGCCAGAAGAACTGCACATTTTCAGAGGCATGAGACAAAGTCTGAGCACCATTGTGTCTCTCCGTGTACAGCGTCTTCAAAATTTAATGCCAGTATAAGTTTATAAGAAAGCCGTGTCATGTATACAAAGTACAATGGAATTTTAATTCGAAATTCTTACTCGCTTACTTTCATAAGTAGCATTAATTTTCAGTACATTTCCAACATTTATAATTGTTGGGTTTTATGTTTTGCTAGAACATTTAGGCATAGGAAACACAACTTCGCAAGCTGTGCAATTTCAATGACTGCTCCTTTTCAGGATTATTTAGCGTATGTTTAATATCAGTTTGAAGTTTACCGCCCCTACTTTTGCATGACCTCTGGATGCGCTGCACGCCATTCCTAATCATTTTCATCCTTATATAATTTATTATAGATTGATGTTTGTCGGAAATTGATTATTTTGAACTATTTTCTTTATAAATACTGCAACACTTACAGAAATGATTTTCCAGTGTCTTGCAGCCGAATTACGAAATACTAACTAGAAAGTGGTACCTAAGGATGGAGGATTGAACAAAAGCAAAACAAAAACAAAAAAAGTGAAAAGAAAACTGCTGACTTAAAATTTCAAAATGGCCACTGCTTGGGACAGCTGCAGTGAGGCGACATGCTCCTTACTAACGGAAGGCGTTCAGATGAGCCATCGATCTGCCTTCTCATGTGCAGTTAGGTCACCCAGCTGCCGTTCCTCTTGAGCCCCAGATCGGCATCACCGAGGCGACCTGATGCCACTGCTTTGGAAGTGATTATCTGTGGGGACAAGCGAAATACAGGGAGAATGAGTTACCGGATGGGCCCGAAGGATCCTAGAGGCCGGTCACGATGAGACCTTGCAGGGTCCAGACTGTTCTGTCCCTGACAAGATGAAGCTCACGGTGGACTGATGACACATTGTGTATTCCAGAGTCTTTCATCATGCACTTGTTTTCACTAGGGTTGTAACGATATATTCAGGCCACGAGATGAGATGAGACACGATATTGCGTTCACGGGAACGAGACGAGACAATATTTTAAGGAAAACTTCAAAGAGGAAATATATTACTGGAAAGCAGCCGCTTATTTGATTCATTTGAAAGATGTGCTAAATAATGCAGATTTATAGTGAAATATGTTAAATAATCATCATCAGAACAGAACAAATATCTGGCACTATAAGATATTTCACCACAAACTCAAATGACAGGCTTCTCTCCTATTTGACTTCTCAATTGAACATAAAATAGAATATAAATAAAACAATATAAATAAAAAAAACTTTTTCTTCACTGTTGCAGTAGATTTAAGTAAAGCAATTTAAGTAAAGCGTAATGGGCACGTAACGGGGCATGGTTATCTGCAAAGGTTGGGGTGATGTAGGATGGTACTGTAAATGGATTTGTATAGCAGTAGCATTAGCCGCTGTGTACGGCATTATTTTCCTACAATGCTTTGTCTGTTACCCTTTCGCCGTTTCTATTTTCCTCCAGGTCCCCAAAATGCTGCCACACAAAAGATTTAAAAGTGTCCAGGGTATCTACTATGGTAATTTCGTCAGACGCTGACATGCTTACATCAGCTGATTTGCAGCGCCTTTGTGAGACCGCTTTTCACTACGTGACACGAGATCTCGTTACACCCCTGGTTTTCACACTAATCCTTCATATTCTAAGGCAGGCCTATTCAACTCACAGTCCCCAAGGGTCGAGCCCTGCTGATTTTCCAGCCTTCCTTCACCTGTGAGCCAGGTGAGAACTGAACCTGGGAGAACTGAAAACAAGGCCTGGATTTGGAATCGAGGTCCTGAGTTGAATAGCCCTGATCTAAGGTTTAGGAATGAAAAGTCAGGAGTGCTTGTGATCACAAGTATGTGTTCCTTACTACTGTTTTTTTTTTTTCTTTTTTTGGGGGGTAGGGGGGGTTTCAAAGATACATTGTATAGTTAAGTGATAGAAAGGTTATGCATTCGCAACAAAGCCCATCCTTAACGTCCATTGCTGTGTAAAAAGTCTGCTATATAAAGAACTCTCATCATAGGCAATCTCAAGCTCGTTTGGTGAACACAGGATAAGGTCAAACTCAGTTCTGTTCCTAAGTACCCAATTAAAATATCAACAATATTTCTTTTTACTTCTCTCAAAGCCAAGCTGTATGGTAGGTGATTTCAGGCAACACCTCACATTTACTTGTCTCCTTACAGACTGCTCATCCATATGCCCATTTGAAACAATGCTGGAAACCACATTCGGCTTGCAGAACTTTAATGTGGACTTTCGAACGACACACTATAAACCGCTGTAGAACAGGCGGCAGGAAGGCGACTACAGGGCTGGGGCATTTGGGCACAAGCACCGCGTAATGGGGCCGGGGTGTTCAGGTGCGGGCATCGCGCGGTGGGTATGTAATGGGGTTGGGGCATTCTGGCACAGACGCCGTGTAATGGGCACGTAACGGGGCATGGTTATCTGCAAAGGTTGGGGTGATGTAGGAAGTTTTCATTTATATTTACCTGCTGTGGCCTACGGTGGGACAAGATGAGCCTCCTAAGAGCTTGAAAAGTCTTTCTGTATGAACAAGGGAAATAAAAACAAAAATATTACAATGGGGAAAAATTAGAAACTTAAAATGCAGACTTGATTCCCCAAGACGCTCCCCCCAGTACTGCTCGGCTGGTTTTCTCACATTGCACAGGGTCCCTCTGTACAGTTCAGGGAAGATTCCCTCGTCAATCTGGGCTGCTAGTCAGCACTGCAGACATACAATTAAAATACGTGAAGCTCTCTCACAGACAACACGTAGCTGCTCGTTACGGCTGCATGATTGACTGGGGGGGGGGGCTCAATCTGCATGTGCATTAACCTTGTACACTTAGGTATGTTCTTGGCCAAAAATGATGAGAAGCTTTTTTTTTTTTTGGGGGGGGGGGGAATA
>JABFEA020000085.1:17195110-17205253 GCA_019775915.2 Cyphomyrus plagiostoma
CCCCCCCCCCCCCCCCCCCCCCCCCCCCCCCCCCCCCCCCCCCCCCCCCCCCCCCCCCCCCCCCCCCCCCCACAATGCATCTGCTGGACCAAGCCACTGTGCGGCTACTACTCCCATCTCAAACACGTCCACGGGGATAGCAAAGGAGGAGGCACTGAGCCTGAACGTCATGAAGACTCAACTCCAGCCATACTCGGATGATAAGCAGAGGAGTTCTCCTTCCCAACGGCGCCTATTTCAGGGGCTTATAATGCCAATCTTTTCAGATAAATCTCATTCTCACAAAGACCTTTCTCTCGTGGACCGCTCCGTTTCAGCCAGTCAGTACGCTGTTCACAGAGTATATTCACAGATAACTTCAATAACGATAAAAAAACGAAGAACATTCCAACCAAACCTAATCAAACCAAAGTAAGGCAGCCAATGCTGAAAGAGCACCGGCAGTCAGGTTCAAAAACATGTGACTGGGCTGTTCCTGTGCCGCATGAGGTACGTGGCATAGTTAACGTGCAATTTAGCCTCACGGCGCCCCCTAATGCAGCCTAGCCTCCACTCCCTGGAGCCCAAAGACAAAATTTACACAGTGAGTCACGACAACTCAGTCCAGAGCCACACATTAAAAAAATAATTAAATAAAATAAACAACAAAAGGACAGATCCACCTGCGATGCTTTTTACACATACAAAGAATTGGCAGCTTGGGGGTCATGAAGCTTTTGTTTTTCCCCTTAATCGTATGTTTTGCTGCAATCCCAGAGGGGACACGGAATGGAGGGACAGTGTACGGTGTAAACACACACACATGCACCTCTGGATGCATGTTAGCAACATGCGCGCGTTCCTGCGTTGGCATACTGTAACAGGCCCCGCCCCCTCAAGTGAGGTGGGGCGGGGGTTACTGCCACAAGGGATCAGCAGTAGCGCCGATCAGCTCCCTCACCTCTGAACAGGAAGGCGGCTCCGAGTTTTGAGAGGCCGAGGAGTGAGTCAGCTTCCGGTGTTTGGCCTTGGGCAAAGCCGTGGATCGTGCTGATTGCGCAAGAACCCTCCCCGAATCCTTTCTGAGGTGCTGGAGCTTAATTAACCAGAGACAAAGCAAAGCGGAGGAGAAAGAGCAGGGTGGGGGCTGGGGGGGGGGGGGTTCCAAACGAGGTCCAAACAGTCTGAGCTCTGCTCTCGCTGCCACCAGTGTGCTCCTCAGGCAGAGGATAAAACCTGAGCATCAAAACTCAAGACGGAGGCTGTTTCTCTTTGTGCTGGGCGCTCACGACAGTCAGGAGACGGAGAAGAGAAATGACCTTTTTTAGGGAGCAGTTTCCCCTTCAAGACTTCAAAAAGAAGAAAGAAAAATCACGTAAAAAGAATGTTAAATGTCCTTGTTACGGAAATCAACTGATCTTGAAAGGGAAGCCATAAGGCAGACGGCACTTGGAAAGCCGCAGGAAAGAGACAGGAGGGGGGGAATGTGGCAGAGTCATGACCCGCAGTGCTCTGCTTTAGCAGCACTGGAAATATCTTCAAACTCAACTGCCAGTGTATGTACAGTGAACTCCACCACACTTACTAAAACTTAATTATTACATTTGTATTCCTTTTCATTTAGCAAACGCATTTAATGTACTTTTGCTGACTTAAGTATTAACACAGCAGTAACAGGAGGAGTGAAGCGGGTTAAGGTCATTTGAAGTGTCTTTCTGAGGGACACAACTGAAAAGCTTATTTTGTAAGCTGTAGCCTCCTTTTAAGGTACTTAAACAGACCGATGCTCTATAGTGCCACGGCAATTAAAAGCCACAGAATGTACCAGAAGCCGTAACCTCCTGCCCGAAGCAGATTTGATTGTAAAAGTCACTTCAACCCCCACCCTCCAGAAATTACTCAGAGTGACTCCGCATCGCGGCATAACCATGAAGCCACAACCCCAATTACGTGAAATGCCAATAATGTGGACCCCCCCCCCCATCCTCCCCAGGACAGCAGCCATGATCAGGGACCTGGATCACAGCCAAGTCTGTCTGCTGCCCTCATCAGACTGAGCCTGGGGTGGGGTGCAGCTCCAAGGACATGGCTCAACGCGAGGGGCCGAGTGGTAGCCCAGCCATGGTGAGGAAATCTGCTTTAACAAGATTAGGGTAATGGCATGGGGACTGTCTGCAAAGGGGGGGCCAAACTCCTCCTAGCCGCCCATAAAACATCCAGTTAATGAAGGAAGTGCTCAGAAGACAGCTGGCCGCACGCACACCCGCCATCCTGGCCAGAGAGCGCCGGAAAAGCCTTCCAGGAGGACCCGGTACCATGGCGTGACTCGCTCCGGTGGCACCTAGCTGCTCGCGTGAGGTTTTCGGGAACAAAGCGAGACATGAAGAATACATAAGGGAGCTCTGTGTGCTGCTGGGGGTATCCCTGACACGGCATATGCTCCTGGGAGACCCAGAACCCCAGGACGGCGATCTACCAGGCCTCTGACATAGGGAGCTCTGCGTGCTGCAGGGGGTATCCCTGACACGGCACATGCTCCTGGGAGACCCAGAACGGCGATCTACCAGGCCTCTGACATAGGGAGCTCTGCGTGCTGCAGGGGGTATTCCTGACACGGCACATGCTCCTGGGAGACCCAGAACGGCGATCTACCAGGCCTCTGACATAGGGAGAGCTGTGTGGGGCTCACACACCAGGGGGGTGGGGTGGGGGGATTCCCACACACAGCTGGCACACTACGGCAACCTCGAGCAAGCAGATTAACAACACGGGACCGGAAAGTTTGGAGGGATTTGCACAAAGGGCACCATCCAGTTGCCTGGTAACCATGGTAATTTAATCCTTTGAGCGGAGGCTGAGGTTATGCGGACGGCCAAGGCTGGAGTTTGCCGTCAAGACCATGGAAGCCAAGGAGAGCCAGAGAGATCCGAGTGCACCATCACTGCGCCTTCATTTTCAAGCACTTGACGGTCCCCGTTTCCCTCATTGGCATTCCTGAGGGAAACGAAGGCCCCTTTGAAGCTCAGCGCTCTGTGATGTCATAATGGAGCCCCGCATTCTGAGGAACAGGCGCCTTAGCAGAACTCGCACTTCCTCCCCAAGCGCTACACTGCTGTGGGGCTTGACAGACCGCAAGCCCACAGAGCCGACCGTCGGCTGAAAAGGGCACGGCTCCACCGATTTTTGGTTTTGCCTCTCAAATTGGTTCAACGGATTTTAAACCTCCAGCAGATCATAGATTACATGCCTTTTTATTTTTTTATTTTTCTCTGAAACTTGTAACCCGCCCCAACCAAAATTCTGCCCCCCCCCCCCCCCCCGGGGTGGTCTAGAAGGCTTTCGATCGGTGCCACTGCTGGAGATCCCTTGGTGTAGGAGGATTACCGTCAGCCAATCAAGAAGAAAAGGGCGCTTGCTGGTCCATCAGATGAGATCGGTGGTAGGCTGACGGAGATCTGAACAGCATATGGAGACGAGACTGTGACCTGCTGCTGTTGTCAGGGCAACCTCTCCATTGCCAAATATTGTGGCAGAAGTTCCAATAACAAACGTATTGTTTGGTGTTTAGCCACAGTGCCCCCGGAGAGCACTGCTGCAGCCCTGAGGTCATTTCCGAAGGCATGGGGCCTCATTGGCACGGCTCGCTGATGAACTCATGCAGCTCGGTCTCTCGTTCACAACTGCTCTCACAACCTGAACCGCCTGACTTCTCTGACTGTAGCTGTCCAAGGTGCTGACGTGGAGAGACAGAGAGCGTCACAGAAAAACATGGCGAGAGCAGAGTCGGATTTAATATTACATGTTAGACACTCAGCAAAACAGGAATCGGCGGAACTGCCAAGGAGGCAAGCCGAGGGCCAAGGATCTGGCCGGGGCCTGGTCTTGTACCCTTGAGTAAGGCACCAGAAGTACGGTAAATGACTTGAGAAAAACATGCACTTGTACTGCATTGTACCAGTATGCAATAGTGCATCATTTCTGAGTGTAAAAATGAGTTTCAGGCAGGGCTTTTTTCAGTCATGTGGAATGTGTCTGTGAGCACATGGGTGCGACCGGCAGTTCTGAGTCACACAGTCACGCTCCCAGTCCGCGTCTGTGGTTTTCGGGCTGGCAGAACAACAAACAGCAGCCGTCTTCCTCGGACGCTGACGAAGCCTGGACAGAGAGCCCGGACAGAGAGCCCGGACGGATCAAAAGGTTCCGCTCTCCCTGCTGACCAGAGCCATCTCCCGGCGGCTGACCCCGGTTCCTTAAGGTGATGGCGTACTGCCTCCTGCTGGTCAGCGCTATCCAGCCACGCCGTTATAAATAAACCCGTGTGAGCGTTTAGAAGGAAATGGAGACGGATGGGAGTGAGAGCGACAGGAAGAGGGCAGCGGGGCTCCGGGGATGAGAGAGACATGCAGTCACAGTCAGCAACTGCAAAGTGATCGCCGACGCTGGAATGAATGAAATTGAAATCAAATACGACATACTGCACCGTTTGCACGGTCGGGAGTGAAATAAATCACTCTGCTGTAATAAAACGCACACTGGAAGGTACGAGGTAACCTCATCCTTAAGTTCGTCTCTAACGAATAAAGCCGGGGCACCGGCAAATTAAAGCAGTCCATTGTATCTGACGCTGCCGGCTTAATAAAAAAGGATAAACTCCCCCCAAAAAAGGAAACGAAAGCAGTGAGAGCTCTGCATGGCACTGGTTGGCTAGGGACTGATATTTCATTCTGGACGGATCTCATCATGGAAAGCAGCATCAGTCTTCATTTAGTGTCGGGGGGCGGGTTAAAGACGGATAAAGGGGGAGGAGAGAATGATGGCGATAAGGATTGAGGGAGCGAGGGAGGCAGAGAGGAATGGAAATGAAAAACAAAGATAAACAAAATGAGAGAGAGATCGACTGACAGACAGAAAGACGGAAAAAAAGGGGTGGATCCCTCTGACAGTGCTTTGTCTGGGCCACGTCTTACCCTCAAAGAATCTCCTCTCTGTTGCTTAAATTGCGTGTTTACTAATTGCTGGTTATGATTAATATGCTAATTGCCTCACACATGCCAGTGCCAGGCACTCGGTCAAAGGAACTTTGATTATTTTCTTTTATATGAATTCGAACGAAAGTGAGCGATGAAAACAACGCAGGCGATGTCGCACGCTGTCAAAATTTCAGGCACAGATGCTAGAGAATGGCGTGACGCAGGCAAACATTGAGAGAGATCAGCAGATATGCAAGACCAAATAAAGGAAAGAGACTGTATTTCAGCCTGTGTCCGGGCCTCACTTATTTATTAATTTTCGTGCTGGTCTTTGGAAACACTGTGGCTGCCTTCTTCCCTTCAAACGCTGCCCGCTTTAAATCTGCGTGAAATGGAAATACAGACTGGCAGAGAGAAAGTGACATGAGGGGTTCTGCCCTTTATACAGAGAGACAGAGAGAGACAGACAAGACGTGATATGTGGAGATCTGCCCTTTAAATGGAGACACAGAGAGACCAGTGGTAGCACGGGGGTGTTCTTTCCTTTAGAGAGACCAAGACAGGGAGGCAGACAGGATGTGACACAGGGGTGCTGCCCCTAAACGGAGAGACTGAGAGGGAAGCAGACAAGATGTGATGGGGCGAGTGGTTCTGCCCTTGAAATGGAGACAGACAAAAAGCGGCAGACAGGACATGACACGGGGGGGGGGGTCCTTTAAAAAGAGAGACAGAGAGAGACAGGCAGATAAGAAGTGACCCTGGACAGTACTGAAAGACAGCAGGCAGAGACCAGAGAGGAGTCATTTTGAAAGGGTAAATGTATGCTAAACACTCTTCCCATCCATCCACCCACATTACACCTGTCCCATCAACCTCTCTATTTACCCAACTGTATGTCCAGTACTGTGCTCAGTGCGCGCACATGCACACGCACGAACACTCAACACTCACTGTTCACACTTCTGACTGTGGGAGGTGGATTGTTTACAAGGTCCTCCGGCAAAAAGGACAGATACATCCATTAACTGAGCAATAATTAATCAACATACTTCTTGTGTTATTTATATGATAATTTGTTACATTAGAGAGCAAAATGCCACTATAGACCAAAGCAAATAAAATGACATAAAGCAATCAGAAAAAGCCAGCATATTTGTCTGGATTCATTTTGTGTAACAATCGATACACAGACTATACAAACCGGCCACGGGCTGACAGACATGCCACGCACTGGCAGAGAGTGATCACCTCCCCTAATTGGGTTATTACCGCAGATCCGTAATCGCCTGTCGGCCCGGAGAGCGGCGGCAGCGACGGCGGGTGTGTTCCGGTCCGTCGTCTTTTCATTTCATCACGAAGGCCAGAAATCCGGGGAGATTTCAAAGTGGAGGGGGAGGCTACCGGTTGGGGGGGTGTGACAAGCACATCACCATCATCATCATCATCATCATCATCCAATCAAGTATCAGGTGCAGTCTCAGACAGCTTCAGGTGATATAATACCAAAAAAAACAACACCACAAGTGTAATAGTTTCTTCAACTCCAATCAGATTACTGGGACCTGCTGACATCTCTCATCTGAGCTACAACGTATGGAGGGAAATTCAATGATTCTGGGTGGCAAACATTAACGCCGTCCATGACAATGAACCTGTCCGGCCCTCTGTCCAGCAGTACAGGGTTCCCAGTCGTGTCCTGCATCACCATACGCTGCTGTTTGTAACCGGAGTCCATATGGCAGAGTCTGCAAAGCCATAACCTGGTCCTGTCAGCCGGGGAAATGACAGTGAACTCTGAGAGCCCCAACATGCAAGCTGAGTGAAGCTGAGGCACTAATTACAAGCTTAAAATAAAACACACCTAATGAAACCACAAGGGTCACCGTGCGTTTTACATATGCAGAAATATTTTAAAAGCTGAGGAAAAAATAGCTTAAAATGCAGATATATTGCAGCGGCCGGAATGGAATGAATGTAAGTCCGATTTCCAAACAGTATTTGTGCCTGGGAGCTGAAGGACTGTGGACGTCGCGATCAGCACACATTGGGCGTTTTGCAGAGCAAAGAGAAAAATATGCTAATTCAAAACAGAAAGACAGAACAGCTGAGTTGTCTTCCATCTAATGTCAATTTATCACCTGCTTTTACTTGTGTTGTAAAAAGGTTACGGATGTTTGGGGGAAAATCTTCAGACATATTCTGCCAGGCATTGAAATTGTTTGAAACTACAGCTCCAATCACAAGTGTAGAGCTTCATCAGAAATATCGCTATTTTTTAATGCCATCCCTATCTGCTACATGCTCAGCGCGCACTTTCCTCCAGCACTGACGAATTGTGCGACTGTGTGCGCCTGTCCAAATCCTCCCTCTCAGAAATTAGGAACACACTCTGCTGTCGCAATTAAGGGCCGCCCACTCATCTAAACATTGTGGGCTCTGGCTTTTAAGAGGGATCTGCAGTGTTTCAGCTGGGCAAACAAGGTGTTTTACTGGGGCAAAAAGAAAAAAAACAAACACGAAAACATGAGGCATCCGCCGTCGCTGGGGCTGCCAACCCTAATAATCATCACAGGCTGGAAATGGATTTGTGTTAATGGACTATGGCTCTGTTTCATTGGAGAAACAAACCAGTATCAACTGTACTGGACTGTACTGGTTATTTATGCCTCACTTGGCTCTCATTTCATCAAAATTATTTTTTATGTTTATTTCAATTAAATTACCTATAAAGCCAGTTTCTGACAACAGAAACATAGTATGATTTATAATTTGCAATCTAGTTGTGCAAAGCATAACCATTAAACTCACGTTTTATTATTATGCCAGAGACCTTTGCCAGTTTCCTTAAAGTGTATGAAGCGTATAATGCAGAGACATGGCTTGTTTGAAAGACAGAGGACCGGAGATTTCATAAAAAGACATAATCGGAGCACTTTTACTGGAGCCTGTAAATCACTTCCAACTCAAAAACACATTAGTAAGTTACTTATACTTACTAATCATTTCATAATATATTAGTAAATAAAAAGACTCACTTGCAATCATATTTATAAATGTAGTATAAAGATATCTTACTACCGTCTCACAAAGTGTGTACTGAAGAGCTTGTAAATGTTCAATTATATCTCATTTCTTTCATTTCTGTTTCATATTTGCAAGCGATTTACTGGCGGTATTGTAAATTTCAGGAGTGAGATATGATTATGATTGCAATACATCTCTAAGTGAATGTGGCTAAGTGAATCTTTTTATTTATTAATATACTGTATTATCAAATGATTAGAAATAGCTTATTAATAGTTAAGCGGCAGATTTTAACTATAGTGTTAGCAAATAATGTCATTCTGAGTCATTAAATGACTGACTTTTATAGTGGCCGATTGAGAACAGTGGTGCTGGCAGTTCACAAACATCTGTCATTGTCGGTAATGGCTACAGATAAAGGAATATTTGGGCCAGAAAGGAGAGATTAGAAGCAAGAAAGGAGCTTTCGTGAAGGAGGGTGCAGTAGCTTTATTTAAACTGATAATGGATGTTTTATTACAGCATTTACTGTTATGGGGTAAGGGCAAGTCAACCTCTGCTGTTCCTCGCCTTTGCGAAGTCTCAAATACGATGAAAAGAACACGTCCAGGTCCATCGTTAAAAAAGGAGGTTTATTTAAAAATAAAATAAGTTTCTTAAGTGAAAATACGACAGGAGGCTGAATTATTGGCCAGGCCAGAATTGTTATTTTTAAAACTAGAAGCCAATGTGGAATCCAGGGATTTAAAACATCTGATGACATCTGATGTTACGTTAATTTTCCTTGGAAGAACGATTCCACAAGTATTAAAATGCTTAATGTTCTGGAGAGCGGGATCTACGGGAGGTTTAATTGTGCTTTACAGACCAACTCTGTTACTCTATTTACTGCCAACTTCGTAATACTACAACAGATCAAAATAAAATGTGTTAATTTACCTAAAAACTGCCAAAAGCAGAGACATATTGAGGGCTGTAGTTTGCAAACGCAGGTGTCTGGGCACTTGCGTGTTCTGCAGGCTCAAAGAAAAGCTAACTGCGGGTCAAAAGCCAACTCTGACACCATCAGTGAAATTCACGCTAAGATGAATTAGCGACAGATTAACCATAACAGGTGTTTTCCCTGGAAAGTTGTACCCAGACGGCAAGCGTCTCCGACAAATTCATTCACAAAAAAATAAACCCACACTTCAGTTAAATTCACTGTACCTTCACAGTGCATCCATCTCGGCACAGGGAAAGCTGCAGGGGTTCAAGGCGATGTGGGTGGCCGGCTGTTGTGCGAAGGTGCTAACATTAATGTGCCACCGTTTAAGGCAGTTCAGTGGAAAAATAACAGCAGACAAACAGACGGAAATCCGCCTGCTGTAGAGGAACGCAGTCAAACACCTCAGTACTGAATTCAAGAAGCCTGTTCCCTGTCATCCTGCATCTACAGCATCCGCATAAAACCAGTACCGTCACATCACAAGTGATTCTCGTGTGTGACATCTCATTGCTGACACTCTGTATACGTGTGTGTGTGTGTGTATTACCTCCAGGAAAGTTCTTCAATTACAAAAAGATAAATATCACAGACAAAAATTTTTAAATATGTCTTAATTATTATAGACTAACATTTCTCGCGTTGTCATATTCTATGTGTTACACAACAAATGCAACATTTGCCTAAGAGGGGACACAGAGTAGGGTAAGTTAAGGGGTAATGAGCTGTGAAAAGGAGCAGCTCCAGGGTAACATGGGGGAGAAAGCCAGCGCCCCCTTCAGGGGGGGCGACGATCACACCATCCAGGGCTAATGTCAAACACGTGCCGTAATCCGCAGGGGCGTGGAGGCCAATATGCCTCAGCAGCTGCGACAATGCGCCGGGCGGCTCCCAAGTCTGCGGCGAACACTAATTACCTCCCTGTGCTGCAAATGCCGCAAATTATTTGGTTCCCAGTCTAACTAACCGCAGGATCAAAGCAGCCGTCAGCCATTCTAGTCCAGGATAAGCCAGCATCTGCCAGCTCATGCATATTCATGAGACAAGAAGCACCACAAAGGTCCTGACTAAATTTGGCCCCCCCCCCCCCCCCCCCAAAAAAACAAACACCAAGCACCCACCCCCCAACGGCGGACAGGGGGGGGGGGAGGGGGGGGGGGGGCCCCCCCCAAGAAACCCACCCCA
>JABFEA020000085.1:17215237-17241104 GCA_019775915.2 Cyphomyrus plagiostoma
CCCCCCCCCCCCCCCCCCCCCCCCCCCCCCCCCCCCCCCCCCCCCCCCCCCCCCACAGGGGGTCTATCACTTTTTTGTGAGGCGGGTCCATCCTCCCTTTTTGATGGATTTATTATTTTAAAATACTGTTTCACGCCGTTTGGTCTTGGCAAAAGAATGAAAAATATGGATAAAATAAAAATTCTACATCAAATGCACCCTATCATGATTTCAAATTCGCGCATCACTTCAACCGCGACGGCAGAGCCTCATCTTAACATCCACCGCTTGCCCGCGACCCGCCAACACCGGCTATAAACTGTTGTGCAAAGGAAACCTACACGGCTCTATTTTTCCCAAAACAGAGGAGCCGCGTTTTTAAAACACGCGTCGTTAAAAATAACAACGAAGTTGTTTTCGAGTGAAGACAGAAACAAATCGATTAACATTACCATTCACGGTAACAGTTTGCGTAACACTGGGAGTAACAGCTGCAACAGACAGAGACTGGGATTAAAGAAAAACGGGAAGAGAGAGTTTTTTTTTTTTGTGGGGGGGGGGGGGGGGCCCCGAGGGATGTAAGCAAGAGACCCTGTCAGATGCAGATGACGAATCCCGGGAGGCCTCTTTAATTTATCTGTCTATTGAAAAGCACTCGGCAATTGTTCCCCGTACGGCAGCTGTAGTTGGCGGGCCCGATCGGAGGAAAGAAAGAAAGAAAAATCCTGGGCCCCTTTGACTGGAAAGCAACGGGCCTGGCTGAGGCAGGGCGGCCTTTTCTGCGCGCAAGGGCAGCTCCCCTCAACCGGCCTTCGCCTTGCGCATTGCATTATGTACAGACAAATAAGAGTAAATGATAAGCATATCCTGTCGGTCCAGTTTTTATACCAATGTATATACTGTGGCCTACATTGAGTTATTAAACCATAAAAACAAGGACATTTACCTTTGTGTTGTAATTAGGCTAATCCTATTAAAGTTGCGTGGATAATAAAAACCAAGGCCTGCACTTCTGGAAATACATAAATGAGGTCATGTTAAATGATTGTTTAACGTAAATATTTATGCGCACGTTCAGGAAATGGGGGTATATTCAGGTCCTTTAAAACGAAACGATACGCATTTGGCCCAGTTCCGGTTTGATAACCGTAATAATGTTTTGCATTTGGATCCAAATAGGTCTCCCTAACATCACACGTGACCCACTATTCAGTGTGCAAGTCACACATGCCTAATCTTTTGAAAATCCTGTGCATTTATTACTGATCACCACTAATGGGATTTGATTCATCAATCGATGCTATATAATTTTGGCACCAAAATAATCAAGCAGCAGATTTCGTTAACGACCACTTAACCAGGATATCAGGCACACACTCAGTAACATGCATAATATTTAGTATCTATACATAGCTACCAATAAAGGATCCAATATTTATTAACTTCTCAATCACACCACATCCATGTACTTCCTATGCTGCCAGACATACCTGAGGCTAACAAGGGCTAAGCAATGTCACCCGTGACTTCCATAGGTTCCTGCAACCTTCACAATGGTGCTAAGAGGTGCCCACGGTGTCAATGGACTCCAGAGATTTTTTAAGAGTAAAAGCACAGTAATCTGCACCTCCTCATAAAGAGGGGGGCACTTCTTTAGAGTTCTGCAAAGGTGCCGATTTTCCTTAAGGAACGGAGGCGAAACATATTCCAGTGTATATGAATGTACGTATACAATTAGTCTATCAAACAAAATAGGTCACCATTGGTTGTTTTTCGTCATTATTTTGTCATTCTTTTCAGCAAAGAAACACAGCCCCAGAGAGTCTGTTTAAATGTACTGCATTTGGCAGACAGGAAGATCCTGGAACCAAATGTGAGCCTCAGGAACATCATGCGTATATAAATATATATTTGCAAAAGTACTTTAAGACGCTTTCCCAAATACAAGATGGCTGATTACTGATGGCCCGTCACAGCAAAATCCTCCGGCACAGCATTTCACGCAAGGGGAGACTATGAAACAAACAGGAATATTAATAAACTGATTTCTAATTCCGTACCAAGCGAACACTGTAAACGAGCACACAAGTAAGCCTTATAGAATAATAATAATAAAAAAACACTGAATCATTTAAAAATAGCATACTTCAGGTCCTCAGACCGACACGAAAAGCAGCCACAATTGAGAAGAGAAGTCAAATCTCGGAGCTGGTGAGAGCCATCTCCTTTTTAAAGGCGCTGAAAACACGAGCTATAAAAGGCACAGATGACACATTCTTCTTGCCAAAAGGATCTTCCAAATGCTAAGGAAATTAAGATTCATGCTCAGCGCTCTGTACCATCCCTCCCAACGCAAATGTAGGATTTGTAAAGGAATTCATGTTAAAGAAACAGGATTCTGACGTTGCCCAGGTCATCATACCCTGTGCTAGTCTATAACAAGCAAACACTTCAAGAAAGAAGCATGGCATCTAGTGAAATTTTCTGTGGTATTTGTTGTACAATCTGGCACTTCTGTGGTCCAGAACAAGACTGAGTATTAGATCAACCACAAGAACCACCTTAAAGGCACTAAGCAAGATGAGAGAAAACCTTACAATTTCAGTAAAGGCATGAATTTAGGCTCTCCACCCTTTTATTAAGGTGATAATCCAGTCTTTCCTCGTTCATCCATTGCTCTAACACATGCTGCACCTGGTCTCCACCAGAGCCCAATTTCCAATAAGGATTGGACTGCTTTTCCGGATCTTTCTCTCAGCCATCAGCTAGATTAGATGCAGACAGGCCACAGTCAGCTCCAGCTGACAGAGAGTAGCCTTGTCAGGAGCCCGACCAGAAGAGTGACCTGGTGGGCATGAAGATCACACAGCGCTCATACTGTCTTACACAAGCTATTTGCTGAGGAACAACTGTTCCAGGAAACCAGACTAGTCCTCACAACAGGAGTAAAGGAAGGCAGGATTTATTCTAAGCTCTACCATGTTTTGAACGGAGCCTCACTCAGACTGCAGCTGATAGTAAACAGTAAATTTTGTATATCTGAACCTGGAAAAGGCTGAATACTCTTAAATCCAGGATGAGTACTGCTAAACACTGCTAGAGGTTTACCTCTGCTGAGTCAATGCTTGGCTCATTCCGGAAGCCCACACAGCAGAACCCTGGGTCCAAATGCCAGGCTGGAGGTGGCCTACAGTGTTTGGTATAAGTTATGCAGCTACGTGTCTCCGTGTGACGTCAGGACCCATGTGAACGAATTCACACACAACAAGCAGTAATGCACACAAAGGCCAGGTTTGAATTTTGTGGAACGCCCCTGACTTTCTACACGAGATTACAAGCAGCGGAATTGAATTGAACCGAATAAATTTTTCTATAGTGCCTTTCACAACAGTCACCCCAAGGCCGTCACATGGGTGTGTTGTAATACATCACTACATCATTTATACAGAATACACAAAACACAGGAACACAGAAAGAAAGAATGACAGAAAGAAATCCAGAAGTCAATGAAGGAGAGGAACCAAAAGCTCCCAAAAAGGGGAAAAAGATTCCTCTGGGGGTTCAAGGTCAGCTGGCTGCCCCACCCCCCTGGGAACTAACATTATAGAAAAAGAAGGAATGGGTTTGCTTGCTAAAAGTAAGGTGTAAGCTTTGGTCAGGGTCAAAGCTGAAGTCCATCAATGGGTTGGCTCCCCGTACCGGCCTGTGTGAGTTGGCAGACCGAAGGCTGCATTCCGCTATGTTTGAACCACACAACCGCATGAATGCATCAGCACTGCCAGCGTGTTCCAATGGAAGACAATGAGCTTCTGATATCAATGCTGGACAGCAGGAGGGATCAGGTGCTCCCAGAGCCACACATCCAACTGGCTGGGTGGTACCCACACATGAATCATGGGTAAATAACGAGAAACGGAACAGTGATGACGTTACACACGGGCCACAGATCACCACCGAGGGGATGGAGGTAGGACACAAGCCCATAACGTCCCGTCCCCCCCACCCCCAGAACAGCAAAATCCCCATTTCCTAACTCTGTGGTTTTTTTCAGTCATGTTTTCATATATTTAAAGCCTAATCATGGTATATATTCATACTGGCAAGTAATACTTTTCAGCAAACTGGAGAATATAACTTGCCAAGTTGCTTGGGATGAGGAAAAGTGTAAATATTAATGTAAATATGAAGGTAAATGCTGTGCGTGTATCAGGATTAAGTGCACAGTCCCACTGAGTAAGAAGATAAACTTCAAACGTACAGGTTGCAGGACTAAATCCCAGAAGGCATATTTTCTGGACACTGTAATCAACCTATATAAATGCATATACGGGCGCTATAAGTGTTGCTATGGTTCTGCATCGTGTGGATCACAGCAGTTAGAGCGGAAAGGCTGAAAGTGCCTAAAGGAGACATGGCAGAGGCCATAGACAGCAGACAAGGTCACATGTTTGCCTCATACAGGGAATGAATGGAACAGAACGTAAAAACTGAATAAAATATAAATACAGCTAGCATCGCTCAGATCTCATTCACCGGAACTGTGCGGTTTTGGGGGTAGCAGGAAGAATATTCACTCAGCATATGATATGAGGTGACTTTTAATTTGAAAGAAAAACACTAAACAATCAACTAAAGCTGCAAGGCAGAAGAATGAAACAGTGGTCAGCTGTGTTGAACTAGGGCCAACGAGCTCCTGCGATAGCCTCGCTCATAACCCCATACAATGGGAGGCCTGGGGCTGCCAGGCGGAGACACTGAAATGCTACCGACTGGTGGTGGAAACAAATATTGGATGAGATACAGTGCTTAGGATGGTGACCTGTATGCGAACTGGAAGTACACATATCTGCTACAAAAATGGCCATAAAAAGGTAAAACGTCCATGTGAAGGACATCGGAATGATGCGACGTGTCCGGCATTCCCAAAAAAGTAATGAGATGCCGAGTAATACTGTGTCACTTCTCTGGAGGTCTGCTGATGTCACTGGAAGGTCGTGGGTTCAATGCCCACAAGGGGACCTGGGCTGGGCGCGAGAGATATAATCGTCTCAGAAAAGGTCCCAAGGAATCCGTCGCCTGCAGAAACAGGGTCCTGGGCAGTGCTGGGGAGGGAGGCGAGTGACGCCACAAGCCAGCTGATGTACATAACCGCCTAGGGAAGAATATGCATCCGGGGAATTCCAGAGACGAGGGAGAAGGGGAATGGGGGGGGTGTCCTGCTCTGAGGCATCCTGCCAAATGGGGGTGATCGCTTACTGGGGATGTGCTCATCGTAGTAATGCCACTGCTTTATTTTTAAAAATTAACCCCCCCTCATGCGTGCTCGCTCGCTGCTGTCTCTGTGGAAGCCTCTTTGGAGTGTGCTCCTCACAGAGGTTCAAAGCATGCCTGTCACCCCCCTCCACCCCACGGTAATCTGCCACACCCTTTTGTAAGATTTATCTTTTTGGGTAGCAAATGAAAAGCCGACGACGCTGACAGTTATAACGGTTTTTTTAAAGGGGGGTGTAAAAAGGTTTAGGCCTCAAATGGGAAAGGAGGCAAATCGGGAAATGCCCCTCCCCATCCTGGTGAATCGATGACGTCCGGACAGCGGATTCACGCCAATTCAGAAATGGCAGGTATGGAGTGTGTATCGACGTATAGTACTGTGCTAAGGGAGTCAAAGAAAATGTTTCAAGCTATTTAGCGAATAACGAACATGATGAAGAACGATGTCGGTAAAAGACGAGTAAGGTCTACGTGCGTTTCCCAAAACCCTTCGTTATCTCATAATTAACAAACTAATTTTAAGTAGTATTTTGTTGGTTCCTCCCCAGCCTCTGCGTGAAAAAAGCACAGACTATCGATAATAGGAACATTGATTCCACGTATTTCAAACACGTCATACCATATTGTTACACCAGGCATATGGAAATACTATGTTGCAAAATACTGCACACATAAACTAATTAGGAAATCAATAAAACATACCAAAGCAACCATAATTAAGACTACAATAAAACAATCGATTTATTGAAAATATAAAAATCGGCTCAAAATGTGATGTTGCTTCCTTGTACACAAACCGTAAACCGCAACGGTGGACAGCAAGAAGAAAAGGAGAAGTTATACTTCTCAAAAGAAGCCTTAAAACACCTTATAGAGTAGGTGGTCGAAATCATGTATCATTTAAAAATCATCCCCGTCCTGGGTTGTTCCCCCCCTTTGTGCCTGTAGCTTCTGGGATAGGCTCCGGACCCCCCACGACCCGGAAAATTAAAAGCAGTTTCAGAAAATGGATGGATGGGTGGATATAAAAATCAAATATTTTAATAAAATAATTACTGCATTTCTGTACCTTAAAAGGTACAATTACCTACAGCAATGGTTTAGGGATTCAACATTGGAGTCAGCAGGTATCTGCTAAAAGGATACCAGCTGTCTCCCAATAACCAGCCACCAGCAAACACACCATCTTTTGCCATCTGACACACTCAAGAGCTGGACCAAATATATGCATCATGTGTCTGTAAAATGTCATTGATGGACATTTAGGCCTAGTGACAAGAACTCTTTGCAACAGGTCCAAGTGAGATACAAGAGGTTACAAATATGAACAGAGTTAGGGTACATTCAACTGCACCTACAATGCCAGGTCTAATTCAATTCAAAGCGTTTATTGTCATATGTACCGTAGAAAAGAGTATTACTCTGTGCGATGAAATTCCTTGCTGTCCACACAAAACGCTGAGGTACAATATAATAAAAAAATAGTAAATAAATACTCTGAAGTGTAATGTGCAGATGATTAATATTAACTGTGTATTTGTGCAAATGAAGGAGATGTGCAAAAGAACTTAATGTGCAAAAATGACAGTATGAGGTAGGTGATGATGTCCATTATCATACTCCTGTCGGCTGGGAGGTTCTAGATTTCACACTTCTGTACCTCTGTCCTGAGGGCAGAAATGTGAACAGTCTGTGTTAGGGGTAATATGGACGCCGAGGTACTTAAAGCCGCTCACCCTCTCCACTTCAAGCTCCTGGATGAACAGTGGCTGATGAGGCCTCCTCTTCCTCTTGTCTACCATCATCTCCTTTGTCTTCTCCGTGTTGAGGGTGAGGTTGTTGTCCATACACCATGACACCAGACCCGCATCCTCTCTCCTGTAGGCCGCTTCGTCCCCTCCAGTGATGCGACCGATCGCTGCGGTGTCACCTGCGAACTTCAGCATGATGTTGTCTTTGCGGGAGGCGACACAAGTCATGGACGAACAGGGTGTAGAGGATGGTGCTGAGATCACAACCCTTTGGGTCCAGGGTGTTTGGGATGTTGGTCTGGATGTGGGCCAGCACCACTCTCTTTTCACGAGGATTAGAGTGATTGCAGTCTGTAATCATTCATGCAGGTGGCTCTGCTTTTCTTGGGGAGAGGGACACTGGTTGTGGTCTTGAAGCAGGTGGGAACGGTGCTCTGGCTGAGGGAAAGGTTGAAGATTGAGGTGAGAACATCAGCCAACTCATTAGCACATGCTTTGAGGACCTGTGCCACATCCGCCCGTGGTCAGCAGAATAGAAGCCATCCAGCTTCTCTCTATACTGGCTCTTGGCCGCCGTGATGGCTTTCCTCAGTCCACACTTCGCAGCCTTGTACTGCATCTCATTGCCTGATCTAAATGCAAGAGAGCGAGTACGCAGCATGTATCATACCTGACTGTTAATCCAGGGCTTCTGGTTGGGGAACTTCCTGACTTGTGTGTTGGGCACGATATTGTCAACACAAGTGCTAATGTACCCTGCCACGTACTCAGCATAGCCCTGTGTGCTGACAGAATAGTCCTCCATGGTGGCAACAGTTTTGAACACATCCCAGTCTGTCTGAGCAAAACAGTCCTGCAAGATGCTCTCAGTCTCTGGGGTCCAGAGTTTCACAAGTTTGGTGACAAGGTTTGATTGTTTCAGTCTCTGCCTGTAAGCCAGGTACATGAACAGAGAAATGTGGTCTGACTCTCCGAAGTGGGGGCAGGTTGCAGCCGGGTTTGTGCCATGTATGTTACTGTAAACATGATCCAAGGTGTTCTTGTCACAGGGGGGAATGTTCACGTTGGTAATATTTGGGAAGTACAGTCCATAAGTTGCACTGGTTGAAGTCGCCAGCAACGACGAAAACAGGATCTGGATGAGTTGTCTCTAATGCGCTGATAACGTTGTGGAGTTTGCCGAGCGCTGCTCTGAAGTTAGCTTACGGCGGGATGTAAACAACGGCCAAAAACACAGCAGAGAATTCCCTCGGTAGATAGTAGGGACGGCATTTCAGCAGTAAAAACCCTACGTCTGGCGAACAGTACTTACAGACAGTCTCCGCACCACGAGTTGTTGATAATTCCACACACACCTCCCCCGTTAGCCTTACTGGAGGCTGCGATCCAGTCTCCACGGTGTACGGAGTGAGTTTGTAGATAAACAGCACATTCCGCTACTTTGTCCGAAAGCCAGGTCTCGGTGAAAATAAGAGTGCAGCACTCGTACTTCCTGCTGTTTTGTGATCCTGGCTCGTAGTTTGTCCAGTTTGTTTTCCAGGGACCGCACGTTGGCTAGTAAGAGGCTGGGTAGTGGTGGTCGGCTAACTCGAGCCTTTAGCCTAGCCTGGAGTCCCCCCCTCTTGCTTCGCTTGCGTCGGCGTCTCTGAAACGCTTTCCTGGGGTCAGCTGGCTCACTCAGGCTCGGTGCTTCGAGGCCTTTCTGGGAGTGGTGGCGGTGGCTGCCGGGGCTGAAGCTCCGGTGGTATAATACAGCTGAAGGTACGCCTGCAATGGCGTGAAAACCAATGTGATGAATGCATGCACAGTGGCAGGACACAGCTGCCTTGCTGAGGCCATGTGCATCACGTATGTTGTGGAAGAATCCACTTGGGGCATAGAAACAGAGCTGTCAGAAGCTGCATGGTGGACTGAGGGCAAAATTCTACGGTTTTCCTCTTTTCAATTTATCCTGCAGCAGACCAAGGCGGCTTGTTATTTCACCCCAGGCCATCCTGTATTTCTCTATGAATTATTCATCACTGTGACGGTCCAAGAGGTTCATGACCAACCCAAAAGCAGCTTGGTTTCCTGGATGGCGCTGTCTCAAACGCCGTCTTCTGTTGACTTGCACAGTTTTCTGACATTACTGGCCGTGAAGGGTGATTATCCTTCCCAATTCAATAGATATATAACACAGCAAGTTTGATTGGGTAGTTCATTATGTAGCCAACCAGGGTTGTTCAGAAATGATGAACTGGATTTCGAATTGACTTAGCCACACCCTATAAGATGTTCAAATGACAGTAAGAAGAATCTAAATTTATTTCAATTCAATCATGCAATACATGAATGTCATTTAATCTAGCAAAACATAAAAAATTACATAACAGGTCTACTTCCAACATGGTAGATGTACAGTATATACATTGACCTTATATATGTACTAGTGAGTGGAATTTATATTTGTATGATTGTAAAATAATTATGCAATTGTTTTAGCCTGTTCTAACAATATGCATTTTGTTTCTGTCAGCCCTCTAAGTAATTTTCCATGTGGATATATTTGTGACATGCACAGACTATTCAGGCAGGTGCGTGAACAGAGGGGCATGGCCGATGTGTACTTCTTGCTGCCGTAAATATTGAAATATTAAGCTGTATTTTTAAAGCTGCACTTACACTATGTATTTGAATTTATGTGAAACCAATTCCATTTTAATTCTGCTTCCTTATATTGCGATTCTGCACTGTTTCTGAATTGAATTTGATTTTCAAGTCACTTATGAGTGGTGCTTATCCCTGCTATGTACTCAAATGGCATACAGGTGTTACAACAATGAGCCCCATTTGCGCTAATTTATAGTTGACATTATAGTTTTATTTTGCAACATCGGCATTTTTATGTTGCCAAAAATGCACCATCAATGTGTTTTTGTTATCTGCTTTGTGTCTCTGTGACAGGACAGCAGGCAAAAATTCAATCAAAGAATGACGTAGAAAATAATGCGTGGGTCAGAGCTGTCCTGCCCCACTCGTCCGATCCTCCCGTGAGCCACGCCCCCTCATCTACCCCATGTGGATTCCCCGTGTTCACCTGCTGTTTCTTATTGTGGTCATCAGTCCAGTGTAATTAAGTCCGCGTTTAAATATGTTTCTCTAGTCCGGTAATTGAAGTGTAATTGTGTTGTTCTGCCTGTTCTCTATTCTCAATCAAACCCCATGTTTCCCGATCGTTTGAGACTTGTCCCTGCTTCCCCGGACCCCGCTCAGGAGATCGTGACAGAATGACCAGACTCGTCTTACAGAGGAGGAATAACTCAGCACAGTGGATAATATACTGGCTAAACCAGCGCGAAGTTCAGGACGATCGCGTGGCTTGGGCTCTAGCCCACTGAAGCAGGGACCTGGAGGAGATGTCCCTGGCCAGAGATGCTCACCTTGCCTAAGAGGTGCACGAAAACCTGTGGCATCTGAGAAAGGGGGTGGCGGAGTCCAAAACGTGGCCATGGATGGCGGACTCCCCTACGGTCTGCGGATTCGAAGTGCCCCAGACAGCGGGGAAGAAAAAAAGGTGGAAGAAACAAAGACGGGAGACGCTCTTCTTAGGGAGCGTCTCGGTCTCTGCCACCTGCCCTGCTATGTGTCGGGAGGAACACCTTCTGATTCTGAATCCGGCAGTGTTTGGGGATGCCACCATCGCCCTGCCCGAACAGACACCCGAAGCTTGTCCACTCGCTGCCTCGCGCCTGGCTCTTAAAGAGGCGAGGTCCATTGGTGATGCCATCCAGCGGGTCCCCAAGTTCCTTAAATGGGCAGTGCCCGCTGCTAAGGTACAAACCCCAGCAACTCCCTCCATAGACTTTCACATATAGCATTGTATATTTACATGTTTCACATCCAAACCAACTGATACAGAACTGAATTTGAATTTCAGGTTTTTTTTCCCCATACCAGGGAAAATTAGCATCCTCTCTATATTACTCTGATACACTATCTGCTTATAAAATTCATTGAAAGGATTAATCCAAACAAACCGTAATCTATTTACGATTAAACTGCTTGGATGGACAAAGGGCTGCTTTTTGGAAGAGTGGTACTGATCTTACCCCAATCAGGCATCCAAACATTGGCGTTTCAGCCATTTAAGTCAGTTTTTAACGGAACGTCGTTTTTCCTGAATACCAGCCTGGCCTCCCTGTCACCCACAGGATGTACTGGTGCCATTACCCATTCCCCCCTGATTACTAGAGGACAGCAAGCAAGACCTACCTTGTTGACTTGGTTAGCTGAGTCAGTTTGTGCAGGGATGTCCTTAAACCTGCACCCTGCCATTCATTCCAAGGGGGTGTAACACGATTAGGGCCCCCCGATGGGAACTCAGGACACCCGCTTGATCGACGGCTTTCATACGGAAGAGAAGCAAACTCCATTTGGGCCACATGACCCAGGAGACCCCTGCCAGGATTGACAGAGTACCACCTTGATATTTTTATTACATTTATGCAGTTCATGCTGTATGGGGGGGGGGGGGGGGGACGAATAAAAGAGTACAACACAGCAAGAGAAAGATAATACTTAAGGCGGGCATTTCATTATGGAGCATTAAGTCATTAGCGAAGACTTAGGATGATGGAATTACGAGGGACTAAATCGCACACCTGCAGAATCATAAAATGTTACAAAATCTACATAAAATAACTAACCAAATTAAAAAGAACACCCTCCTCTCAGAGGTCCAATCCCCGAAACATGTTGTCGTACCATTTTTTTGGTACCATTTCATGAGATTTACCTCCATGAAAAATCCATGGCCCAGCCTGGACATTGCTGGCCCCAGTGCGGAAGTGCAGGTGTCACCCCTGACCTGATGGCGGTGGTGGGTCCAGAGATCACCAGTCATTCAGAAACCGGCGGCCCAGATGTCAAACCAGAACCCATCAAGCATCGCTGCCAGACTGAAGCAAAGGCCAAGTGGATCCTTCCACCAAACCCGTCACAAGTGCTGAAAGTTACACCTCCCCCGTGCTTGATCCACTGCCAAGGAAACGATTACTCTGCATAGCCCCCACGGGCCAACAGAGTCAAGTAAATGGCCGTCGGCCAAGGTACCCGTTTTACAGCGCACTGTCAGCTCAGATTAAGGTGCGTCTTCCTCGTCCAGAGTCACACTGAAAAGATTTATATTTGGCGAGCTAATGAGGACCCTGCTCTGCATTCAGGTGAGTGTCAGCCCTATCGGAGCATGACGCTCCAAATGGCTTCATTTTTAACTTATACATTTAAACCACAATTTAACAGGAAAGCCCAGGTCACAGGTCATCTCCTTCTCAGACAAGTCAGGACTTCTGGGGGAAATCTTAAAACCAAATCTCATTAATAACGAATCACGGACAGTGTGGATGGCGTGAGACCTGCATTAAGTCTCGTTCTGAGCAACACCATTAAGATGCTTAAGATAACCTTACATTTCATATGCTGTCAAAAACTGCCAACATATTACTCTACTGCATCCTGCGGGAAAATACTGACACGGTGATGTCTTGCATTAAGGCAGCATAATTAAAAACCAAGTCAGCAAATAATGGCACTATTTTGGCCCAAAGTTAACACACTTCCCTACCCCCCATGCACTACTCTATAGATTGAGGAGACAGAGATAAAGTACCCTGTACTGTACAGTAGATGCTCTCGGTCATCAATGGGCAGGCACCCATCTCCATCAAAATGTTCCCCATGACCTTAGTCCCTTTGTCCTATCTTGACCCCATTGGTCAGCAAACCAAAACGCTCGGCGATCCGTCCATCACGTGAGAATTCCAGTCTGTTTTAAGCACATCCAGTCTTCAGGCTTCCTCTCCACCCTTCAGGAAACACCTTGAGACGCATCTGTTCCATGAATTCCTCTACTAACCTGACACCTATTTATCTTCTTTTAAAACTCTTCTGTTGCACTTCTAGCCTTTGAATACTTTTATTAGGTTCTTATTTTGTTAAAATATGATATTTAGCTGTTACATAGTTGTTGTGTAGTTCCAGCTGCAATACTGCCCACACGTCTAGCCTAGTTGCACTTAGGTCAAGGTGACTCCTTGACAGAATGGATGTTTGCTATTCACCTCACTTGTACAACACTTTGGAAAAAAGTGTCTGCAATATATGTAACATGCAAATGCAAATACCCTCGACCACATGCTCCTCTTCACTGATTAAATTTAGATTAGCTGCCATATTTAGCCATTTTATTCCAAACAGAAGCCTGTAGGGGCCAGTCAAACATCATCTTTGGTGGTAGGGGCTCAGAACAGACTTCTGTTGGGCAGGTGGAGAAACGTTGGTTCTCGGAAAGACAGAGTTCAGTTACAACAAAATTGAACAAGTGAGTGATCACTTACTAAAAACAGGAAGGAAATGATAAACAGCCACAATACCAGCGGCAAGAGGCAGTGAGCAAATGCAGCGACGACCCTGCATGCCATCACAACCAGCTTAATCAACCGTAGCCAACATGGGGCGAACAGGCAGTAGGGAGGGGCAGGGGCTTCTCCAATGCTGTCACCATGGCGATGCCTCCAAAACCTCCTCTCGTCACAGACGGGTGGCCTGAAGGGCCAGCGACCAGTGGGTGTGTCTACGTTCCTTGTCCCGAGTGTAGGGGTGGGCGGCCTGCTGCCAAGGCCCTTCCCTGCTCCCCCCGCTGGATTCCACTTGACAGCCCGATAGGGTATCTGATCTTAGGACAATCACTCCGATTTCACAGTTTAATTGCTGCTAATCTGAGGAGAGACAGCCAATGCTAATGTGGTGACGCTCAGTCTGGGGCCGACAAGGCCAGGACAGCGAGGGGCACCGGGGCTTCATAGGACTTTTCAAAGCTTCTGGCTCATGGCTCCTTAATTGCAGGGAATTGACAGCAAAGAGGATCCCTCTGAACTAAGAAGCTGATTTTTTTCCCCTTGGCCTTGTTAAGTTGCCGTCACACGCACCTTACCTTAAAGCCAGAGCCATGCTCCAGGCTTCTGCAGAGATTTACGTTTGTGCATTTGTCCTAAGACTGGGGAAATCGACACCCACCCATTTAAGGGACACTAAGAGTCCCCGTGACACCGTTCTGAAACAGTCCCCATTACCCCCCACGAGGACACACTGAGCAGCGCGACATCAGCTAACGTCCAGCCTCTTTTACCCAGCTTCTACCACGACTGCCACGCCAAAATTGGATAACCAACTGACTTGGCTCATTTAAAGTGCATCCCGTGACGGAGATCCACACCGGATAAAGCCGACCGGGCTGCCCGTCACGAATCTCCTGGGAAGGGCGTCTCCAGATGCATGATTGAGGCGCCTACTCAGAAAGTCTCGGTGGAAAAAATATCGACAATGAGATTTGAGCAAAAATAGAATCAAATGATCCTTCTGCCCCGGCCCGGACAGCTCATACTCAGAAGGCACAGCACGGAGCGCTCACTCGCCATATTACCGGAAGACGGACCTTAGAAATGCACAGGCGCATTAGAAATGGGTTGTGATTAATTTGAAGATTAACTTCCCATTTTCCCTTTACCTCCAGCAACACTCTCGCCCCGGACGGAGACAGGAAATCAATGCAAGCTACTACCTTAGGACTTCATTACACTGCTGTCCCTGTGTCGCTCTCCATACAGTGTTCGGACCCATATATCACACATATCGATCGAGGAGGTGATGGACGTTAACTATATGTGGGACATATTGGTCTTCATAAGCATCGTCCCCTGTTTTGTTTTGCCTGATTGGGGATTTGAGTGTACAGACAGACCTATCATCCACTTCATCACTTTCCTGATGTTGTTTTTAAATGACTTTATACTGTGGCGGAAATTAAGGTTCGTGTGAAATTAGGGCAAATGAAACGAGCATGGTTCAAATGAAGAACGCTGTCTACCTCTTGTGAGTTCATAATTCTTACTTCTTTGTGGGGCAGGGCACAAGGGTAGCCATAGTCCAGCCAGCCCTCAGGACCTCAGCAGGGGGCCCCACCTACTACGCTATGAGAGTGCTACCACTCTCAGGACCTAAAACTGATAAGCAAGGGGAACTGCTGGTGAGAATCAGTGATGCCCCAAAATGGCCTCACCAGGGTTACCACGGCGATCCACTCTGCACTTTCATCGACCTCCCAGCTGGGGGGGGGGGTTGGTGTAGTGAGGGTTAATGCTTATATAGATAAATACCCAACAGTGAACTTGGCATTTTGGAGAGTTTCGAACAGCTAAAGCCTTTCTTTGCCCTGCTGAAATTTTTATGCAGGGTGCCTTTGTTTTTTCCCTCGAGGTATTTCTCTTAAAGATGGATAAGAACACTGAATTCTGGGAAAGGTGGGGCACTTGCAGTCCCTTGAAGGGGCTGGCCTGTCCTATGTGTCAGGTTCAATGTCTGCAGTGGTAGGTACCAAGAAAATAGCCCCGTACCATGTACCATCTCCCCAACGTCCTTAGATCTCCACATCCTGCCAAGACTGCTCGGCCTGTCACACCAAGAGGGAAAAGAAATTGAGCTGGTCATGTCCAGTTTTATGGAGAAAAAAAACTGCCCAGAAAGTTGGAAGCCACCAGGAGGTTAGTGCAGATGACAGACAGGAGCATTTCAGTGATTAAAGGTGGGTAACAGGAGATGGGAGCGGCTCCATTACTCTCCTACTCCAGACTCTGCCTTGCACACGGATCCATAGGGAACCCTCACATTGCTTGCTGCCATAACAACGCCCCCCCAGCCCCCCAAAAAAGAAAAAAAACAGAAAAACATTACCATCTTAATAATAACAAGCTGGACACCAACAGTCCCTCCCACCTCAAAAAGGGTGGGAGAGCTTCCCAAAAGCTGATATCTTCACTGCATGAAGAAGGACTAATGATTATTTGGCTCCAGATGGGATAGGAGTTGAGGAGTGGGGTTCGAGAACTCACTGGCTCTCACACTGGATTATCACCAATGCCAAATTGGGCTGGGGTCACTGCTGGGATTTCCATGCCAAGATCCCCCCTGGTCCCAAATCTTTACGCTGCCAATCAAAAGCTAAAAGTTCTTCACAGGTTCTGTACAGGTTCTACTAGAAGGAAGCACTGAACAAGAGCTCCGAAGAGACAGACGGGACAGGAACGGAAGTGCTGACTGGTCACCCTGAAATTCTTCTCTGCTGGGTCAACAGGCTCCAAACCAAGGCTAGTCCGGCCAAGTGGCTAATCCAGCATTTTCCTGGTGGGGCAATAAGTATGTGGACCACCATAATTTACCATGCCCTGCGCCCCTGGCTCAGCAAAAGCTACTGCGGGGCAATAGGGCACCTGAAGTCTGGGGCTGAATTCTGATCCCGGACCAGCCCTGCACCAAACACAACCGACAGCTGCAGCTGGTGCATGGAGTAGAGTTTATCTACAAACAGTCCGGCGTGAAAAATCCTGGAGACAAACATAACAAACATGGCTGACCCTGATTTGTTAGGGCCGCACCAGGCACCAAAATGCGATCTGCCCTTCAGAGACCTCATTAAGTTCTGACCTTTCAGGGTGAGAGACGCATTCGTGGTTGAAGGATCGACTAATATCTGCCTCTCCAAAGAAATTGTGGCATCTCTTCACATGCGATCAGCAAATAAAAGCCAACAACGTCAGAAATGGAGAGGTAGTGAGGTCTCCAGACAGAGTTTAAGAGTTTTACTGGGGTGGGGGACGGTCAAGCAAACTTTTGAATACAAGGCCAACACCCTCGTTGAGCAGAACATAGCTCTCCTGCTACTTCTTGCAGGCAGGCCATGAAAAGGGTGCTTCTGGGAAAGAGTGTTGGTCCAATGCGGCGTGGGCAAATTTGAGCTGTTGTTCAGGAGATAGTGGGGGTATGAAGGTACCAGCACTCAGGTCATGCAGCATGTGAATGGTTAAGAAATGGCCTTTGACGTATTCAGGGGCTGTACTACAATAAGCAGGAAAAAGCAGCTCTTGGGAGAATGGAGCTTATTCTCTGCCTTTGGCGCTTCAGCACTGAAGTGCTGCGTCACACAGCCATGCGACACCCACTCACCGGCCCCGAGGAGGCGAGACAATGACCGCTGGACCGCGGTGGCTTCACAGGAACGCAATCGGTGTATCCATGGAGACAGGGGGACAGTATGCTGTCTGCAGCACCCCCTGAAGGTCAGTTCAGGCACTGGCTTGACTGGAGGCCTGTTTCTGACATGTTATTATTCCACCCTTCAGCCACAAAAATACTGGGGGGGGGGGCAATGTGAACCAGAATGCACAAAGATAACATACATTACACAGAAATATGTCTGCCATTTGCCCGTTTGCACAAGCACTGTTTCCATATTGATTTCCATGTACAGTGTCTGTGTCTGTCATGATCATTTGTCTCCTGCTTTCTGCATCTCCATCGCTGTGCTGATGCTGCTAACCCTAACCCCCCCTCCCCCCCCCGGCCCCGATGTGAACAGAACGCCTAATAAGCATCAGCAAGCAGACCTTCCTGTTCACAAGGCTACACCTCCCCGAGCATCAATAATCCCCCCCCTGCCAAGTAGGTGAGCTTAGAAACACCCATCCTGTACCATCCCAAACTGTCCACCCCCTCAGCCCCGGGTCATACATCCTCCTTCTCCCCTTCTGTTGAGTGGGAGAGCATGGTGTTACACACCACAGACCACCCATTTCCTGCCAGTGGGGGGGGGGGGAGCTACTAGCGTGTTGCCATGGAGACCAGCGAAGCATAAAAAATACTTTGATATAACAAATGATGCCTCTCTTTACACATATATGGTGCAACCTGTATCATGCTGTGAAAAGTTTGAGAAATCAATCGGCAGGCTATACAGAATCTCTGTGCTTTTTTACACTTAATATACAATCTCCTAATTCTGCTCCAAAGCGCATTTCTTTTAATTGATGACACTGAGAGCTCCATTCCATGAACAATCACTAGATCGGGAGGTGGTGGTGGTTCTCATCACGTAAGCCACCTCCCCCCCCCCCCAAAGAGAAAAAAAAACAGGTGGGCAGGTTTCAAGGATGGTGGGCTCGGTCACCCACTCTGAATACCGATGAGATTTCCCGCGCTCATTTTCATGAGAATCACCCCTGAGATCCGATACGGTCAACAAACAGAACAGAAGCCTCCCCCAGACCAAACCGATGTTTCCCACAAACCAAATGAATGTGAGGATGACTGGCTACCTCCGAGCTGGCGGCCTGTGCCTCACAAAGCAGATCCAAATGCCAGATTTCCCTCTTCTGCAGATGAAAAATAAGCATGACATTCTTCAATACAAATCACTGAAGAAGGCGATCGACTTCATCTCCCTCCACATTCAGGTTTACTCAAAGAGCAGATTCTTACTTAAAGCTTCCAATTTTACCCAAAGCTCACAGACAGCGGGAGAAGATACAGCAACTCCTGAGGACCACCGGCTATGAGCCTGAACGTGGATTCCAGTGTGAAACAGTGCATCCTGCGGAGGGACGGGATTGATGCCCAGTAGTCCAACAGCTTCTGAAAAGTGTGGCAGACGCCCCGCGAAGCTGCAGCGGCTGGCAATGCCCTTACCAACCTCAGCACGGAGAGTGGATGGCTCAGACGCAGCTGCTCACCACCCACCACGATCACAGGTGTGTCAGTGACTGAGAAAGACAGCACTGGGGGGGGGGGGGGCAAGCGGATTCTTGGCTGAGACACATATTCCATCCACATGCTGCTAGTGCGTTGTACATGGCGGCAGGTGTGTTGCTAAGTGAGACAGACGGCTCCCAGGGAGTGAGATGAGCGCTGGGCCCCACTGACAGACAGACACACACACATTTGTATTCGTATCAGGGGACCTTCCGCTCATTTCTATGACCAAAACCTTAATTTCAACAACGACAACCTTAACCACTACCCAGCCCTAACCTTAACCATAAGTAAACAAACAAAATACAAGACTTTTCTGATTCCAGGCACAGATATTTATAGAACTGTGCTTTTCCTTGTGGGGACTGAAAACACACAGACACAAACTGATAATAGCCTCTGACATCGACCCCTTTTTGGGGGAAAAAGCAAAGAGCAGGAGATGGCAAAAGAAACATCATTGCGGAAAACAGCATGAAGCGCGAAGTGTGGTGACCAGTAGGAGGCGATAGCATCACAAAAAAACATCACTCAGCACCCCCTAAGGGAAACTCCTACTGCACAGAACTTCCTAACCCCCTAATCAGTGAGACCCCCCCCTACGCTTAGGGTCGTTTTAGTTTGAACTGGGACAAAATTCATGAAAAAGAAGGAGGCTCATTAGGCAGTGGCTGCCAATACTGCACACACATCCAAATTACACAGCTGACCTATTCCTTGCAGCTCACCCAGTCTGTGAATGTGGGGAGTTGGACGATTCTCAAATTTAACTGCATGTAGTATCTTTTAAAAGAAAAAGGAAAAAACACGCAAAAACCCAATTACTATTAAAGAGTTTGCCAGAGGAACTGACACAATTCCAACAGGTATTATTCTCCTACTGAGGGAACAAACTCGTGATTCCAAAATAATTGAATAGCCTTGATATACTACACAGAAGAAAAAACAGACTGATGAGGAAAGTATGTTCCAATATAACTATTCTTCCTTCAAAGCCAACAGAAACAGTTAGCCTTAAAAATAATTCACAGGAAGAGGTCTAAGGGGCACCTTGGGGGGGGGGAAGCGAAGAAAGTATTTTTTCCTGACATGCATCTAAAGCAAAAATCATATGCTAAGATCCTCTCTGGTCAGCATGACTCTAGGCTCCTCGGCAGTCACCAATAGACTGATCTCTGCTCTGCTAAAGGTGGGTAAAAAGTGTATGGAGCAACACGCACGTGCAATTCAATGGGACACCAACAGTCACCGCAAATATCCCCGCATGACTTCTGCCAACCTACGGCCCCCAGCGCGTCGCGATAACTCCTGTACTTTGTGATATTCACACGGCAAGACTCCTCTTCTGGACTCCCATGATTCCTTCATGCCAAGAGAAGGCAAAGCAGCATCTGACGTGATGCCAGAGCACACACCAGACCCGTCTGTGCCTGCCAGCTACTGGTCGCGAAGCAGACGAAATGGAAATCGGACGCAACGATGTTCATCCTATTACCTAACGACACATATACATAATTCATCACGCAGCGTCCTGCCAGCACGGCTTGCCAAACAGCTAAAGCTAAACAGGACTGGATTAATTAATACTTGGACGTGAGACCTCCAGCGAAAAAATAAATAAAACAATGCTGAGTGTGTTGCGGGGATTAAATCTCTGGAGGTCCAAAGGACTCAGATCTCGTGGGAAAACTTGGGCCAGAACTGAGGAATCATCCCTATATGTTACATCATTCTACTGATCACCAAACTCACTAACGAAGCAATTGGGTACAAGATGAACACCCTGTGTAGGGAATAAGTCCCAAAAAAATGAAATAGTAACTGGAGCAACAATTGAATAAAGTTCTGCAATCTCAAAAAACTGGAAATGTTTTCACAATTTTGGCCATCAGCGTATATTTACTAATAAAATCCTGTGACAGATATATAACAATTAGCACTTCTTTAATCCTCAATCTGATCACTGTTTTCACATCCAGGGCGCTGTTGATCACCCCCATTGCTGCCTCACCAGAGTAGCAGCTGGGTCATTCTCATAGAGTCACTATCATAACACATCAATTTTCTCAGGTTTTTTAAAATTTATAGAAGTATTTCAAAATTAGTAAAAGTATTTAATCAAAACCAGGGAAAGAGTAACAGCGATAAAATGGTACAACTAAAAAAAGAGCAAAGTATATCTTATCATTCATATTGATTGCTTATTGTTTACAGATTTTAAAATGTTTTATCTAGTTCTGCATTATCTGATCTAACACGATGATAATGAAGTCTACGATAATGAGATTTTTGACTACCCATTTGGGAATAAAGGTTTAAAAAAGGACTGCAACTAATGATTATTTTGATAATCGATTAAGCTGTCGATTACTTTTTCGATTAATCGATTAATCGGGTGAGAGGGGGATCAAAAAACAATTTGATTTCCAGCAATTTTTAATAACCCAGTCTGTCTTTGTACAAAGGTTGTTTCCAGCAACTCACATAAACGAATGTATGCAAAAAATTTAATTTTGTAGCAGCTGAATCAATGTAATGAAATACACAAAATCTTGTTTTATGAAGTGCAACCAGCATTGTGTATTCAGTACTCCAGTTTTTTGTATGTAAAAGCACAGACTACCGCTGCTGCTACTAAGAATATTATTAAATAATTCTCTAATGTTAATTAATGTTATTACACATATGTGGTAGGGGGAGAGAGCACGCAAGCGAATGTGTCTGCATTTATTACGGACAAATAAAGTAAACATTTATTGCGGAGAAAAAGCCTTTTCCGCATTTTACGCTAAAAATGGTATAGTTCTGGTGGTATAGTTCTGTACTTGAAACCTTTTGCACACTTCCCATACCAGGTGGTACAACCAATGAAAAAACCATAAAACATTGCAATAATAAGATTGTAATGATAAGACTTGTTGCTTTTAAAATTGCACATATAAACTTGATATCAAGGACAAAAGGAAAAACTGTGCAGGTGTCCAGGCAGACGTCTGTTTAATTTGAGATGAAAAGGCAGGTGGTGCAGCTGCAATCAGTATTCCTACAAAGCATAATGCAATATAGAGACAGGAATTAACATTAATGAAGTGTAGACATTTAAATTGTTACTTTATGAAGGGTTTTATTTGGAAAATTTAATTCATTTGTATAACTCTTATTTTATCCAAGGACTAGTGTTTTCTTGATGGAGTTCTGTTTTTTGTCTTATATAGTGTTTTTTGTCTTATATTATATATCCTGGCATTAAATTGTTTGTATTTGCACTCTAGTATTATGCAATACAGTTCTATTGAAGAAGGAAATGCCCTCTTCTTAATATGGTCACACTGAGTTCCTCTCGTAAGAAAGGCAAAGCCATGCTTGGGGCGGCTTCCTGAGTGGACCGAGCTCTGGTTATATCTGTGGTCTAATCTTGTTTACATTGAATTAACTAGCTTTGAGCAGGTTGGAGCTAACAGATTGGTTGCCGTGACAACCAATCCAACAAGAGTTCCGAAGAACCAAAAATGTTGTCCCGGATGTTGTCAAATTGTCAACAACTAAATCCGGATAACTCATTAATCCACGTACAACGAACACCCCCCTGAAGGCAGCTATAGTGTTTCTATGTGCTAACAGGGCACTCGCTGACCCTCCCAGAGCTCGCAAGGTCGAATGCTGCGTATTGATCTGGGCTCGTCCCCGCTCCTGACATCACGGGCAGTCTAGTCTGTGGATTTCCCTGCTGCCTCAAATGGGTTGGGTCAGCTTCTAACTTGGACGGCCTTCGGCGGCCTTCAGGAAGAGATAAAGTCAGACCGGCAAATGAAACTCGACGCCCTGATGACTTCTGATTCATCCCCAACACCCCAAGCTGGATCCCCTCGCCCTTTCTTGGGGTTGCCATCCTCGCCCCTTAATTAAACTCGACGTCAATCGCGATGCCACTCAGCCAGGCTGACTCATACCAGAGTGGGAAAATGGAGAGAGGCACAGAACAAGCCAGCAGACACAACTCGCTTTGTTCCTGAAATTAAAGCAATGTTCCACTGTTTACCTTGGGTTAAGAACACGGTAGGTGTGCGCTGAGAGGGATTACACAGCACATTTACATCCTGATTCACTTAATTTCATCTCATTTTGACTAAAACACCTCAGACACATGCAATCAAAACCTGCGGGAACTTAAGCACTCAATTCAGTGAGTTGCTGCTCTTGAATGCATCATCCCAGCACAGGAGTAGGGCACATCCTAGAAGCAGGAAGTCAACCAGTGACGACCTCATGGTTGATGTCTGACATTTAACACCAAACAGTCACCCGCCAAACAGTTAAAACTTGCATTATATCACGTTTTGTATTTCAGGGCCCCTGAATCTGCTATGGTTTCTATGCCCCTACTGTGCTCTGGATGTGAAAACAGTGATCAGGTATGCATTTCCTGCATAATCTGCCACATACGTTTGAGACTGGCGAAGGGGTTTGACTCTTTGGAACCCTGAGGGCAAAGGGAACAGCAGCTTAGTGACGTCTCGTCATGTCCATGTACTGCTCAATGCTCACACGTGTGCTTTTAGCTGTGCTGGGGTCTTTTTGCATGTGACTCATCATCCACATGGGTTTTTTTTTTTTTTGTGATTGACAGCTCACTCTTGGCACATGGCTGGAGACAAAATGACTGTCGAATCAGTCTGTTTCAGAGAAGGAAAAAATGAAAAATGAAACGAATGATGCGATCCTCCTTCCATTGGCAGGCTGATGTTGTTTACTGGCAGGGCCTGCTAAGAGCTACTGTTGACCACCCCCACCCCCACCCCCCATTTTACTTTTAAATCATCATCAAAGGAAGATAAGTGCTCCTCACCTAAAGAGCTTTGCGACGTGCTGTTTTTATTGTATGACTACCTTTCTTCATCTGGGAGCTACTTTCATAATCGAATCGGTAATGGTCTTGGCCGTACTGGCCGTTTGAGGATCTCTGATGGATGCAGCAACATTACTGATTCTCACGGAAAAAAAACCAAAAAAAAGTACCCAGGCGTTTCTTTCAAGTCTGAGCGCAGCACAGAACAGCAAGCATTTCATTTGCATAAACTGCTATTATTGACTTCTCATGTTTATTACCCCAGGCTTTTGATCGAACCCACGCTGCCTCCCCAGGGCACAAAAAAACACAGCACAACAAAAAATAGGGAAAAAATAAAACAAAAGACAGTATTCCAACAAACTGTCAGCAGGTTTTGAGAGGCTGACACTGAAGTAACCACAGAGTCTTCAGACGATTCTACTATTTGTTAAAATTAAAACACACGCTCTGATATATTATATAACTATAATGTTGTGTAAAATCAATGAGGCAATTGAAATGCAAAAATGTTATCATTAAATCAGAGGTCATATAGAAAAATGCATTTCATTATTATTATCAGGGATGCATCATTTACAATTTCATAGGTAGATCCTTATTGCTGATTTTTTTAAAGCCTGAGCTACTGATACCAATCCTAGCTAATTCAGATTTTTTATAATAATAATAATAATATTTTTTATAATAATTAGCAGACTTTAATGAACTTAGCTTTCTGCAAACAAAATATTTAAAATAATCTTTTCAAAATAAAAATGGATCTGTAAGTTTCAAATTAAAATGGTCATTACAAATGTTTTGGTTCACATCTTACACACTGTGCACTTAATGTCTTTGTCTCACATTGTAAATGAACTCCAAACAACAGGCATGTTTTCCATAAGTATTTTACCTCACCCATCACACAACATTAGCGGGGATAGGGAAGGTGAGGGGCAGGAGACAATACTGCGGATAGAAAGTTGGGACTTTTCCAAATGTTTTTTGTACAAAGGAAAATTTATCACTGGTCAATAACTGCAAACGTCAGGACTCCATTCATGAACAAATAATGAATTTTTGCGTCAGTCAGAAATGTTTGCTTCTGTTTGGTTACTTCAGAGTGTGTGGCTGAGGATGAGCTCACACACATGTACGCATAGCCAGACATTTCGTGTGTTTGCTTGTGGGTGCTAATGTTTCAGGTGGTTAAAAACCAGCGTTGCTATTGGTTGTACGACCAGCATCTTTGCAAAGTTTCGAAATTACAGTAGATAATTTGCAAATTGCTTTTCACAAACACAAACCATTCACACACAGTTAGACCTTTTTTAAACCAATTCATTCTCACCAGCCATGCCACACATTCCATTTATTCGACACCATAAGCAACTTGTACACGGGCCGAATATTTTTTACCATTTGACACGAGTACGATATTTTTAGGAGTTTTATGTTACACAGTGTTTGTTTTTCACTAAGTTAGCTAGCTGGTTAAAATGATCAATTGGGTCTTTTGTTTAAGATCTAGCCACAAATGGACTGAGACAGGTAATTGACCAAGAAGTGAAATGTACAGACAGTACTGTGATCTTGTGCATTCATCTTTTGTAACCACTTATCCTATTCAGTGTTGGGGGGGGGCAGAGTGTATGGGCATAAGGCAGGGAACAGCTCAGGATGGGGCACCAACCCATTGGAGGGTATGTTCACACACCCCTATAGGCAACCTGGTAACTCTAATTAACCTCAGTTTCTGGACTGTTGGAGAAACCCCACAAATAGCACGTGGAGAACATGCAGGCTCCACACACATGGAGCCATGGCAGAGAGTGGAAGCCTGGTCCTTTCGGAGCGAAGCACCAGTGTTAACCACTGCACCACCATGCTCCCCCCCGTGATGTTATGGAAGCTGAAATTGCTTTGTTTCACATTGATCTGTTTTTGATGTAATACTGATGCAGCCTCCAAACATGCAAGCATCATGAGATAGGCGCTTGCTGGTATGTTCTGTTATTATAACAATAGGGTAAGGTAGTGCCATTTATATCTGGGCATTCAATCGAAGCCCATTTTAAAAGCGTAGAAAAAATTACAACATTGTAAAAAAACTAGGGTTTATATCGAATTTTTACCATTGATATTTTTTTCAATAGAAAATATAGAGTGAGACAATAGTGTTAATTTCAGTTTACTTTAATTTTCTGTTAATATTAGGGCTCTTTTAACCTTCCGGTTCTGTTCAGCTGCCGCCCCTTACTTTAGTGTTCCCCGTCAAAATTGACCGGTCTGTATTAACTGCTCTTATATTAGCACAAAAACCATTTTTCACCACCAAATTTTTTGTCAACATTCTTTAGCAGTGAACAATGTCTCAAAGTCATGTTTAACATGAATTTATAGAATTAGACATAAAATAACT
>JABFEA020000085.1:17260448-17287032 GCA_019775915.2 Cyphomyrus plagiostoma
GCAGGAGGAAGGTGGGGTGACTGCAGGGGGACTCTGGAAATGAGTGCTGAGCTCTTCAAGGCAGGAGGAAGGTGGGGTGACTGCAGGGGGACTCTGGAAATGAGTGCTGAGCTCTTCAAGGCAGGAGGAAGGTGGGGAGACTGCAGGGAGACTTTTCACTTGCGAGTCACATAACTGTCTGAGAAGGTAAATAATTGACTTGACAAAATGGTAAAGCCTTTAGTAAAGTTCATGCCTAGAATTGATGAAATTGACTCCTTTTATGGATGTCTGAGATAAGCAATGTGACAGCGCCGCACGTTTTTACACATAATCAAATGCTACCTCCACTGTCAAAGCGCTTATGAATTAAGTGGATAAATAAGTGATTCAACATCGCATACACATGGTACATGTAACTTAAGCCATCCAGGGGTTGCTCATGAAAGTCAAAGGCTCTAGCAGGAACAGAAATGAGAAGTCACCAAAAATCCTTTGATCGCATAGAGAGGAAAACACAAACTCATGACCCTTGGGTGCTCAGCAAACACTGCTCTTCTTGAATTGTTTGGGTTTCTTTTTTGTAATTGCCTGTGTATCGGAGAATTCTAAAGACCACAGTAATGTTGAAAACTGAATTGCAATTAAGTGGTGCCAAGTTTTGGCACCAGACTAGGATGGACCTGGGTCCTTTCATGTGCAGGTGAACTATATATCTATAATCCAAAATCATTATTTACTCCAGACTATATGCGCAATCTACTGATGCCCCAATTAACCGAAGTGCATTAAAAAGCAGGATTTTTCACTACTTTGGCAATTTTATGACAAAGAGCCACATTATTTGTTTTGCCAAGGCAAGCTAAACCAAAAGATGCTTTTTACATGATGACTGTGCTTTGTCTTTCTATGGGCAGGCTCAAAACTAACTAATCAGAACTGACCTTCCATAATATAGTTAGAATATGAAATCTCCACAAACCGAGAGTAGAGGCGCGATTTGAAAGTTTCATCCTGGATCTAAGAACACTCAACCTTTTGTTTTAGTTGTAGAGGTAAAGGGGCTGCTATGGATCCACTATGAATTACTGTATGAATTCCTTCCTTTACTAGCTTTGCTAACATTAATACTTTCTGGGCAGGCTAACCTGACTCTGGAGTCATGTGTCTCCTCACCCAGGCTCTAGCTGAAATTCCCCCATCTTTCATACACATGTATAAACACACATAAATAAATATCACTCTGTCAATCCCCCACCCCCACCCCTAGGCCCTCACTAGACGACCTGTGCATATTTTCCCGCTACAGTTCCCTGCATGCTGACACTGCACCTATAAAAGCTGTTTTTCTCCCTGTCCCTCTCCGTGGACAGATGACTGATAGAGTTGGGGTGGGGAGGTCCTCCAGCAGTACCCTATACATTTTGCACACTTTCTGCAGGATGTCAGTGAGCTGTGGGGGAGATTTCTTATATAAAATAAAGTTCACCAGCTTTCTGAAAGAAATGCTAACTACAATGAGATGTATGTGAAATACATGGTCTAAGTAATATCATTGTCTTTTTGTTGCTGTAATTACCACCACCAGTATTTAAAAATACACACAGTCAAACATTGATGGTCACTTAAACTGCCACCCTACATAGACCAGCATGGAGAACAGACTCATTGATGCACTTTGGTCTTGACCCTGACCACAGTTTACACCAGGGCTATTCAACTCACGATACTCAAGGGAGCCAGGTGTGAAACCTCTGACCAATCAGAATCAGTAAATATTAAACTAACTACCAGGGAGAACTGAAAACAAGGCCTGGATTTGGAATCGAGGACCTGAATTGAATAGCCCTGGTTTATATCTTACCTTTAACAAGCAGCCAGTTAACCCTGGACCACCAGAGGTTTCTTTTTTTCCCACCCTACTTGGAAGTTTTTGCCTCTTCTCCGTTGTTACCTTCTGGCTTTCCTTCTTAATACAGTTACAGGTTGATGGTTTACCTGCAGAGCATTGCTGCTTCTCACACCTCCACCAGTGCCTTTTCATGTGTCCTCCTCTATCCACCTCTCTGAGCATAGACGGGTCATCAGCTGGGGACCACCAGTCATTGATGTTTCGCTCCTTTATACCCAGTAAATCTCATAGTGGCGGAGCGATGACTGGGATTTCTCCCAGCCATCCCCTGCTCATCCATATTCTTTCTCCTCAACCACAGCCAAAAACTGCCCTTCTCTGATTCCTCTGCCAGCTCTTTGATTGCTCTCCGACACCCCACCCCTGTGCATCCCATATCTCCGAGGAGGCGCATTGTTGAGGATCCAACGAAGCCCCTACATCCCACTTCAATGGGGCACAAGATAGTTTTCCAGCCAGCCTCCTTACAACTCTCCACCAGGTCCATATACTTGGAATGCTTCCGTTCATTAGCAGCCTCCATACCTTCCTCCCATGTCAGCTCCACTAACAGAATGGTCTTTCGTGGTTCTGACCACATGACTAGGTCTGGCCGTTGCGACATCTCTACAATCTCCCTTGGAATTGCCTCCCCAGGTCTACCCTCACGGTTCACTCGCTGCTAGGAGAGAAAATATTTGACATTATTTTCTGGCGAGGGGGGATGATGGCTTCTTCAGCCCATCTGAACAGAATCTTATCTCTCTGAGGAGCAGGAGGTCTGATGTTGGCATGATTCTGCCACCTCTGCCAGCTTCCTCAGCACCAGGTCATGCCGCCACCTGTAGCGGCCTTGGGACAAAGCCACTTTACAGCCCGATAGAATGTGCTGGAGGCTCACATTGTTGGCACTGCAAAGTGGGCAAATCTCCTTAGCACCAAACCACTGGCAGGTTTCTGGGACAAGGTAGAGTGTCATAGGTAGCTCTGACCAAGAAGCTCAGTCTAGCTTCCACAGATCAGACCATGACAAGGATCTGTCCGTGACGCCCTCCCATCTTGTCTCAGATACGGCAGGGAAGCTGGACAACACTTTGATTTTAACACGCTCCAGCTCAGTCCTTGTCACTTCTGCTACCACCATGGCTTTTCGTTCTTCTTTGGAGGCCTTTGAACAAAATAGAGGGGGGTCGCTGCTCCCAAGGCCTGCTCGGCCCTCCTGAACTCTTCCCAGCACCTCTTGATGTTTCTGTCTGCTGATTGCTTTATCAACCTCTTTTTGGGCTTTCCACTTCCTCTCTGTTCGTACTTGGGAGTCAGCTGCTCTTACCAGCTGGTCAGTAGACTCCCTCAACTCCAACACCATCCGAGCCTTTTCCTGTTTGTATCCAAGACAGATGGATTTCAGTGGCAGTTGCAGTATGTTCCTGCCAAAGAGGCCTACCTCCGACAAGCATCTTGGCAATCCCAACCATTTCCTAATGAATGAGTTTGCTAGCTTGTCCATCTTGTCTACCACTGACAAGGGGACTTCGCTCAACTTCAGCGGTCACATGACCCTTGGGTACAACACCGCTTGATAGCTCCATACTTTGTACTTTCTTTGTCTTCCCTTTTCCCTGTTTTTGATTTATACTGTGTAAATGATGCAAGAATGTATCACAACACACCCATGTAAAGAGCTATGGGGCAACTCTTTTGTGAAAGCTGCTATATAAAATTAAACTGAATTGAACTGAATTAAGATTCAAAGTAAGCCTTACACACAGAGCATGGACATGAATAGCAGTCTACAAAGGATGTATAAGATATTTCTCTGTAGGGCTATTCTAGTGTTACTGTCAACATATGACAATGTTCTCACATTAAATTCCTACAGAAATTACTTTTGGGTCAGGGGGCTCATTCAAGAGTAGGGTGTGGTTCTGTTGAAGGCCTGCTTTGACTCCAGCTCAGTGATTCCCTGCTCTGAATCAAGGTACAATCACAGAAATGTGGTTTGAAATTGAGGTGTTTAACAGGAAAGGTACCAAGGTTATTTTCCTTTTCTGGATAAGATCATGTAAGGCTTCATAACCAACAGATGGGTTCTATGCAAATATCAACTAAATGCCTGTGTTTGATGAGGAAAATCATTGGAAATATCTTTTGATTCCCAAGACGAGAGGAGAGGCTTTAGGTACAGAAGATATTACATGCGACATGGCAATTTCACCCATGACCTCGTGTCTGGATAAGCGTTTTAACTCTCTGTGGTGGGGTTGTGTGCGGGGGGGGGGGGGCGTGACCCAACTGGGATGCAAGCCCAAGGTGACCTCATTACAGGGATTTGTTCCAGCTGCCAGTCAGAATGTTACGCGCTGTCACTCAGAACCACTGGTGGACAGATGCAGGAGGGACGTGATAGAGCTGGGGAGGTGGGCAGCCAGGACCCTACTGCCATCGCTGGATACCAGGTGACTGTCGCCATGGCTCTCCTGGAACGGCCTTAACCAAGCCAAGAGTGCATCTTCAAATGCATCATGCAAGCTTGCTGATGCTCATCAGGCAGAGCAAAGCCTGCGATTAAGTCGCCCTGATTTGCATCGCTCAATCGATGCCATTTCACACAGACACTAGCTAATAATAAACGCATGGCCTCATGTCACCGAACAGGCCATTGTCCAATAAGAGTAGCCCACAGCCAGCCTTTTGTTTATAGCTGGTGGAGAAAGCCTGGATATTACGAAGCCATCAACATTTGGCCCGATTGGCCTGGCCAGCAGGTGACTTAGAGGTTCTGGGATCATTCTACCATGTCGGCACCAAGAGAACAGATACCGTCATATATTTTAGCAATTTAGCTTGTGTAACAATGTTACTGATTATTGTATACTGGATTATAGTACTTAATATCCATGAATATTTATTATTTTCCAGAATTATAACAGTATTTTTTTCTCTATGGAGGAAATACATATCTATTATATACATTTTAAGCATAATATATGCCTATTACTTAAAAATAAAAAATATGCAATGTCAATTTCCCAGGATTCTCATACGGAATAAAAGTAGCAAGCACACTGGCTCTTGAATCAGCTGAATCTGCTTTTAACCGGCTGACAGAAGAAATGTTAACACCATGTTCGTTCACTGATTCTGGGGGTGGGGGGCATTACTGCTTAATACCTCATGGCAAGATAACAGCCCTACACTAAAGATATGAGGTTTGGCTCTCCGAAGGTTGAAGGATGGCATCTAATATCATCACAACAAGGGCTTCGTGTCAGCATCAATCCCTGTCCTGCCCCTTTGGTATGTCTGTTCCCGCTTTGGCCAATACTTGTTGCTGGCCATCTTGTGTCCTTAGCTCCTAGTGTTTCCCGGTTCCCAAGCCCGTCGTGTGGCTTAATGGACTAAGTTGTTGTATATACTCCCCTTTTGTCAGCATGTTTGTCTGTTTTTCTTATTTTTGGTTCTTGTATTATTCCTGTTGTGTACTTATGTATTTTGGTGTGGTTCCTTGTTTTGTACCTTTGTTTAATTCCTGCTTATGCCCCAGTATTGCAAGTCTTGTTAATCTGGTTTTACCTAGTGTTCGAACCCCTAAGTATTGGTTATAGCCCTCATCTGTGTCGTGAGTTTGGTTAATTGTATTGGTTTAGTTTGCACTTGCCCTTCATGTAGTCCTCGTCATCTGTGTATTTAAGTGCCTGCCCTCTTTCTGTTCTGTTCCTTAACTGGTCATTGTGTGTTTGCAGCCATGTTTACTGCTAGTCTGTTATGTTTATTCCTGTGTTGCTTCTGGCCTTTGTTTTTGTCTTTTACCCCTCGTGATACTATTGGTTTCATGTGTGTTTTTTGAATTTAATAATGTCCCATTGTGTTTTCCATCGATCACTATGCCTGTCTGTAACATTTGGAAGCTAAATTTAATCTCAGAGGATAGTTATCCTTATTATTATCAGTATTATTATTATTATTATCAGTATTATTATTATTATTATCATTAATAATAATAACAATAATCATGGTAAGAGGTGATGCTGGGCTTGGTTTACTGCTCAGGGGTCAGAGGCCTGTAGCAGAGTGGACTGGGCCAAGGAACAGCAGTCTGTAAGGTATGAGACAGACTGGGCCCAAAGAAGGGGGAAACTTGGGTGATTGATTGAACAACCCGTGGGATCAAAACATGTTTATATAGCCTTATATATATTATTATATATACCTGAATCATGTGATGCCATCTATTTGTAGTCCTGGTAGCGGTGTTGAGGAACTGTTAACCCTCCCCCCACCAGTTTCTGCAAGATGGGGGGGTGTGGATATGGGGCAGGTAAGAATCACCCATTCACTCTACATAACCTCCATATATCATCCATTTGTCTTTGCTCTGTAAGATTGAGTTTGCTTTCAGCCTAAGAGCCCGAACCCTAAAGCCTGGCCCGGTGCCCAGCTCCCCTTCATCCAGCATCCCATCACCTCTGTTCTCCTGTTTCCCCCTTTCCAGATCCCAACATGGTTCCTGCTTTAATCAAACCCATTTCCTGTCTCTGTACATCCCCGAAGCAACTCTCAGTGTAAAGTCTCTCAACTCGGGTTACAGAAAGACACACTTTTTTCTGAATCGCCAGGGGGCATGTAGCTCAGGACCTGTGATCGGAAGGTTGCCAGTTCAAATCCCAAATTCGGCCAAGTCAAATCCAGGTTGGGCCCTTGAGCAAGGTCCTTAACCCCTGATTGCTCCAAGGCCTGGCTGACCCTGCTTGTGCAAACATCATTTCGGATTAAAACATCTGCTAAATAAAGAACATTCATGCTTTAAATCGTCCTGAAGAAGCTACAGAGAGCTTTGCGAAAGCACCGGCAAGCATTATAGTAAAAAATCAAAATTGGCAGGCAATTCTGGGTGTTGATGCCTTGTCAGCCAGGAGGGGGCATCAGTAGGTGAAGTTGAGGTCTAAGCAAATGATAAGAATTACAGGGACACAGCCTAGGTTGGGCTACTGTGGCCCATTTAAGCATCATGTCTAGCACTCATCACACCTGCAAATTACACCACTGTGGGGGTTATGTGGCTGCCAATGGGATCACATTACGCTGTGTACCTGATTACCCACAGCTTTTGTGTGCATTGTATGGTATTTTAAAACCCACATTCTTTGGGGATTACAGAACCAAAGTTCTGCTCGCAAGGCCATCGGTCGACACCCTGGGAAGACATATATCTGGCCTGGTCAGAGGCTAGTGAGTGCTATGGTTCCCCGGGGGACCAGGTGCCTTGCTGGGGCATCTGGCAGACATCCACGACAGAGCAGAGTCACGCAGATGGGGAACCACAGTGGGGAGACACTGCGGTATTGGCACAATGCATTGCAGTTTTTAATGACAGTCAGGGCGAGAAGGGAGTTACAACAGGCCAAGAGGTATAGACACCACAACATGGGGCAAAGTCACATGACCAGTTCCTGTGCCTTACTATCATTATAATTGATCATTATAATTGAATTAAGGGGGAAATACAAAATTAGCTTGTGTTTTTCTGCAATCGATTGCCATATCAGTACCCTGGGCTTCCTGGGGTCACTGATAGTATACCTATAGTGAAAAAGCAAGGGATGGACAGACTTCTGTTTCTCAGCCCCTAGACCACACGCCAAGACCTCACTGGCTGATGCCAGTTGTTGCCGTTTCCTAGATCAGACCCATGCTTGTGCATGTCCCATGTGCTGAAACCACAACCACATTTGTTGAATTGTACCCAAACGACATTCCCGTTCCTACCCAACGTCTCCCATCCCAACGCCGAGTGAATCCATCGGCTGTGGCAAATAGAACGAGTCTCGGCGTGAGTCTCACACAAAGGGGACCTTGAATCGTGCAGAATGAGAGCCGACTGCACGGACCTAGGGGCTCAGGAGAGGCCCCAGCAGCAGCTTATGGCTCGAACCGCAGCCTAAAATCGCTTTTGTAAAACTTCAGACATTTAAGCTACAAAAACCGCAGGCTACGATGCTCACAATAGCATCTCATCTAAGTGATTAAATAATAATGTGTGTGTGTGTGTGTATATATATATATATATATATATTACAGAGCCTGCACCCTTGAGCGATTCCCAGCCCTGGACTAATCTGCACACATCCATGGAGAGTCTCTCTTCCTGTCAGGGCCAGCCGCCATCCCTCTGCCCAGCAGCTCCCGTTATGAAACTCTTCACACTGGCTCTTATCTGTCCCTTGGTGAAGAGGGGAGGCCAGCGCCATATACATGGCAGCAGGAAGCTGGGCTCTGCATGCCAGCGCCGTAAAGATGTGGGTGTCAGATTAGGATATATGAGATTCCATTTATGCCCCCCTTGCAGGTGTAATAAGCATAGCAGGATGCGAGTGAACAGCCTGCGCAGACGTAGCCTACGCCGCGCCTCCGTTCTGCTGCTGTTGTCGTCCCCCTATTTTTCTGTGATGGCCTGGTGTCACTGGATTCTGGGCACCCGCAGTGTGCAAGCGAGACGGGAGGGGTGTGTGTGTTCGACGGGAAATTGCTGCAAAGCCCACCGGACTCAAGGCAGCCACCCTCCCATATGATCACAAGGGACTGAACAAAAACAGGAGTCAATTTGTATGTGCAGCAAACAGTGGGGGGCAGTGGAAGGCATGTCTGTGAATGCATCTTTCTTTGTTATTGACAGTAAAGAAAGACTCTCATATGTTAAGAACTGCTACCAACTGTCCTGTGATGCAGACGTGATGTGACACAGACCTTAATATATTATAGTGTTGCATTTAGAATGCCTTGTGTCATAGGCTGTATGGTATATAGGCTCTGACATGTTATGAATTGTCTTCTAATACACCTTAATAGACTGTCCTGTAATACAGATTAATATATGCTACAGCTGGTCCTGTAATATAGAGTGATGTGATATTTACTGCCATAAAGCAGTTGTTATAGACTGACTAGTTATATGTTATCCAGTATATATGCTGATTTGTGCTATACCTGTCCTAATTCACAGTCATTCCTGTTTACCGTCTGTCCTGTTAATAGTCACACCCTGCCCCATAGCCTATCCTGCTAATAACCATGCCCTGTCTCATAACCTATCCTGCTAATAACCACATCCTGCACCATAGCCTATCCTGCTAATAACCATGCCCTGTCTCATAACCTATCCTGCTAATAATCGCATCCTGAACCACAGCCTACCCTTCTAATAACCATATCCTGTCTCATAGCCTATCCAGCTAATAATCACATCTTATCCCATAGCACATCCCACTGATATTCAAATCCTGCCTCATAGTCTATCCCGCCAATAATCACATCCTGCCCTATAGCACATCCCGCTAACATTCACACCCTGCTTCATAGTCTATTCATTTCCTGCCCCATAGCTCATTCTCCTAATAATTGCATCATGCCCCATAGTCTATCCCACTAATATTCACACCTTGCCTCATAGCCTATTCTGCTAATAATCACGTCCTGCCCTATAGCCCATCCTTTATATTACATCTTTACCTTTTATTATATCGGTCCACCACTGGGTAACCCACAAATCAGCCTTTTCATTGTGAGGAATCAGAAACACCTCCAAAGCCTTTGCTTTTTGCCCCATAACCATTGATTATAAATCATGATATGGATTGCATATCTTAAGCACCTCTTAATATCCGTGTGAACCATTAACACACCTCAGTAGTTTTTAACACCCGGATTGTGGACATGCTCGACAGCACGAGCTCTACAGCTCATGACAGCACGAGTCGAACTGGCATCTAACCTGGAGCCACAGAAATCCAACCAACCCACCATCGTTCAAGTGTAGAACCTTTAAGCAAACAGATTGGAGGCCTATGGGCTGGACAGAGGAGCCAGGAAACTTCTCCAACAGCTTCAAGAAAAAAAAAAAGACAGGAAAAAAACAATCGATAATGGGATGAATAAATCATGTTGGGTGGGTTGGAGCCGTGCGGTGGAGGAAATGTCAGCGGCCGTGTGACGGCCCCCGACCCGGAGCCCGTGAAAGCAGCAGGGCTGCGAGGCAGCGGGGCCCCGGATTATCGGAGGTGGGCCACTAATAGCACCACCGAAGCTTAAGCTTTCATAGGGAACGGCGTGTTTCCGATGAATGTCGGGAGGGAGTCGATTTCTGATGGATAACCTGCGAAATCAAGCACTGGCATTTCCTGTGATGCATGGGCAGCATTTTTGGGGCTTTGTAAATGTACCACTGTACAACAAGCACGTCTGAGGGGGGATCGAACCTGCACATAGAACCAGAAGAAGCAGCAAGCCCAGGAGAGAATAGGATATTAACAGACAAGAAAGGGACGGAGCTCACAGCCCCTCTATGGACAACAGAAGGTCTGTCGATGACAAAAAAAATCTGTTTATTGTGGTTTTTTTTTTTTGGCATGACAGAAAAACAGAGAGGTATCTGTGGGAACATCTCCCGGTGGGGTGGGGGGGTGTTGCATCAGTGCTGCAACGCCTCAGGGTGCAAATGGGGCACCCGCAGCTGGATGCCACCTGTGGTGGGGCATTTGTCTCATATGTGCAGACAGGGAAACTGTGGTGTGAAGCATTCAGGTGATGATTTTTTGTGATTCTTTCTTCTTTAATTTGTTGTGGCACAGACGACAAGGTGCTTGAAACATTCCTCAGAGTCTTTGGCCCATGTTGACATGATTGTATCATGCAGTGACTGAGATCTGTTGGCTACACCTCCATGATATGAATCTCATGTTCCGCCGCATCCCATAGCTGCTCTATTGGATCAAGATCTGGTAACTATGGAGGCCATTTGAGGACAATGAAGCTATTGTCATGTTCAGGAATCAGTCAGATGATATGAGCTTTGTGACATGGTATGTAATCCTCCTGGAAGTAGCCATTACAAGCTAGTTACACAGTGGTCATAAAGGGATGGACATGCTCAGCAAAAATACTCAGATAGGCTATGGCATATACATGATCCTCAGTTGGTGGTATGGGGCCTAAAGTGTGCAAAAGGAAATATCCCCCAAACCATTACACCACCACCACCAGCCTGAACTGATGATACCACATAGGGTGGAGCCATGCGTTCATTTTGTTTACAGCAAGTTCTGACCCTAACATCTGAATATCAGAAATCAAGACTCTTTCGACCAGGCAACGCTATTCCATTGTCCAATTTTGGTGAGCTTGTGCCTATTGCAGCCTTACTTTCCTGTTCTTAGCTGTCAGGTGTGGCATGTGATGTGGTCTTCTGCTGCTGTAGCCCATCTGCTTCAAGCCTCAATGTGTGGTGCGTTCAGAGATGATCTTCGTGTACCACCTTATAATAAGTGGTTATTGGAGAAACTGTTGCCATCCTGCCAATCAGGACCTTCTTCTCTGTCCTCTGCCATAAACACAGCATTTCACTTTCACCCAGAGCGCCGCCGCTCACTGGACATTCTTTCTTTTTAGGCCCATTCTCTGTCCCTAGAGATGGTTGTGTGTGAAAAGCAGGTTTGATAGTCATACCAGCCCATCTGGTATCATCAACAATGCCACCATCAAAGTCACTTCAGTCACCTTTCTTCCCCTTTATGATGTTTGATATGAACATTAGCTGAAGCTCCAGATCTGTATCTGCCTGATTTCATACATTGTGCTGCTGACATTTGATTGGCTAATCACATATTTGCTTCCCCGCTCTGTTCCTTTACATGGTCTGCCTCTTCGTGGCTGAAATTCTGTTGCTCCAAAATACTTCCACTTCGTAATAACGCCACATACAGTTGACCATATAATATCTAGCAGGAAAGAAATTTCACGGACTGACTTATTGCCCTCGGCAGCTGCCTGATTTGCCTATATCTGGATATGCCCCTGGAGATCAAACAGCGAATGATGTCATGCCATGACCGGCACAAACGCCGGACTCACACTCGTGGGATGTGTTTTTCTCCTACAAACGAGATACTTCCGACTGTCATGACGCACTGAATCAAGAAATGGCTGTTTATCGTGTTGACGACCCCCATCCCCGCACTCCACGCCTCTCCCTCCTCCTTGTCTGTGATGCTAAGGGTTAACCAGCTTTGTCCCTAGAACCCCACCGCAGCTGAAGCCAGACCTGTGCTGTCTACAAATCAGTTACCTCTCTCTGTGACACCCTCCCCTCTTAAAACCAGGCTTTTTACAGTAGATACAGACTACATTGGTAGAAGGTCCCTACATTTCTGCGGGCCAGACATTAGGTGTTGCAGTCTCTCCACCAGGAGGTACGTTCTTTATCTCCGGGCAGATAACAGCCCTTAAAGCCATCCTGCTACGTGGACACACAGCGATGGCCGAGAAAATCACTTCGAATGCAATCTTTTGCTAAGCAACACCACCACTAGTCACGGCCCACAGTGAGGACTCCTCGCTCTGTCCGCCGCTGACTCCAACTGGCGCAATGCAATGACATCGCCGGCAGACTGATGAATAATAAAACAAGCAGCCGTCATCCCTGCACTGAGAGTCTCACCCCTCGCATGTGAATGAGGCCAGCCCGGTGAGTGCGACTTTTTAACAGCAACGGGGACGGGGCGGAATATGCCAGCGACACAACTGGCACCTGTAAGGTTGACGCTAGACTATGACACGTGAAAGTGGTGAGGAACACAGTCAGCAGGGGGCGCCACAGGTAAAGACTTTGATTCTGAAACCAAAAGGTGACATGTTGGAGTCCTGGGAATGAAACAAAGCCTTTAGCTATAGAAAATATCCAGCCATCCATTCCATCCATTTTTCATACCAGTTTGTCCTATTCAGGGCTGCACGGGGGTCCAGAGTCTATTCTGAAAGCTATGAGTACAAGCAGGGAATAACGCAGGATGGGGCGCCAACCAATCGCAGGGCTCACACACCATTCACACACAAAATCACACCCACTGACAAGTTGGCAACTCTGATCGCCTCAGCATGTTTTTGAACCCCACGACAACATGAGAGAACACGCAAACTCCACGCAAGCAGAGACTCAAACCCAGGTCTCCAGGGATGTTGAGCACTGTGCCACCTAATAGAAAACAATAATTTTTAAAAATAGTGAACTTCATATGGGTGGATCAGGGTGAAAATTAAAGAATGCAAACTGTCCTAAATGGACTTCTGTAAGACAAGACAAAACTAAGGAGGCCAATCAGAACACAGCCCCACACTGGCCAGTACGGGCGAAATCTGCTTCTGGTGCGATGTGCGGAGGACCCGCTACTGAGATGGGCCAGCCCGGCCCGGCCCGGCCGTCACGCTGCGAGTGACATTCTATAAGTGGTGCCCAGAAGGACTCCTCCATATTTATGAGGTCAAATCGCTTGAAACTCAATCAGAGCAGAGCGGCCTGACTGGGCCGTGGGTTTTATTTACACGGCACGGCGCCTATAAATATTCAGCCGGGCTGCACCGACGCACGGACCCTTTTGTCTCGGCCTCAGATGAGACATCTGAAGCGTGTCGATGGTGCGTCGGAATAAAGAGTTAAAAGAAGCAAAATGTGCATCTTTTTTATTGTCTAATGAAACTGCGAGGAGCTGCGAAGCTGTTTTAATCCAGCTATAATCCTCTGTATAAAAAAATTAATTATAGCCGAAGAGGAACAGAGACGCGAGCGCCGCTTTGAAGATAGAGTGCCCTGAATGTCAGATGCCTGCTTTGAAGTTGCCCGCCCTGCCTGCCTGCCTTTGTCCCGCACTTATAATGCGTGAGCACAGCGGCAGGGCCAGCTGCCGCTTTCAGGAGCTACAATGCCAGGCCACGTCGAGCACTTCCCTCCCACCCCCACAGGGACCCGACTCTGGGACCAGAGTAACCGCGACCCGCGATTGGCTGCAAGGGCTGATCATGTACTGCCCCCTCAGACGGGAGGCGGTGGTGATTTTAGGGGGAAGAGACACACTTCCTGTTCAGACGTGTGTGGGTGAGACATTATAACATGCCATGGTGAGATTTGATGCACGGATGCGACAGTTACAAATGGACAGCTATGCCAGAAAAATCCTTCCTTGGGAGGGGCCGGCATTCAAAGACACGACACAGAGCCCACTGGGGGGCACTCCCCGAAGCTCGGGGCATTCTGGGAGAACCCCCCCCCCCTCCCGTCACGGTCTAGCCCAGATAATGTGCCTTGGATTACTTGAGTGTTGTCATGGATGCGGCGTTGCTAGATTAGACATCTCACTGACATCCTTTCAGAATGAATATCTATCTGGTGTGAAGCTTCTGACCTGGCCAGTCTCAGCTTCAAATGGGTATCTAAGCGCTATGCATCTTCAGGTGTGGCTTCTGTTCACCATCTGACCCCCCCCCCCTCCATTGCTAAGGCAACCAGTGTTTGAGATGCCTCTTCACTGCAGTACCAATGAGCACCCTCACACCAGTCTGAAAAGAAAAGAAAGTCCATCACCTGCACATACTTTGTTATTACCGTGGAATGAGTCAGGGGAAAAATAGTAAATGATGTTACAAATCTGAAATGACTGGAAAAAAGGAAACCATGTAATTATTCACAGCAGACATACATCTCTGACTCCTGCTTTCAGGAAGGAAGACAGGAAGCTTACTGTTTAACAACAGAGGCGTGTAACCTGGTTCACCTCCTGAAGGAGGTCTTGGAGCAAGATGAGCTGAGGTTTGGGTAATAAAAATACAGTAGAATTCCCATATCTACGGTTCCCAGAAAAAAAAAAAAAAAAAAAAAAACAGAGAAAACTCCAGAAATAAATGGTTCATAAGTTTCAAACCGTACACCAAGCAAGCACAGGACGTAACATGGTGAAATCGGCCAGCCATTTCATGGCTCTTCTCCGCTTCTCTCCATATCCACCTTTCCCAGCAGAACCCTCATCTAGTCTGCCTCTAGCATTCTCACCGATCACATTCATTGCCATGTTATTGCAGTGTCCATGTTACGGAAATGTATAGAAAGCGTTGCTCTGTCATCCCTCGAAACATACTTTTTTCATTGCTCTATTGCCTCTTGAGAATAAGGCTAAAATGTCAGAATCCCTTTTATTCAAGGGAGAAAGAGCACAGTACTGTATAATAATGTACAATGTATTTCATTATTATTGTATTTAATATTGGTAATGTCTGACTGTGCATAAATTATCAATTAAGCTGTGCCATAAGCATGCACTTTACATATGGTCCACAAATTTGCTGTTACCCGGTAGGTCTTGGAATGTATCACCTGTGGATATGGTGGGACTGCTGTACAGAGCTGTACAAATGGGTCAAGGGGCAGCTGTTAAGCTGTACCTGTAAATAAAAGTGTCTAGACACACAAGGCTGAAAGCTTGGCTCAATCTAACCACTGTGGGGCATGTTTTCATTTTAACACATAAGTAGCACAGAAATTACTTTTTTCGTTTCTTATTTTTTTACAACAGACAGGGTCATCACTGAGAGATCATGGCTTTCTTCAACTGATGCTGGAAAGGTGACTTTCTCAATCAGCCACCAGAGGTTCCGATGGACCGGCCTGGGATTCATTCCCTATTTGGCCTGTAGTTGTTGGACTGAGGTCGGGTCAAGAGAAAAATTTCCAGGCTGGTTCTAAAGTCCCACGGCGGAATGCGGTGGACAAATCTCACAGCGAATGGTTTCCGGGCTCTACGGTGCCGCTGCGGCATTTTTATCAAGTCGATTTATTTTTATATAGCGCCCTTACTTGCGCAGACACCCCCAAAGCACTCAGCAGACAAAGGTTACAGCAGCTAATGTTATACAATGGTACAGATCGGAGTGGGAATAAGCCAGGCGTAGGAGCGGAGAGAAAAACTCCTGTGGCTGTTATAAGAGATGAAAGAGAACTTCTGGGGTTTCAAGGCCAGCTGGATGGCCAAGCTGCCCCCAACCCCCCAAGCATGCTACACTTACATAAGGTAGAAATATGTGTTACAGATGAGTCTATGACTGATCTGTAGTTGTACCTTCTGCTAGTGCTGCTAGTTCACTGAATGCTAATATACCGTATAATTTACATCAAAACAAAGCTAAATATAAATAAAAAAATACAAGAACGAAAAAGGTGATTCGTACCAGTGCGTCAATGGCGCAGGTGTTAAGAAGGCCCTAAAAAACATGGTTGCCTCATATTTCATTTTAGAGATCATTGTTAATTAGATGCCGAAGTCAACGCTATCAGCCCGGGAAGGAGGTGAACAGCAGTGTTCCCAATATGCACCTGGGCCTCAGGCAGTACGAGTAGAGCCGTGAGTTTCTCTCTTATGTCGAAAACACCCCCCCACAAACACCCAGACACTTCAAGAAGTGCTTTTGTTGTCGGCATTCTTGTTTTTCCCTCACCGCTCGCTTCTCTGCTCGAAGTCACCATCTCAGGTTTCGAGTACGGAAGCGATGGAGCAGCACGCTGCAGGAGGAGGTCGCTCACGGTGCCCTCGCACTGCCGCACTGCACCTCGTCTCCGTGATGTCTCCTCTCACGTCCGTTTCTCTCAGGCAAGCTGAGCTGCTGTGATCAGGGACCTAGGTGGTGTTCGGAGGGGAGTTTTGGGTTCAGATCATTGGACAAACATTGCTGGTAGAGTCTCAAAGCAGCTGCTTCTTCTGTGAGATCCAAGTAAACAAGTGATACTTCTCTTGTCATGTCAACTGCACTTAAAGGTACAACAGAGTAAAAAATCACAGCAGTCCAGTATGAAGCTTGCATGTTCTCCCTATGTTTGTGATGGTTCCCTCTATGGTACTCTGGCTGTCCTCTAGGTGGACTGATGTCTCCGACTTGTCATTTTTGTGTGCGAGCATGTTTCCATAAAGAGAGTGTCCTTTGTACCCTGTGCATCCTTTGAGATTTACCACAACCCCACACTGGATAAGCAACTATTGAAAATGAATGGATGGATGGATGGATAAAGAGTATAATTGGCAGGTAGCATGTAGAATTTCAGTAAAAGGTTTGGTCAAGTGTTGAGTTGGGTGCACAGGCTCGATTGTGCATGTTACTTGCTATCTCAGAAGCATTAATAAGCACAGCTTATTGAGCTCTATCCATTGCACAGATTTGTTCAGCTTCATATAGGATGACAGTTCTCATGTAGAGACAGTTGCAATAAAATGGTCCTTAGCAATTATGCCTATCTTGTTGTTCAAATATGACATTACAGACACTGGTTTTTATTCAAGAAACTTGTCTGATATTTCAGGAACATGCTAAGTTTGCTACTCTCCACTGAGTCAGCTGACTTGCATAAGATGACTCCTCTACACCTACAGATAGTTACAGTAAAACATTTTAGTCATTATGTCACCTGTTGATCAATTGTGATATTACAGGCATTGGTTTTCATTCAAGGACCTTTTCTGACATTTCGTGAACATCACAACGTCATTGTCCTACATAATCTTTTCCCAGATTGGTTTTGAATGCCGCGAAGGGTTCAATTTCAGCAGTTCTGCCACCAGTCTCATGCAGGTGATGTTTTCTGTTGGCCTAGATATGACCCTCACTAAAGATGCTGGCTGGCTAGTTTTGTCCACCCTAATATTGCACTGAAATATTCACAGGGAATTTGACGTTCAACCTTCAAAGAAGGAAGCAACTTCAGCAAAAGGCCATCAGAATCCTACGCTTGTCCAATGCACTTTGGAAACTCTGCGCAGTACAACATAGTTATGCATTAAGAATCTTGCATTCAAAGGTGACAGTCTGCGTTTGTAGATAAACTCTTAGATTATAACTCCTTAAACTCACTTTCCCACTGAAATTTAGGAACCTAGTTCCTGGGCCGTCTCGACGTGGAACTTTAGTAATTCCTGGCCACTTATACCTGTGAAATTAGACAGTGAAGTTGGTGGGGATTCTTGGTGGGGAGGCCATGGGCAAAGGGCCCACGTTATCCAAAGACCTCCCTAGTTCCCAAGAGGAGATGAAATGGAAGTTATACGTCATATATTCCTGCCTACACCCTGTATTCCCAAATGCAAATGTAGAATGTTGTAGGAAACTGCGAAATGAATCAAGACAAGGAGAAATGTTAAGGAGATATGATCTTAGGGATCTGAGTTTCCAAATGGCAAGGGGTGGGAGGTCAACAGACTTCAGGATCAAACAGAGCAGGTACATGGAACCGTGTGTGGGGGCATTTGAGATTTTCTAGAGTAATTACTAATAAAATCAAACGTGGTCCATCCATCGGTTGGTTGCGTTGTGATTGGTTTTATTCAGTGGGATAACATGACGTGACAAAAGATTTAATGACTAATGTAGCAGTTATATGCAATGAGCAAAGAAAAAAGAACATTGTGCCTTTAAGACATTTCCTTTCACCTTATATAAATATAACATGTGCACTGTTGCACTCTCTGTCCCTTTGAGTTTCATCTAAAGCATGGTAATGTTACCCTTCCACATTCTATAGAGCAGCAGATGTCCCAAGTGACCTTTTTCGATGTCGACGGCCGCACAAAATCCCCCAAAGAGGGGCTCCCCCCACCTGTCAAAAAGTCCAAAGTACCGGTGGCCAGTTTGCCACGCCCCCTGTTCGGGAATCTCCCCTGCAAAAAGTTTGTGCAGTCACTGGGTAATATTTACACCTGTGGAGTAATAATACTTACTGACATAATGTTAAGAGGCAATTAGCTCATAGACAGCAGCATTGTTGCTTAATTGTTCTGTTTATTTGCTGGTCGATTGAATTTAGAATTTTTACAATTTAGTGATTAGATTTGCTGGTTTTCTGTTACATCTGTTGACCTGCTTTCAAATCTCTGCTGATGTATCTGTTGTTGTGGTTTAAAGCGTCTCGGTTTGACTGGTATTGATTGGCCAGTTTGTCACAGGCACACAGACCAACGCACATACAGGCAGTTCATATATCATATCATTGTGGGGACTCTCCATTAATTTCTATAGGCATAACACTAATTCTAACTATGCTAACCCTATCCCTTACCTCAACCTAACCCTAACAATAAGTAACCAAACAAAATAAAAGACTTTTGACAATTTAAATTTTTTGATTGTATTCACAGATTTTTATCAATTTTAGGATTACAAGTCCCCACAAGCTAAAAAAGTAACAGATTTTTCACCATGTGGTCCCCATAATGTATGGGTTTGGGGGTGAGAGAAAGAGAGGCTGTTGGTCGATTGTTGCTCGCTGGTGCAGAAAGACGGCTCGCTGTGGCGTGGAAAATAAGGCGTCAGACGTGAGGAAGCCAGTCGGGCAGGAGGCCAATAAACGCACTGGGCAGAGAGCGTGAGATGGAGACGTGTCAATAAGACGGCGTGTAGAATCCTCCACCTTCCTTTAAGGGTCCCTGAATTTAGTTGAGGCGACGCACTCCTCACTGGACCGTGACAGTGGAACAGTGGAGCGGATAATGTTGTCCTTCACCCTTAGGCTGGATCGGCTGACATGTCTGACGGCCAATGATAGTGAATCAGAAGGCAGAATACGGAAGGCAGAGAAACAGAGCCCCACATCCAAGAATGAAAGCTAACTGATTACCTTCAAGCCTAATCGGACTTTCATTAGATGGGTAAAGTAATTGTACCTTAGTGGAGTCCAACCCCACCTCCTGTCAAATTCTGAAACTGCCCACAGTTCGATGCCACAAGCAAACAGCCTCATCTCCAACAGTTTATCTGACTGTGGTCAACATGCTCAGCCATGACGGTCAGTGGAGATTCACCTACGTGCTGCTGCTCCAGGTCATGCTGTTATACAGCTGAGCCCCTAGAAGGAGCTGCTGCGATCTGGGTTTAAGCAGCTGGGCTGGTGGGATCACTTCATTCACTTTATGCTAAATAAGCACGGGATACACAAAAAGCTTGCATGTTAAACTTCACACTTAATACAAAACTACACCGCTACCCCAAAACAACTGAGGCTGAACAAGTTGTTTTGTTACGTTATTCTTTAGTTATCGGGGGGAGGGGGAGCAATCGTGATCGAAACGGGACACAGCCTATTATATCTATTTTATTCATATAACCCAGGACTTATTTCTATTTCATTATTAAATCTGGCTGGTAGATCAATCTTTTGGTTTCATATAATAAAAAATTATGCAATCGCTAATAAGTGCTGGCAAGTTTCACTGCACTGGCAATATTAGACAAAAGTATACTGGTTATCGATCTAATTCAGATGCAGAAATGTAAGTAAATGTAACTCAAGTACAATAACAATTCCATCAGGTCTTGTGGACAACCAATCAGCAAGTTATCGCTGTAACTCCTCCACAGTGGTCTGTGTGAGGAAAAAAGTACCTCATCATGAGCAGGTGCTAAGAAAGAGTTCGGTACTTCCTTCAAGAGACTACAGTCAGGCAGAGTTCCTGCAGTGTGAACGTAACAAAAGTGTCTGGTTCAGGAAAAGGTTCTGGTTCTTGAAAGAAGTTCCTGCAGTGTGAATTACTGCTGTGAGAGTAATATCATAATGAGAGATATCAGCACACATCTTAATTACTGCTGTGGGAGGGATATCATAATGAAAGATATCAGTACACGTCTTAATTACTGCTGTGGGAAGGATATCATAATGAGAGATATCAGAACATATCTTAATTACTGCTGTGAAATTGATGCCATAATGAGAGATATCAGCACAGATCATAATCTACCACATGCCTATTAGGGGAATATATAAAATACTGCTATTCCTATATTTTCATTTATTTTCAGAGCAATATCAGCAGGCACATCAGACAACAGCCTGGGGTGTGTGAGAGAGATACGCTGCATTCAGACTCCCTTGGGACACTCCACACCTGCACCACACCCTCCCTCCTATCACTCATCTCCAAACAGTAACGTTCCATATTCCCAATGAAGAGAATTCACTTTATGAGAAGTCTTTAAGTAATTTTTACAGGCAGGCCGTGCTGATTCTGTGAAGATTCAAGGGGTTGCGTGAGGCCCTCTGTGTCTTCTGCTATAATAGCGATATGAACCATTTCAGTGAAACCAGGCAAACTCACACGACATGATGTAACGATGCGTGCTGCCAACCCAGTGCAAGAAACACTGTCTGCTTATACATGAACACTCATGAAATATATATGAGTGTCACGGAGTCTTGTTTCCTTCAGAAGAATGCTCCGAAATTATATTAGATAAATACAAGTGATTCAAATAAACATGAGAGAGAAGGCAGAGGTATGAACGGGGGTTGATTGATTCCTGCTCAACATGAACAATGTTCTTATGACAATGTCCTCATTACTATTCCCATTAATAAAAGCATTCTTAGCACAGAGAGAACGCTTAGTCCTTTTTATGTACTGTGCGTCTCGCACTTAGGAGCATCCAGTCTAACAAGTTGGACATTTGGGTTTTAGGCAGTAAAACATTTAGTTTTTTATGGGAGCTATAAGCAAAACTCATAAAAGAAAAAAATATTTTCCTTAGTGCTATCTTATAGGGGGCACTTTGAAAATAATCTACTGTGGGTGGTGTCAACTCTGCAGGTGAATGAATCGCAGAGCCAGAAGGTTCAGAGGGCTGTGTGTTCATTGGAGCCATGAACTGCCCTTCGGCCCCCAACCACTCCACCTCTCCTCCACCTAATATAACCTGCCCCCCACCCCCTCTCCCCAAGGGGCAGCAGCCTTAGGGAACAGGAAACAGCTAGACTGCAGTCAAGCTAAGAAAATGAATTCAGAATACCATCATCCATCCATCCATCCATCCATCAAACTTGCCCCACCCCAAATCAAAGCTCAAAAGGAACACATGTGGCTCACAGATCCAATGTTAACTGTACACAGCTTTCTTCAAGTTGCCCCATTGCCTCCTTTATGCGAGGAGGGTGGGGGTTCTTCCTCATCCTGACGATGACTGACATGACCTCTCTGGGGGCTGTGCTGCAGAAATGTTCCAAACCATGCATGAGTCTCCACAAGCCTGACTTAAAAATTCCTCCTACTGAACCGTGAAAATGTGTGCCACACCAGTATAAAGGTGTAAAAGTGGAAGAAAGGTGCCACAAGGCCCTGAAAAAGGTGTAAATATGACCTAATGCCATTACCACTTAGCCATTAGAGTCCATAAAACTGGGGTTAATCCACACCACTGCTGATCCAATGCTAGTCCATCGTTAACGGATCCCCCTTCCCCATTAAGTTAAGAGGAATCTCGGAGAAACATCAACCAGAAGAACAGCTCTTCGGGAAGCCATCTCAGATCTATCTTTAATAGATAGATTTCAATCCTTTGCTGGTATCACAGAGGATGGAGCTGATGGACACAGGCCATTTTTACTCAATTTAGGATTGCAGCTCAGCCGACGGGTTTGCTTGTTTGCAGTGGCAAGCCTACCTGAAAAATGAGCTCATTATTTTTTAAATATCTTTTTGACAACGCTTGTTTATTGAATGTCACTGTGCTACTTCAGAATGTTTACAATAATCTTCTTCCTTGTGACAAGCTTCAGACATGCAAAGGAAACTATAACCATTAAAATATTGAACAAGCGGATTGCAAGAGCACCATGCTACTTCTACTGATTTCCAAGATGCTTATTTCACACTGGGCTAGAAAGAGTAAGTTTTCATCTGGCCATGACATGCCAACAGGCTGTTTCACACATAAAGCAATCCCACAAACTATTTTTCCTTAAATAGCATGGGGACCAATGAGAGCAGGTTTCTTGGTTTCCCAGAACACCATATCATATCATTTGTCAATGTGGGTTTCCTTCACATCTAGGGTTTCCAAGCTCATATTTGCTGGCAATCAGCGAGATCCTGATACAGCACTTTTAGCAGGGTGCCCAACAACCAGACAACCCTGCATCCTTTCAGAAGAGTCCTTCTGAAGGAGGAACCCAGTCGTTATATCAGCATGACAGTCCTACACATTTTAGTATGGAGAAAAACCTTCTAAGGATCGACCCCAAGACAGGCAGTTCTGTGATGGCGGAAGAGTAAGTAAGAAGGAGGACATTTCTGGACACCTACTTTTTCTCAGATGTATCTCTCGAAGGTGTGTCGACGCGAATCTCTCCAGCAGCGTCTGGAAGGAACACACTGCAACTAAATAAAATCCCGGCACTCTCACGCTGGCTGAAGAGCGGGAATCTGCAGGCTGCATCTTACCCTGGGAGATCCTTTGCATGCAGGAGAAACCATCCCACTACCCAAATCATAGCTGACACCTGTAGGATTAAAATGTATCAAAAAAAAAAAAAATCTCCGAAATAAGAGATGTCAGTGTGCTGCCAATCCCCCGTAGACCATGCAATGTTTTTGCATGAGTTTTGATGCCTTAGTTTAAGTCTGAATACATCAATGCATAACAAGAAGGGCGACTGAACAGTTCCCAGCCATTGAGTCCAACCAAAACCCAGGTATCTCTTTGCCGTCCAGCAATACGACTCACAAAGCTGCGGCCATATTAGCATGAAACACCCCTGCCTGAGCCATCGCCGCCTCACTGGGCTATTTTACACCGATTGTTTAGCTCTTTTTTTTCCAGAGAACTCTCCCGCTCCTATTCCCTGTGGTTTGAATTCCCGGCAGCCTGTCTTTTGGCAGGATTAAGAGGAGCGGCTCCCTGTCACCACGTTCCCCAGCAAAGAAGGAGAGGTGGCGCCTCCCAGCATGCCTTGCAGCTTCTGAGGCACTAGGCTGCCCTTCCCCAGGTGTCAAATATTCCCCTCCAACAATACATTTCAATTTAGCGCCGCTGCTGAATTCTTATTTGCATATATCCACACGAGCTCCGTCCTGACAGCTCCTCATTTTCCCGTTTGCAGGGGGACAAAATTAAACTTTGGGGCGGATGTATGAGCTTGATCAAAACTCCATTAGTCATACGCCTGAGTGGCATTTGGCGGGGGTGGCGGCAAGCCTCCCTTCAGCTGAGCCACGCTGGTTTTGCTCTGCACTTTTGTGCACATGTGAGACGACCCATTGGCCACTTGTGTCCCCCTCCCTGGATGAGCTGAGATCAGAAGGTGCAAAAAGTATCTGGTAGTGCAGGTCTTTCAGTTCCTTTCCTTTGGTATCAAATCAGAACAGTACTTCAAGAGAGTTCACAGAGGAAACTAGAGGTGCTCACTTGATTGGACAGAATCAACGTGGGACTGTGCCGTGGTGGCAAAGGGGGGGATTCAGAGATGATATTCATCACTTCATCTTCTAACCGCTTATCCAGTACAGGGTCATTGAGAAGGCAGAGGATATCAGGCTGGGTACAGAGTGATAACATCATAATTCTTCTCTGGCTTTCTAGTATGTATTTGAAATACATTCCTATACGATCTCCAATTCCACAACTTACTCCCTGCTTTTCCATTATAGTGTCAGCAGATGCAGGAAGAAGGCCTACCATAGGAGCACTCTGCATGATGAGCCTCCCCCCCCTAATGCTCTGCTTGCCCCCTACTGTTTGGTGGGAAGGTTAGGCTCAGCGTTAGGCCTCCTGCATGATGAGCCTCCCCCCCAATGCTCTGCTTGCCCCCTACTGTTTGGTGGGAAGGTTAGGCTCAGCGTTAGGCCTCCTGCATGATGAGCCTCCCCTCCACTCACCAACCCATGCTCTGCTTGCCCCCCCACCATCCGGCGGAAGGCTATGCAGCATCAAGGCTATAACTTCTACGGTGAGGAACAGCTTCTTCCCTGATGGTGTCAGACCGACAAACTCTGCCTGTCTGACCCCACACCCTCCCAACATGAACACGAACATCGCCACTATGTGCAGATAAACCCATCACACAACATACCTACCGGGTATTATGCACACCTTCCGCATTGAGCACGTCATTGCACTCAGAGTCCACTGTCACTTTCTATTTACAGCATATGTTGTACTTACTGTATTATTTAAGTATCTTTACTATTGCATTCTTTTAACTTAAATTTATTCTATTATTTGTACTGCACACCAAGGCACATTTTGTTCCATTACATTGTACAGTGTGTCAATGTGTAGGAATAACAATAAACCTCTGAATCCCAAAGTGTCCTTTCTATGCTGTATATATAACAATAATAATAATGACACACAGATACATAAATAGGTGAGAGGTAGCTTGGCAGTGAAGGGCAGCTACCTGCAGAGGCTCCCATGGAGCTGGGGGTTAAGGACCTTACCCAAAAACCCACAGACGTGATATTCTGCTGAAATTGGGCCCGAACCGGCAACCATCTAATCACAGGCACAGAGGCTTAGCCTGCTGAGGCACACGCTGCCTCCAAAAAAATAAAGTCAGGGGAGAGCATGAACACAGTTCCCCACTGCCAGAAATGATGCAGTTGAGATTCGCGGGGGTCTGTACAGCCTCACTGCAATGGAAGAGCCCCACCCTCGGTGAACCACCTTCCTGATCATGGTATCTCCTCTGCCATCTAATATATAAGCATGAATGCAAAATACAGAAAAGTGATTATTCGTCAGTACACAATACATGTTTATGAAACTGCATTAAAACTTCATTCCAGAGAAAATGCCTCCCTCCGGCTCAATCATGCTCACAGCTCTCAGGTGTGCATATCCCCCCTACTGCAGGCTGCAGAGAGGCGGGATTTAGTGCTGCCCGGGCGGTCACGCTGATCACTCCCAGGTGGGGAGATGCTTTGAAGGATGGGGCATGGACACTCTGAAAGCCCCAAATAGGAAGTGAGGGTGAGTCCAGACATACACAAGATGGACCTCAGCTGCTTAATGGCCTCTCTTTGATTTCTCTATCTTCTGTTTCTCTACTCCTTATTTGCTCCAAGACGAGACAACATGAAAGAGCTGCTGCACTGCACCTTAAAAATCCTCTTTGCCCCCCTCCAGGGCAGTTCACATGTTATTAAGATGCCTGTTGTCAGATATACGGTGAACCACAGGCTCGGAAAGAGGAGAAACTCCAGGTTCCATGCATTAAACTCCACGGCAGTCTAGAGTCCCTCAACCGGGGTCATCCTCTCCCCAGCGAAGCTAAGGAGTCAGAGGTCACGGCTAGATGTGTACGCTTGGGTGAGCATCATGGGTAACATCACTCCCCAGTGTGGTACTGGGGCTCGCCATCGGGATGTGTTCCACCCAGACACGTTTACCCCCATGTTGGTGTGGACCTCCAGGCAATTGGACATCTATCCACAACTTGTCGGGTATAGCCTGACAGCCAGTGTGAAAGCTAACTAGCTCTCACCAGATCTCTTCTGGTTAACTAAAGGCAATGATGCTGGGAAAATGACATTATGTGCCTTATTGACCCTGCACCACCTTTTGGTGCAGTTTTCAAATTCCATACGCACAGGATTCCACAGAAGCATCGTTAACAGGCCCAACATACAATGCATGTCAATCTCTCCCCTTGCTGGTCTTCCCTACTTCTTGCTAGAATCCCATCACCAATTATAGCTGTTACCAGATCAACATATATTCATGGTCTGCACAGGCCCCTTGGATAGATTAAGACACAGACATACACAGACATTCTCCTCCATCAATCTGAGACCTGATCCCATGTGGGAGTTGGTAGCTGGGGGTGGGTGAGCGAGTTAGAGGCAGGGGTGAGAACCAAGCCCAAGTTCAAAAGCTCCTTGGAGAGCATGGCAGCAAGATCAGTTTTCTCCATCAAGGACAAATGGGTACTTCCAAGAGCAAAGACATACATCTCCATCAGAGAGGCCGATGCACATCTCAATGAATTGCCAACATTCTGATACATTAAAAATACACTCACCTAAAGGATTACTAGGAACATCTGTTCAATTTCTCATTAATGCAATTATCTAATCAACCAATCACATG
>JABFEA020000085.1:17291704-17308149 GCA_019775915.2 Cyphomyrus plagiostoma
AAGTTTTTTTTAAGTCTTTGGGTCAAGGGTCACATGACTGCAAACGCCAGGAGCGGCTTGCTTACTGAAGCGAGAGCGGAGCTGGGGTTCTCATCCGCCTTACCTAGACCCGGGGGAAAAGCAGCTCCCTTCACCTTCTCCTGCCATGGTCATCGTTCCGCTCCAGCCTGACTGATACACACATAATTGCAGTCACTAAAATATTTTTTGGGGATTGCGATCACGCAGTGATGGTTAAGCATCAAGTCCCAGGATGTTTCGTTTATCACAGTGCCAGGAGTACTTTAATGTACAGGCTTTACCGGATTGAAGCCCAGGGTCCTCCACAAAGAAAAGCGACCTCAAAAGGGCCCCTCCTGGTCGACAGCTACTCCATCGAAGAAAATAATAGGGGGTTTCTGACAACTCTAATTTATAATAGACCTGCAGCCTCTGGTCATGTTCCTCTCATACTTTGCCATTTAACCCTTTAGCAGAGAATATAAGAGACATGTTTACCTCACTGTTCAGTGGTGAAAAAGGCACCGAGCCCCATACTAGTACAGCAACACACTGCTGTTTATATGAACAATCATGGACTTTGACTGTCAATAACAAATTCTGGCAATAAAGTTTGACACAAAAAGTCACCCCAGCTGCCTAACTGACCTGTAACTCTTCTTTGCCCGGGGGAGGTAGATTTCCCGGTGGCCTTTTTACCCAATACTGAGTACAGGCCCCCATTATCTCATTGACAATACGGCACTGGGTGGTCATGAGCTGTCCCAGTGCTCGGTGCAAGAAATGATCAAAAGCAAAAAGCACATGGATATGGTTCCTAGGACCCCCCCCCCCTTCCACCACCACCACCAAGCCTCAGGTAAAGGCTTCCTCTCATGGTCTGTAACCCCACTTTCACATTCATTGCCTCTCAGAGTCAGCCATTTGTTTACTAAATATACTGTATTAGTATTTACAAAAATTATACATGCGTTAATGCTTTCTTTAATAGCACATTACCTCCACTAATATATGAATTTATTGCTTTTTTCCCTCTTAATATTTATTAATATTTTATATTATCCAGTTTTTGAAGATATTTTATTTGTGTACCGTGCATGTACCTTTAAATTTGTTTGCACTGTGTTACTATTTTCATTTGCATTATGTGTTCTGTCTTGCAACTTTTGCACTGAATGCATGTTTGTCTGTGCTCAACAAACTCGCTGCTGTATGCAATACTATTTCCCTCTGGGATCAATGAAGTTCATTCTAATTCTAATTCCATATTCGGAAAAAGAAAAATTAACTATGAGCTGAACATATTCAGGAATGGGTCATCATGTGAAGTATATAAACAATGTTATTATTATGAAATATTGTATTAAAATGTACAGGTCAAGAGAGAAACCATATCTGTGCTTCACAACAGAAGAAGAATATTTTGTCTCATTTTCAAAATCACAGTCCACAGGTTGGAATTTAAGATAATACGATTTGCAAACAGCCTTCCCAGAATGCACTACAAATGCTCTCCAAATCCTTATGTTGCTCAGGTTTATTAGACTGGAGATAAAACCCCTACTACTAACCCCCCCCCCCCCCATCATCCCCTAAACAGTTCGATTCTGGGTGATGATGGATGGATATGCTTCCCTTTATCATGGTATCAGGTTATCAAGTTCTATTTGAGCATTTTAGCCAGACGTTAAACTGGCTAAAATTAAGAATGAGATGAGGGCTACCGTCCTGGGTGCGACCAAGGGGAGGGGTCTCCTAGAGGCCAATCCACCTACCATCAGAGGACTCCCAGCTCCCCCTCCCAGCATCCTGTGGGACCAAGGCGTACAGTCCAGGCTACAAAGTGGGCTGCCTGCATCACTATAGAGTGGTGACCAGGAACGATGGCTTCTGACTGTTGGGGAGGAGGAAAGACTCAAGTGAGTGGATGGATTAGCATCCCCACTTCTCAGCAAGCCAATCATGACACTGAGCTCTCTGTTAACACTCCAGCTATGGGATCTCTGTTAGAGAGTAGGGCCTCACATAATGTTCCGTTGCTATATTTTGGAATGTCATTGAGGTGAAGGGCATTTCTCTTTGGTCCAACACAAACTCCCTTCAAAGGGAATCTGATTACAGCACTGGCCCAGCACCAGGAAGGACCTTGCCTAGTGACATGGGGGTGTGTGTGGGGGGTGGAAGTAGATTGGTCCGCCACCAACAGAGGTTTAATATCAAGAAAAAGGCTTTTTAAAAAGAAGATCTCCTCAGCGAAAGGGCAGCATCCACCTCGGCACACAGGGGGCCTGGCTTGTTAAGACTGCGGGCCCTTTCTCTGGTGAAGCTCTCCCGTTAATTAGAGGCTGCAGAGTCGGAGATGTTTCTGCCCGTATGGTCTCCTCGCCCAAATATTCGGATCCCATTAGGTCTCCACTTTGTTTCCTCCCATCCTTTTGAAATGCTACCCCCAGCCCCCCCCCCCCCCCCCCCACACCCAAACACACACACCCTCACACTTTTTGGTTTGTCTTCCAGTTGATGTTAGAAGGGGCTGGAGGTGGGGAGAACAATGAATTTCTATCCAATTAATAGAACTGGTAAGTGTCACTTCAGTGGTCTATGCATAATAAAGACAAATGAAGAGGGGGGGGGGGGCGGTTTAAAACTTAGGTAAAAACAGCCCGTCCGTGTCAGTATGCCAGCACACATACGCGATATATGTCTGTCTGCTCACTGAACGGACGCTGAGGGAAGCAGTCAGGGCATCTGTTATGCTGTAAAGTGCAGCACCGCCCTCAGTGATAAGGAACACTTTCTCGCAGCTGTTTATCTGTAGAAATTTCACAGGCACTGAATTCACTTACATGTACATTTATATTGCAGACACTTTTGTGAATGTGCGTGTTGTCAAGGAGTTGGCTAGGCAAAAGTGCAACTATGCTGAGCTTCCAATGAATGGAGAGGTACAAGCAAGAGCGTAAGAACCAGAGGGTGTGAGGGGACGTGTACCCTGAAATATTTAATTTGGCTTCTTTTGTCCCACCCAAAAAATAGACTTTTACATTTTACATTTTAATTACTAAGCTATACCCCCCCCCCCCAATATCAACCTCTCTCCTACATCACTGGGTACAGGTATAAGCAGTATTGGAGCAAGAGCTACACAACAGCTACCAACAAAGTTTAATTTCTATACTTTTTCTGGGGGGGAGGGGTGAAGGGTTGGTCTTACGATCCCGTCGGATCCTCTTGTCTTTCCGCACGGCCCCTGTGTCAAGCCAGCTCAGAGAGTGCGTTATGATAAACAACGATGGAGGTTAGACCTCCTTCGATGTGACGAACAGCGGGGGTTTGTTTAAATGTCACCACAATCTGCCGAGACAAAGCAGCCGCCGTGTTTCTAGCCCAATTCGGATTACCAGGCGTGACATATTAGTCACTGTCATTGTGCCACGGCTGCTGGTGTCGCTGTTTGAAATAAGCCACGTTCTTTTGTTCCTTTGTGTCACACTGTCACTGCGGGCTCCGGCTCTGCCGAAAGCTGAGACTCACTGACAGGGCACTTCAGATGACTTGTGATCCTCTTAACCTTAATGGCAGCATGTACCGGCAACTATGCAAAGTTAGCTTCACACATATGGATTCTACAGGGCATGAGCTCATACACACCTGCTAAAAGAACATATATCAAACTCAGTCCGTAATTATGAAACAAATCAAGAAAAATTCTAGAAGTTAAATGTAAAGGGTTATGGAGGTGTCTCGTACCCTGGGAATCTGCTGTAGAACTGAGTTAATGACAAACCTTTGCTGAAATCACTGTTTTCCTATTTCTGCATGCTGGGTGCAGCTATGAGATCAAGAGGAACCCGTTTACATTTCAAGACACCCGTCCAATTCCGGTCCCGGTTCTGGTGTGGGAATATCGTCACATCCGCTAAAAACTCGGGAAAATCGAGTTGGATATGTTCCATTTGCCACAGAAGTAGCAATACCATGGACCCTTATGAAAAAGCAAGATGTTTTGCTTAGCCGGACAACTTGTTGGATCTAAGGTACTTCAGTTTAAACGGCCTTTATCTTTGTTCACTTGCAATTAGCCCGAACTACCTTAAATCTAACAAAGAATCCGACTAATCATGAAATCCAGTTCTAGACTGGTTAATTGGTAGCCATTGTTAGCAATATCAGTTGATAACAAATTACGCATGGTGCTTCACGTATAAAACTCCGTAGCAACACGTCCACAGATAAGTCGGATGGTATAGTGTGTTCGACCGATTTAATGAGCCACAAATGCGAAGTAGTGCTTAAATGAGATAAAACTACAACTTTCCCTTCTGCGCAGACATCTTGGATTCTGAACTCAGGATCCTCTGTGTTGTCCGAGATATTTCCCGGATCTCCGGAATCCGAGTTCCGAGGGCAGATGGAATGCAGCATATGCCTAGCAGTGCCTGAAAAAACTCTTCTTTGTAGTCAGTGGCTGCCAAACCACGTCCAGTCATCTCTCCACCATCATGAAATGCCTCAATTGTCACTGGATGTTCTTATAGCACTTCTGGCCCTTGAATAGTCTTATTAGGTTCCTGGTAGAAGTTATTGTGTAGCTCCTGCTCCAATACTGCTTAACTTGTACCTGGGAACAAGTACTTTGTACCTTGTTTTTGCACTAGAAAGCACTGCTGCCACTATCCGACTTTGCACTCTTACCTGTACACTTGTTTTGTCTGTCCTGTCTTGTCTGTCACTTTCATAGTTTGTTCTGTCCTGTTTTGTCTGTCTAATGTACGCAAGGGGCAGTGACAAACGTAATTTCGATTCCTTTGTACGTCTAGTACATGTGAAGAAATTGACAAATAAAACTGACTAATGACTAATGAATTCACTGAAAGCCCAGCCTAGCTGCATTTATGCCAAGTTGCTTCCTTGACATGACATGTACGAGTATGTTTTCAAAGCGCTATTTGCCTCACCTCTACGTTGCTTTGGACAAAATGTAAGGCTAAAATGTGATGGTATGTTAATAGGTGTATTAATGAGACTGCTGAACACTGACCAGAGAGACTACCCTAACCTACCACACATTCACAGCTGGGAAGCATTACAGACTGAGATCACAGACTGGCCCTAGCAATTTCACTCATGAGCAAAATGTTTAGTGTTTAACTGCAGTGTAAAATGTTTAACACTTCAACGGTGATTATGTGTTAATTCTGACAGTTCAGTAAGCAACAGGATGGGGCAGGGAGGTTGCAGCCAGGTTGGATGGCGTGAATATCACTCTGACAAGGTGTGAACCTTCCCAGGTTTTACGCCTGGCGATTATTGATTGTGGAACAGTAGAACATCTCTCAGATGGTTTCCGTGCCTTGAGTGCCTATGGGTGTGTGTGAGAGAACCTGGCCTCATTAGAGGTGCACACAGTCTTTATCCAGAATCGCTGGACCTTGTACTCACTCTAGTGCGGCACCCTGCTGACTCGTGGAATTGATCGCCACCGAGGCCACGTTCGGTTTGTTTGCGGCCGCCGAGCCAACCTGCCCACACCGCCGGCAGCACGTGCCACGTTAATGAATCTGTCACAGTGCATTATTGTACCCCGCAGGAGCCATGGGGGCATGGAGGGATATGTGCTTCGGGCAAGGCCGCAGGAGTTGGGGGGGTGGGGGGCTCTCCCTCACGTCACATCACATGCTGGCATTTATCTGCCTGGCAGGCATTCTGATCAGAGGCAGAGTGGCGGGGAACCAGAAGGGAGGGAACGGCATCAAGTAGACAGAGCACCGGTGCGGTAACGACCTGCTAATGAAACACACTGACGGCTCAACACAAAACCACATCAAGCCAATAACACAATCCGGCTTCCTCACCCCTGACTCCAGCAACAGACACGTTACTAAACCTTCTGTGAGGTCAACGACTCATTCAGTTTAAAGCAACTGACGTAATTTCACAGCAAACGGAGTTTAAGATGAATATTTAAACCTAAACAAGGGCCAAAGATCATGTCTTTGTCTTGTCCTCATAATAATAAACTTGCAACAAAATGCAAACAAATCAATAATCTAATTCTGGACATGCAGACAAAATCTTTGTGCTCATTTGCTGCATTCCCAGAAAAGAAAACGTCTGAATACTATTGACTAAATCAGAAAGACTCCTCACAAACAAATGTTCATTTGATGCGGGACATCAGCTGAAGTTTATCGACCTAGGGCCACGTTCGTTTGGAGTCAGTTGCAGCTCGAGAGTACCTCGCTGACGCCCCAAACGTTCATAGCAGGAAAGGCCTGCCCAGACCATTGATGTTGATGAGTTCCACTTCCCTGTCTGGCGCTCAGTTATTCTGGCATTGCATTGATTTCACGCATCCTTACAGTACATAGCCAGCTACAAGCATAATGGGGGGGAAGGGGGGTCTTTAAAATATACATGTTCGGGTGGGGAGCATGTAATAGGTAAAAAAGGTGTCAGTAATATTAGCTCAAGATTATTACCAAAAGATATCCAGCCACTTAAATGGACAAAAGACAGAACAGTAATAGTAGAAACACTACGTCAGCAATCACTAAAACCATGTCCAGTTGCTAGAGAGCTCCGAATCAATCTACACTTGCAGTCAGTAATGCTATGTTTATGAACACTAACAGCAAATATATGTTCCAGCCCAGGCCAATAATGAAGTCACCTGAGATCACTCGCTGCTCCTACAGCTACATTCCAGAGGAAGGGGGGCAGGAAAACGCTCTGTAGGATTGGCGTTATTGATCCACTAACACTGGAGGTGCACTGGGTACAAATTGCACAATTTCTGCGTCTCCTCGGACGCAAGATAGAGAGAGACACGGATCAATGAGCATCGACATCTGTCTGCCCGCCTGCCTGTCACTACGCCACAGAGCCCCCCTGTTCCTCATCCTGTCGTCCTGTCTACGGAGAGGACCCTGATATCACAGAGACGACATTTTGAAAGCAAATGGTTATTCACCAGCTGGAGGAGGGGGGAAAAATAACGTGAAAAAAGAGAACACAGATAAGTCAACTATCGGTTTATCACTTCCTGTCACCACGGATTCTGGGTGATAAAATACGATGACGATAGCGGACCTGCTAAATGTCTATCATTCAGCTTAACGTGAGGGTTGGCAAGCACCTTAAGTCTCCTTAAATCTTCTGAAAAAAAGTGAAATGGAAGGGAAGAAAATTAAAATTAAAATTGCTTCTACAAACTGAATTTTCTTACAGGACATAATTAAAATAAAATCACAGTAAAAAAAAAATTACCGTGCCGACTGTTTCCTGACCATTTGATGTTCCATTTTTTTCAACCAGAAATTGCACTTCTTGTATAAGATCAATCTACTTTGTTATTAGGAGGGAAAGGTTTGATGAGAGCAGTGGAAGGTATTTGCTGCCCCCTAGCAGCAATTCATAGCTACTACAGTGAACGAAATGTAATTTATTGATCAGAAGGCTTTTTAAACATCAGTTTCACACATTATAATAACAAGAAAACCTGTAATAATTCAAATCAATACACAAAAGTACGCAGTGTGACAGAAGACATGCTGCATCCTAAATGAAACAGTGTCTTAATTTAAATGTGATACATTATTCAGGTGTACGAATGATTCAGGGAAATGTCTGTGTTTCAGTTGGAGCAGAATGGGACCCAGCTGTGCTCAAAGCAGAACCTTTATATAACAAACAGCTTCCTTTCTGTTCCTCAGCTAGCTCGTGGGTTGATTTGACGTAGAGCTTGCCGCAGTGTGACACTGGCAAAGCCAGTGTTGGTGCGGCATTCGGTCCAAGCATGATTTTTTTTCCTTCTACCGTGACTTTCACTGGATTTTCATTGCTTGTTATTTAGTCAACATTGGTTACTCTAATCTCTGTTTACTGAGCCCTAATCCTGTACTGGTGGTATGATGGCAGTGTGTACAGTGCAGACCCGTAGCCAGAAAAAAAGATTCAATAGGTCCCCTTTGCTAGATTTTACTACCCGGGTATGTGGCTGCTCAGTGGTGTTGGGTGGGGGTGGGGATCCAAATCCATTATCTTACTGCATGGTAACGTCCCTGGTGCAGTGGGTGGCACTGTAACATCACATCAACAGGATTAAGGATTTGATTCTACGTATGTGAAGTCATGAAAGCACATTATCCCCGTTTTTATATGCATTTATGTTCAATGGCATCCAGGTGTTACACTGACATTTCTAAGTTGGTCATAATGTGTGTGTGTGAGCATGTGCCCTGAGATGGTTTAACATCCAGTGCACCTCATGCCCTATGCATCCTAGGACACATTAACTCTGCAGAAGTACTATGCAAAATGGATAGATGAACTCAGTATGAATTTTTGTTATTTTTGTTTCAAATTTAGAGACTTTCCATACTCAGTCATATGCATGCTGTTATCTAAGATACACACTCTGCACTGCTGATACATGGTTGGATTTGTGCAATTAAAAAGCTATAGAATGGGGGCAACCCAGCCACAGCAGAATGGGATGCACTCTTCACATGTAGCGCCTTCGACAGTTACTTGAAGGTACTCTAAGAAAAAAAACATTTGTTGCAAAGTGCAAACAAATTCTCTTTGAAGGATCCCCGCGATCCGAGAATATTTGATGGGTGCCTGGGAAATGGCCCTGGGCCTCTTTCAGCTGGCTAATGAGCACAGCAGACGTGCTGTCAGTGATGGGGCTGGACTGAGGCACCCAATGTGATGTCACACCACCCCCCCAAGGTAGATGGACAAATGTATATACTGAACATGTGTGAAAGCATGAATCACCAGTCTAACTCACAGCATTGGTAATGCATGCATTCACCTGTATTAACATCTCTACCTCCATCTGCATGTCCATCCATCCATCAATCCATCCACCCATCTGCCCATCATCCATCATGCATCTACCCATCTGTTCATCATCCACCCATCCACCCATTCAACAGCCTTTCAACACTTTGGTCGATGGGTGAAACAGGGTAGAATTGTCATTAAGAGTGGCCAGAGGCTGCCCCTGGTGGAGACCAGTCAAAATTACATTTTAAATAACCCTTCTAAACACATTTACAATGCAAAGACAAGCAGCGCACCCACTGCCATAAGGATAGAGTGAAAAGTCTTTGTTTCCCCCAGATCTTTTCGCCAAACAGTCATATTCACCAGCAGCCACTCACAATGTCCCTGTACGGCAGCAGCTGCTGTCAATCAGCCTTCATGTGAACATGTGGCTACGGCTGTAGGTCTGCTACATGAGGCAAGCCAGGCCCCTGTGCAATCCCCGTTGCTAGGCAACCTGGCCGAGGCTACCGTCCGCCTCATTACTGCGAGGCTGTCTCGACAGCAGAGCAAACAAGGCCACCGCCATCAAGGTTACGAGGGGTACTGTTAGCAGCCCTGACCAGATAAAAACTGTTCCAAGTCAGCTCTTGCTTTCTTGATGCCACACACTGAAAATAAAATGTGCTGGACTTAAACAGCAGGACAGACATCCCTGCAGGGTGTCTGTATTCAAGTGACACTTCAGGTCAGGAGATGACATTCACAGAACGGGAAAGCAACAATGGTCTTTGCTGTTCACCAGTGGTTACAGGAAATTACAGAAAATGACATAATCTGAGTTTAAAAATTAGAAAGTGACAGACTGGAAACCAGGCCAACCATTCAATGATTTAGAAGCATGACAGCCAAGGTAGGCAATTTTCCATTGAAACAGTCAGTTAAAATAACATTTTTAGTGTAGCTCAGATTGCTGTGCATGTAACAAGAGGCTTTTTGCAAGGTAGAAACAAATTATACAGACAAACTGAGGGACAAGAAACCTTCGACAGAATCAGGACCTGTAATGCATCATGTAACCCTTCAGGAGCCCTCCAAATAAGACTCTAGAATGTTCTATTTTTCATTCTAGTGAAGGGTCTATCGTGCTTGAAATGGGAAAAAGCAGGTGCCAGTAGTGCCCTTGTTATTCAGTACCTGCAGATTATTACAGGTGCTGGTATGCAAGAAACCTTCTTGGTACTCTGAAGAGAAAAACAAAGAGGTGCCATGTACTGGCCTACTTCAAGCACTGAGGTTCTGGAATCTTCACTTGTAACATTCCAGTCTAGAACTGGAAATCCTTCCACCCAGCCTTCAGATCAAGAACATTCAATTTGAAAATCTAAAAATTTATTTTCTTTTACCTTTTCTTGGTGTCACGCTCTCATCAGTTGATGCTGGGTCTTTCTGATGAAGTCTTCAGTTCATTAACAATGTAACAATCGCTCATTGTTATGCATAACATTTACACACACACATGTTGGGTAAAGATATCTTTATGGGGGCCGCTCATTCATTTCTATGGGAAAAATGCTAATGCTAATAATAATGAAAACCTTAACCCCTACCCACCCCTAACCATAACCATAAGTAACCAAGCAAAATACAAGAGTTTTTGCATTTATAGTTTTTTCATTGCCGTCACAGTGATGATTTTTTTTTAAATTGAGATTTCCCTTATGTGAGGACATCGTGTCCCTATAAGATAAGGTATACCCACTCACACACACAATACCAGAGAAAAGCCTGGAAAATCATTTGTTTTTCAAGAAGATAACCTCCAGGTGTGCTTAGGGTTATGTGAGTACTGTATTATCTTGTGACCCAGAAAAGAGACGGAGTGGTCTGACAGATGACCTGCATACCACGATCTCCCAACCTAAACCCTATAGAGCTCTTTAGGATGAGTAGGATTGACGAGTAAGAGCAAGGTGGCCAACTGGTGCCCAGAACTTGTGGAAACTTCTTCAGGACTGTTGGAAAAACAGGAAGCTGGTTGAAAGAATGGTAAGAGTCTGCAATGCTGTCACTGAAGCAAAAGGGGGCTGTTTTGAAGAGTCTAACATTTGAAAACATTTTCAGATGTTGAAGATTTCTCTTGATCATACCAACATTTGAAATGCTTGGCATTACTGCTTTTAGTATAATACAGCTAAAATAGAGACAAATGCATTTAAAGCAGGTGTGTCCAAACGATTGACTCACACAAACACACACAGACACACACACACATGCACACACAGCCGGCCAGTTAATCAACTCAAAATCCCGTTGAAGGAAGGTCCAGCTTCTCCTCCTCCATACTCAGAGCATTTCAGACTAATTTCTAAAATCCTTAACAATTCTATCAGATTGACAGTGAACAGATAAGATGTGTGTGTGTGTATGTGTGTGTGTGTGTGTGGGGGGGGTTATGTTGTCCTTCCACCATGACAAATCTTTCCCCTGCTAACTGCCAGTGCTCGTTAAGCCCCGCAGAGTTGACACAACAGCAGGTTCACAGGGAGATTCAGGCAGCGTGGCGAAGAGCCAGCGCACCGCGAGGAAGTTAATCAGCCATCAGCAACAGCGAATGCGACAAAACTCTCTGTGCGAGAAGCAATTAGATGCTCTCTGTCTCCGTACAGGATTTCCTAAACTTCCCCAAAAAACATCTCCACGAAGATCATAAAGCCAGAAAACTAGACCTTGTGGGAAAGTCTCCACAAGGAAAAAGCCTCCTTCTTAATCAGCGTTATTAATTCAAAAGCCACACACGTCCTTTTTCAATGAGATATGTGCCAGGGTGTACGAGAGAGATTATTAATATTGGGGGGGGGAACAACTTAATAATTTAAATGAAAAGGCTACTTTATGGGGGGGGGGGCAACTGAAGTCAACTAAAATATTGGGGGGTACATGTTGCCCCCCCCCTTCCAACTCCACTACATATACACTGATATCGCAATAAAATGAGTATGGATGTGAAATCCCCACAGAAGCGTCTTTGTGTGTGTCTGTACTCGTTCTTTGGTTCTTAGATGATGATGACTGGTAGCAGTAGCATTTGGCTAATGGACACAGTGCAGCCAGCTATATTTACACCCCCACATGGCCACACAGTGCGCACAGCTGGGCGTCTTACAGGCCATGCTTCCCCGTGGCTGAAGGCCATCCGCACCCACGGCAGCACACTGACTCATCCTCATGGCTTCAGTCAGCTGACACGGTGCATAGCAGCCAAAGGGCGACAGGCGAAAATCCCCCTGCCCCCAAGGCTCGGCCAGCGTCTTGCTGTCCTTGGGGTTCCCATGGCAACATCTTTGTGTGTGTGATGCACCCCTCCCATTTGACGTGGTCAGCCCTCATTCACTGGTGATTATCTCTGCAGTGCTGATGTTTCTGCTCTTCTTTGGTCTTAATGGCTTAAACGTAGACCTGATCAGAAGGTTATGCATTCACCATTTAACTGGGAGCCTCCACTATCGGACACGACAAAAAAAGATAAATTACTGTTCCCCATAACCTGTGAATTAATCTAGGCTATATTATCTCTTAAAAATTAGATAAATCCAACATTTTAAATCAATTATGTTTGTGGTGCTCCCCATTTTACAACGATTCGGCTTACAATTTTCAACTTTATATAGTTCAACGGCGATACACATTCAGTAGTCATCAAATTTTGAATTGTGATCCGATTCCCAGGCTAGTGATGTACCGTAAGATTCTTTCTACAGATACTGGGCGATGCAACATCCACACATCCAATCTCTGAGGCGAACATCTTATTGTGTTTTTTGTTTAACTTGTGACTTTTTTTCTTTGACTTATGGTTTTTTCCAGTACAAGATGCGGAACACATGTAATGTGAAAACTCACTCGTCACTCCATATACAGGACTGAACAAATGCTATTCATCTGCCAGTCTCCACGAATGCCTCACCTGTCAATTGTGGTGGCAGGTCCTCGTAATGAGTGGTAGTGCTTAATGACAGTGCCGTTAATATCACACTAATGGCGACCGTGACACCTGAAGCTCCCACAGTAACCATGATCTTCACACCTTCCCAGGCACTTCAGTTTTAGATTTAGATTTAGTGAGCAAGGAAGCACAGTGTGGGCAGTCAACAGAGCAGCAAGGTAATTAGCTATTTAAGTAATTAATTACATTGAATGACTCAGCATCTCTCCAGTCTAAACCCAGTGCCAAGCTGGCTGTCTGTGGCAAGGTCCTGGCTGTTGTATTTAACCTAAAGCTGCCCCACATGTCACCAACTGCTCGCATGCAGACAGTTAGCACCTATTTGGATAAAAGTGCAAGCGGGTGAGAGGCCCCCCACGGTAGATTTCGGCGACCGGGTGAGAGGCCCCCCTCGGTAGATTTTGCCGACCGGGTGAGAGGCCCCCCCTCCGTATATTTCGCCAAGCAGGGGGGCTCCAATGCAGTGCTTGATCCCCTGAATCTGTCAGGGTGTTCATGTCCCACCAACGCCCCCTGCTGGCAACTGTCCATCCTTCTGCTGCAGGGGGTGCTACACTAAAAGACTGAAAAATAGAAGATAGTGTGGACTCTTCCAGACAAACCTTTGTACGAATATCTAATAGAAGTTCATTAATGCGAATTTTGTCAACATTGTTAAAAAAATAAAGTAAAGCGATATTCATATGCATGAATCCACTTTTGACAGACACTGCCACGACACCCAGCAGAAAACTTTTTGCAGAGAGAAGCAAAGTGGCATCCATCTTCTTTGCCGGGAATACACAAGGCAGATTGGTTTTCATGTATTTCTTAACTAAATCGGCACTTTAATTTCACTCTTGAATGCCCTAAACATATTTCTGAGAAGGCTGATGGGACAGAAGAGTGGCATGGGGCTTATTAGACGCTTGGCGTTTAGATCAGGGGTCTTTTTTTTAAATGTCAGTCAGGGAGAAAAAAAAATATAAAAAATTTGGCACAGGGTGACAAAGGTTAGAAGAGAAACTTGCCTGATTCTCGGCAAGAGTCCAACCTCAAAGTCACAGGACAAAGCATTTTGCTTCATTGGGTTTATGTAATGTCCAGAATATAGTTACAGTTCTGTTTTTGGACATATAATGCCAGTTTGTGTTTATTATTCATTATTATTTTGCCAAAACACGCAACCCTATTAAATCGGTTTGATTCTGCCATAAACATACCTCGCCACAAGGGGGAGACAGTCTGCTTTTGAAGTACACGCAAGAGTTCCTGCGCTTTGCCGAAATGGGTCAAATGTGGGTCCATTCATTTTCTAGACCTGCTTGTCCTATTCTTGGTCACGGGAGCCCAGAGCCTATCCTGGAATCTACAGGCACAAGGCAGGGCACACTCGCACAAACCATTCACACACATTCACACATTAGGACAGTTTTGCAACCCCATTTCACCTTAACATGCTTTTGGAATGAGGAGGGGAATCTTGGCGGAAACTGACATGGGGAGGGCAGCAAACTCCACACGTTGTACTCCAGCAAAAGTGTTGGCCTGAGCCACAGTGCCACAGCCTAGGCCAATGCATATCGCCATATCACATCTGTTGCCCGACATGACCTGGCTCAAATCTGTATAATCTTGTTTAACCTAAGGGTACAACAGCACAGCCCTCTCTCCCACTTGCCGGAGTCATCTTCCCTTTCAGCACCGGAGAACTGTCTTGATATTCATCTCTGTCTGATAGGAAACTAGTGGTGATATCTCTCACCAAAGGGCCGAATAATGGAGCGAGGCTCTAAAGGCGGGCAAGTCGCCACTGATGACGGGCGGGAGGGCACATCAATCTCCCAGACACTGTGTCAGGGTGCAGCTCCACGCTGTCAGTCGAGCTCTGAGAGATGCTCCAGTGGTATTAAACTCTCATTTGTGGAGTGCCCTCAGCAGTGCCAGGAACCCCAGGGGGACAAGGCATTTGTCGGCCAAAAACGGCCAGATAAGAGGTACATGTGAACTGCCACATACTCTTTCTGAGGCAGAAAGAGCCACAGAGGCTCAAGACCTAAGATTAGGACTATAAAAGCGGGCAGCTTTTTCTGTATTCTATTCTGGACCATATTACCCCTGAAGCATCCTTCAGAGAGACACTCCAGGACATAATTAACAGGTAAAACAGAAGTTCAGTCAGCTGTCTGGGGGAAACTGAATGCGCAGGAAGCATCGGTCTGGGTGGAAGCAGAATGTGCAGAAAGTGCCTGTCTGGGGGAAGCTGAATACGCAAGAAGTGCTTGTCTGTGTGTCATGCCCCGATCGTCCGCTCCTCCCGTGTGCCACGCCCCCTCGTTAACCCGGTGTGAATTCCCGGTGTTTACCAGCTGTTCTTGATTGTTGTCATTAGTTCATTGTATTTAGTCCGCGTTTCCGTTCGTTTCCCCAGAATGAAACCCCGTGTTCCCCGCTTCCTGGCTCCTCGTGCTTTTGTTGGCGCTCCGGGCGCCCCCCCATAACAGAATGACCGGACTCCACAAGAAAGGATCCCTGCTGGCTGAGACCGAATACCTCAGCTTAGTAGACGAGGTCCTATACTGGCTAGAGCGGCCGGAGGTAAGGGAGGACCCCGGTCTGCGAGATCTGGCCTTCCGGGCGAGGGATACGCTGGAGGAGCTGTCCCTCCCCGATGACGCGCACCTCTCTGACAAGGTGCGCGAGCTTCTGCGGCAGCTGAGACGTGGGGTAGCGGAGGTAAATATGAGGCAGGTGGCCGCCGACGGCGGCACTCCATGCGGGCTCCTGCCTCCGCTCCCCGAGGTGCCCCAGACTCCGCGACCCACTGCCTCAGGAAGAAAAAAGCGCTTGGGAGACGGGCGGTGGATGTTAGAGCTCCCCGCTGGTGTGGGGAGACATCGCCACTGCCCGCCTGGGGCGCCCCACGAAGGGCAAGCCGCCTTCGCTTGAGGCATGCTTTTACCGGCCGGAGTGTATTGCCGGTAAATGGATCAGCCCTATCAGAGACGCTATCCCGCGGGCCCCCAAAGCCCTTAAAGGGGCTGCACCTGTCCAGGCCGCACTGGTTCTGTCGGCCCTTGATTTGCCTGTACCTGCCCTGCTGGAGCCTGTCCTAATAGAGCCGCCAGTGCCCGTGGCCGCCTCCCCAGAGCCGCCAGTGCCCGCGGCCGCCTCCTCAGAGCCGCCAGTGCCCGCGGCCACCTCCCCAGAGCCACCAATGCCTGTGGTTGCCTCCCTGGCGTCTGCTCCCGCCACGCCCGCGCCTCCGCCCGCAGCTGCATCGCCTGAGGCCACCACGCCCACGCCTCTGCCGGCAGCTGTATCACCTGAGGCCGCCCCCGTGGCCCTCGTGACTCTTGCCCCCATGACTCTTGCCCCCGTGACTCCCGTGACTCTTGCCCCCGTGACTCCCATTACTCTTGCTCCCGTGACTCCCATGACTCTTGCCCCCGTGATTCCCATGACTCTTGCCCCCATGACTCCTGTCCCCGAGGAGGTCCCGGACTGTGCCATCCTCGCTCCTCCTCCCACGGTGGACTTAGAGGAGGAGCTCAAATGGGACCCTGGCTGGGTTCCCCTGACCCCAGTGGTCATCCAGCACCACCACTGGGGCCCCAGAGGGGAGCCCAACGAGGTCCCCGCCTCTCTGTGTCCCGCAAAGGCAGGGGACACAGACGACGGGTCC
>JABFEA020000085.1:17314867-17345095 GCA_019775915.2 Cyphomyrus plagiostoma
AAACAGCACAGTACATGTTTCGTACTTGTAATTACCGGTACTTGTACATATATGTAAAAAGTTATGCAAATATGTACTGGTAACTTGTTTTTCAAAATGTTAAAAAAAGGGATGCGTTCCCAAACAACCATCTTTTTCCTGACAATCCCCTTTGTGCATATTCTCTTACATATGGTAATTAAACATTAAAACACCTGTGGCTTTTAGTCCGGTGCGGCTAATGTATGAACAAAGCAGGATTTTACCCTAATTTTAGCTTGTGCGGCTAATATCCAGGTGCGCCTTGTAGTCCCGAAAATACGGTAATTAACAGTGTTGCCACATTAACAGAGTAGCGCCATCTCTTTAAGAATCGACATGCCGGCTGGAGTCCAGTGAGTGTCCAGCCCTCCAGATCAGTGGTCCTGGGCCTAATTTAAGTGCCAGTGAGACCGTCCTCCTGGACCTTAATGTTAAAGAGGTGGATCCATCTGTTCATCACTTATGATTAGAGCAGCTAAAAAAGAGGTTGGTTATAAAGAGGCTTTAAAAAGCCTCTTATGATGCAGTGTCAGTTACCAGCCCCTGAATGAATCACTGTCTGCCTGTTCTCTTTAGCAACCAGCTAAAGCCTGAATGCCAAGGATCTGGGGACTGAGACACCTGTTTCTACTTAATACCCATGACTCTCCACACATACAGCAGGTGGTGTGGGAGCACCACAGTGGAAGCAGCTGGGAGCAAGGTCACGTCCCAGCAGACGAGCTCCTCCAGCCTCACATTTCTGATTGGCTGGCCACTAGAGTTATAATCCCATAGCCAGGTAATCTGTCGACAGATTGGACCTAGCAGTCCCAGACACATAAGGCATAAAAACCCGATCCATAAAAAGTCCAAATCAATGTCAACATCCTGCCAGTCCACTCTTACAGGTCTGGCCGGATTCCACTACATCCAGGACGACAGCTACAGAGAGCCGATGCCATTGCCGCGAGAGGGAAGATACCATGTTCAGAAAGCAGAGTAAAGACCAGGAACTATAGCTAGAAGGTTGCTGAATCAAGTTCAGCCTTAAGACAAACCCTGCAGCACGAGTCTCAAGAATATACTACATTTCTGATGCAAAATGCTCTTTTCTTCAGTAAATGATAACAACAAGCAAGGCAGATCAATGCCGTGTATTTCCTGTTTGAATTATTTTGGATGTTTTGGCTTTTACTGTCTACTAATAGCCAAACAGATGCTTTTGCATGTGGGACCATTATTGATACACAAGTTGAAAATGGTCCGTTGCTTAGATACTACCCTTTCAGGCAAGGATGGAAAATTAAATTAACTGTCCACGGGATCTACGTTGATTTCAGATTCATCGGTGTTTTTTAGCCCTGTTCATGAACTTCTGCGAGGGAAAACATCAGTCACCCTTGTTTGCTCATGTCAACCTACCCCCCCACCCCTTCTGCTCCAGCACGGCCTCCTGAACCCTCTTATAGAGGAACTCGCTGAGAATCCCACAGAATCTAGTGCATCTGCCACAAAAATAACTGTGACGTGGTGACCTTATTTGAGTCATTCTGTATACATACTGATCCTTCCCATTCAACTGCCATGTTGGAACGGCATGTGCCTAGAGGCTTTTCTCAATATGTGTACTTGACCTCACTTGTGTTCTCGCATACCTGTTTTACGTCATTGTCCATTGCGAAAGACCAGATCCAATACTAATAACAAAAGTACTGAGGACAGGTTGCATCCTTGCCAAGAATCCCACGATTTATTGCTCCTGAAGTTGGTTCTTGGGAGTTAAACTAGCAAAACCGGTTTAGCCAAGAGCACAAGTATGATCTTTGTTTTCTTGGTATTGAGAAGCACCTTATATATTTAGGAAGAACAAGAAGGAGGAAGAGGAAGAGAAGGAGGAGGACACTTAATTGATCCCCTGTGGGGAAATTCTCATTTCGCCTACCTCATCTTGCTCTCCGTGACACACAAATACATATATAGGTAAGAGGAAGCATGTCAGGGAAGGACAGCCACTTGCAGCAGTGCCCATGAATCAGGGGGTTAAGGGCCTTGCTCAAGGGCCCACAAATGTGACTATATCTACTGAGGCCAGGCTCAAACTAGCGACCATCCAATCACAGGCACAGAGGCTTACATAAAAGTGTACATAACCTTGATCGGCTTACATTCAATCGAGCTGCATACACAACCTGGATTCATTATATAATAATAATCAGTCATTAAAGATTCTAATTTTACTCCAACTATCCTTTAACCCTTTATCTATTCTTCAACCTCAAAAGCCTTATATATACTATATAGACAAAAGTATTGGGTCATTTCACCTACAGAAAATTGAATGACACTCCATTCTAAATCAAAAGACATCAATATGGAGTTGGTCCCCTCTTTGCAGCTATAACATCTGCCACGTCTATGAGAAGACTTTCTACAAGATTCTGGAGTGTGTCTGTGGGAATTTTTGCCCGTTCATCCAGAAGGCCATTTGTGTGGTCAGGTATGTGAACGTTTGGCTCTCAATCTTTGCTTAATTTCATCCAAAAGGTTTTAGATGGGACTGAGGTCAGGGTCATGTGCGGGGCAGACAAGTTCTTCCACACCAAATTCACCCAATCATGTCTTTATGGACCTTGCTTTGTGCACTGGGGCACAGTCATGCTGGAACAGAAAAGTGCCTTCCCCAAAGTGCTCCCACAAATTTGGAAGCATTCAATTGTTCAAAATCTCTTGGTGTGCAGAAGCAATAAGTGTTCCCTTCACTGGAACGAAAAAGCCTAGCCCACCCGCTGAAAAGCAACCCACACCATTATCTGTCCTTCACCACCAGTTGGCAGAATGCAGTCAGGCAGGTAACGTTCTCCTGACATCCACCATCAGACTGTCAGACAAAGAAGTGTGATTTGTTACGTTCCCACTGCTCCAAAGTCCATTGGTGGCAAGCTTTACACCACTTTATCTGATACTTGGCCTTGCGCTTGGTGATGTGATGCTTGCATGCAGCTGCTCAGCCACGGAAGCCCATTCCATGTAGCTCCTAGTGCAGTTTTTGTGCTGCATGGGGTTAATGCCGGAGGAAGTAACTCTGCAATAACTGAGTCAAGAGAGGTTTTCACACACTATGCACCTCAGCACACTTGGCGACCCCTCTTTGTAACTGTGTGTGGTCAGCCACTTCATGGCTGAGTTTCGCTTGTTCCTAAATGCTTCCACTTTGCAATAATACCACTTACAGTTGCCTGTCAAATATCTAGCAGGAAAGAAGTTTCACAAATTAACTTATGGTAAAGTAGCATTCTATGACAGTACCATACTTAAACTCACTGAGCTCTTCAAAACGACTCATTCTTTCACAAATGTTTGTAAACCTGACTGCATGGATTGGTGTGTGATTTTATACACCTGTGGCAATGGGACTGAATGAAACACCTGAATTCAATGATTAAGTGGTGTGTCCCAATACTTTAGTCCATATAGTACGTATCTTACAAATTGCTTGGTAATGCGTTTTGGTTTTAGAAACCAGATTAAAGATACAACAAATTTCAGTTTCTCCTCCCATGATGAAACCATATGACATTGTGTAAAACTTTGAGATCAGTAAATTACTCTCATTAAATATGTCTACTAAATTAACCACCATGGGAAAATCTCATGTGCATGAAAGCTGAAAATGCACTTAAATTTTTTTGTGATGATATTTATGAAACAATAAAGTCTGTCAAATGAGTTGGTGACGCTGCCATAAGTTGTGCCGACACAACGCAGTGCCGACAGATCACTTGCTTTTCTCAATACTGTTTCTATGGAATCCAAATAATTCCATACCTTGGGCAGGGAATGTCCTTTGGTGTTATTGTTCAGTTTTTCTTCATTAAAATTTATCACAAACACACCAAACTGCACTCACAGAGCTCACACGCAAGCAGCAGTGTGAGCTTTAGACTGATTTTTCTTGTATGCTGATGTTTTCTTCTATTCTTGCATGTATACTAGAAGATCTTGAAAAAGAGCAATAATTAAAACTGCAAAGCAATTCCTACAACTGAATAAAAATGTTTTAGTATAACGTATTGTCTTAATCCAGCTGTCAGTTGCAATGCGATAGTTCCATGTGCATAGAATGCAATGTTGATATTAACGTTGCACATTGTGCAGCTCTAGCATATGCCCCAGCCCTAAGGCTGATGTCCCGCCACTACTGGCACAGGGAGTTGTTCTTCCATGGACCGAGGTACGTCTCACAAGCCCAGGGCTGAGCACCAGCTGATCCACAACCACAATCACTCCCAGAATCCGCTGACTGGAACAGGATGGTGAGGCCACCACCTTTCCAAACACAGAGGTGGCCGGTGCTTTTCAGAGCTGGCAGCTCCTGTGGGCCAAACCTCAAGCCTGGGGAAGCTTTCTCTCACAGATGTTGCCAATGTGGCAGCATCCCTGGGATCCTGGGAAGTGAAGCTGCATGAACATTTTCCCCCACGTGCCCTGGAGTGATGACCGAGTTACTCATTTTAGGGTCACGAGATATTAAGTAGGCCAATGTCACGGCCGACATGGACTCCGGAGTAGCCTGGCGCTACTATTGTGGGGAGGCACGTCCTGCGGCCCTGGAGGCCATTACTCCACTTGGTGCAAATGGGCCGGCAGGCAATAGGCTCCGTTCATCTCCTGCACAGTTCACTGGAACAGATGGGCTGGTTTTCAATTAGTAAAAGCACACCTGCGCTACGCGCCCCCTGCTTTTCCAGGTAGGTGTGGCATTCAGAGAGAGATTAGCCTCGCTCATGACACCAGGGTATTGGCCTGTACAGGTCCTCGAACAAAACAATAAACCAGGAAATAAAAACCTTTTTAAGGTACTGATGGCTACAACAATATTTTATTGTACATGTTCTGGTGTAGCATTTTTGAATGAAGTGCTCTATAACACCTAGGGCAACCTTTCATGCACGTGTACGAATATGTAAATATGTAATACAGATTTTCCTCGATTTACAATGAAGTTACGTCCAGATTAATCCACCTAAGGCTGAAAAGTATTTATACTCAAGATCGCTACAGAGACTGGAAGTGGGGCTGCGTGGATGCTGCCATAAGTTATTATCAGTAGAAAAGATCGAACAGTATATTGCTGGCCAGGGAACAGATCAATATTCCAAATTTCATGACTACTGAATTTGTATCACTCATACAGTCAAACCACCATAAAGCAAAGAGCATCTGTATCTTGAAACTGGTTGGAGATGCAGAAAAAATTAGTATTTATTCAGCATCCACACTTGCCCAGAGTAACTCATAAAGCGCACAGTTTTACACAACACACAGCCGTCCACTGGATATTTTTAGAAGCAATTTAGGGCAGAGTTCTGCTAATAGATTCCGCCTCAGAGCCACTGACCATATACGTACAATATGCCGAGCAAGCGCCATCAGAGACTGGGAGGTGGATCTCAATCGCACTGCTTTATCAGAGGCTGGGAGGAGGATCTCAGTCATACTGCTTTATGTTGTTAGGCTCTTGAAATGCTGTGCATCGTGGGTCAAGGAGACTCAGGCGTTTACTTCAGGAGAAGCTCTTGTGTCTGTCCTTCCTGCTCACAATTCTAAGGTCAAAACAACATGTACGTATACACAATCTTCTTGAAACAGCGCTTTAATAAACAGCAAAACATTTCGCGTTTTCAGCTGAAACTGTCCCTGCTCTCAATGAATATATTCCCTTTCATACCCCCATTGTCATCTGCTCCCTGTAGGCTTGAAAGGTTAAAAAATCATAAATTTCAAACTAGTCTACTTATTAATATATCTGCACAATAGCTGTTCCCTTTCACATTTTAATAAGAAAGTTACTACTTCTGGCATTCTACACTATTTGACATTGAAAAAAGCAACACAGTGGTCACATTCGATTAAACCTTACAACTCTGTCAAAGATGAACCACTGAGTATGACCACTCACACTTCCTTTCAGAAACTACAATGTTACGGGCCAGGGAAAAGACTAAAAAACATCTGAATCAAGAGCAGAAAGGCATCGATTCTATATCCTGATCTTCGATGTAGTCAGATTCGTTCTGCCCTGACCACAATGCTTGGCACAATGTTAATTACATTCACACGAATTTGTGTATGACGGTGTTGGCCAGTGAGACAGCTTATTATATAACAGACCTTCAGAAAGCACAGGCATCATGTCTCCACACCTCAGCAAGATTTAGTGTCCAAGGCGGGAAAATAACTGTACCCAGTCAATACGGCTCATGGCACTTTGATTTCTCAAAGGTGTACTTCATTTCAGTCATGTCTGTGTGACACGTTATTGGGCGAATACTGAGAAGCATAGAGCAGGCAGTAAATGCACCAAAAAGGTCCTCCTCACAACGTATATCCAATCAGCTCAGCAGGGAAGCAGTGAAAGATTAAAGGACTCAGGAGTATGCAGGAGTCCAGAGAGGGAATTTCCAAAAAATAAAATGGACAGGATTCTTCCAGCCTTTCAGACATGGAGCTGACAGAAGTTTTGTGGGAACTTCCCTGGGTTGCAGACAGTAAAATGGTACTGTTTCTCCATCCACCTTGTATGCCACTTCCTGGGTCTTAAACTAAATACACATCCCATTCAGTAGTAGGAGGTTGACCAAGACAGACAGGCATCTTACTCATACAGCTTGATGCTGGGCAAGGAAAGATATGCATTCATATAAATCAATGAGTTCCAAATCATCTCCATTACTGTTATCATCATCATCATGAAGAGAGGCTGCTTCTCATGCCTTGATAACAAAATGGTGTACCTCAGGCTAATTTCAAATTTCATCTTCCAAATCCCTCTGTATACTACATTTAACCACAGTATTTACATTAAACTACTTCAGTAAAAAATGTTTGATAATCAGTCATCCATCCATCCTGTCAAGATTGCGTGGATAAGGTTTATATATGAGGACATTATGTAAACTCCATGGATGTTTTTGATACGGAAAAAATACCAGTGAAATGAAACGATTTTGGTCATTCAAAGTACTACAGCAAACAAAATGAGCTCAGAGTATTTATTTATGCTCTCGCCTTCATAGATTAGGGTCCTGCTAGCTCAGCACAGTCAAGGTTAGCCTCTGTCCGCTATGGTTCACGGTGTGAGGCCACAAATGTGTCAGAATGAATTAAAGATGTTAATACCTATTGCAATGGGAACAGACACCACCAAGGAGCTCGTAAACTGATCGTTTTAAGTGTCTATTTTCCCTACACTGCGGCAGAAAGAACTCTAGCAAAGCCAAAGCTTTAGTGTGTTTTTGCTGGGACATGCACACCCACGCATACAGCAGCACCATATCACCATGGCGAGAGATGTGTTTCACAGCAGGAAGTCATCTGCCTGCTGTACATATGGAAGGTTAGTGGGATCAGTTGGCAGTGTTTCATTACCATTGACACTTAATCAGCAGCTCAGTGAGACAGGCGTTACTAGAATTTTATTAGAAACCATATTAGGCGTTAGCTCTGAACTTTGTGCATTTGATGTGCTGGAACACTAACCACCGCTATGGATTTTCACAAGGCAGTATAGAAGACAATTCATTTTGAAAACGATTACAGTGCCCATCCTCCTCCACCAGTTACCTTAAGCCATATAAAGAAATAATTAACATTGGCTGTTTCAGTACTTTAGCAATCAATCGGCCTGCAGCCTCCATAATAAGAAATACAAACATTGATTCCTAGGGGAACATCCCACAGTCGTTTATAGAAAAAGGTTGGTAATAATGTCTTATGTCAATATCACCCTAGTCACCATTTCCTTGAGAAACATTGTCTGTCAATTGTGCTCCAACAATTACCCCTCACTTATAGGAAAAACAGTGAGTTGGCCTGGTTGAACTTGTGCTCGCATTTTGGACTGGGACCACTGGCGCAAGTGAATTTTGGAGTCACTAGATAATTATAGGGGACATGCAAAACATTAAGTACAGTACTGCAATATACACACAGTACCAGAGGCATCAAAAGTACACACATTCTTTACTCAAGTAAAAGTATAGATACATGGCATTGACTTTACTTTTTCACTCAAGTTAAAGTGAAAAGTACAGATTCTAAAACATACTTAAAGTATAAAAGTATAAAGCACCCTTGCAAAGGACAATACCACCATTTTAAGGCAAAGCTGACTGGACTCCATGTCCAAGCATTATGTAGAACGCAGGGAACGAAAAATAAAGCCACATAAATACTTAAAGCTCAATTTACCATTAACATCATTATACATGACGATTGCCTTTTTCCTAAACACATCATATAAATATCAATTAATATTATAGTACTGTAAAAGACAGGGATTACAAACTCAGTGTGCATGGTGTTCAAAAAACTTTACTTGTATGCAAATATATTACGTATTTGTGTAAGCCAGAAGAACTCAGGCACACACCGTAGGACTACTCATTTAAGCTTCAAAAGAAGCTGATTTTCAAAGTTCTTGGAAGCAACGCATGACCTTTTCAGTGTGAATATCAGTCCGACTATGCTGAACAGTCTCTCGCACGCAGCTGAGGGTGGTGGTGGAGTGTTAAGCCTCAATGACAGGTTGAATACTGTCGGGAAAGACTCCGCTAATACTCCCACCAGTTATATTAGACATTTCGTCAAGCTACTTTCTTTTCAAGTTTCTTTCTTCCAATGCATTGACTGCAATCACGATATCTTTTCCCACCCAGTTCCCGCCTGGTTTTAGTCTCTTGCTCTCTCTCTCTCACTTTATCGTGTCTATCAAGTTGTGTGTCATGTGCAAAGACGAATACACCAATGGGATTGACTTTTCTGTTCTTAATTACAAACGTTTTAAGCCTCAACTAATCAGTCAAGTTGTCTGGATCGCGTGCACTATTGAGTCTGAATAAGTAAAATGCTTGGCAAAATGCGCCAATGAACATCATTTAAATTAAACAAAACAAAAGTAACAAGCCTGATTTGAAAATGTAAGAAGCAGAAAGTACAGATATCCGTGCTAAAATGTACGTAGTAAAAGTTTACACAAAAATAAATAGTCAAGTACAGATACTCAAAAAATCTACTTAAGTACAGTAACAGAGTATTTGTAATTCCTTACTTCCCATCTCTGCACAGTACTCGACAGCAAATAATAATGTAAATAAAAAAGGCAGGCATTGCACAACTAAATCAAAAGATCAAACAATGGTAGCTGAGAAAAAAGTAGCCTGCAACTTTGGCGAAATATTACAGCAAGTTTCATTTAAATAACACAGGTACTCTATCTGTATCACATATACATTACTGTATGCATGCTGCATTATGACAGTGGATCATTATATGCCTGGCAGCGCTGCCTATTTTCCTGCACCTGTTACACTAGGTAATATAGTGCTATAACACCCTGCTAGATCTGCTTTTAGGTGTCTCTCAATCAATGTATATTATTTTCTATGGACCTTGGCTGTAAATGAGTTCGAATGTTACTCGACAGGACAAAAGGTGATGGATACTTGTGCTTGTCTAACTCCAGCTCCAATATTGCTTATACTTGTATATGGACATTTATTGGAAGCTCAGCCTACTGCACTTATGCCCAGTTTACTCCATGACATGGATATTTATAACATGCTATTCGCCTCACTTGTACAGCCCTTTGGACAAAAGTGTCTGATAAATATAAGTAAATGCTTTCCTGGGTTGCAATTTACAAATGTCTACAAACTTCCCCCTGAAGGACTTCTGTCGGAACAGGCATGCCTGTCTGAAATGTTTGGATTGTTAAAATCTTGCATTTGGACCAGACGTGCATGCTCGAAAGCTTGTTGACATCAGTGTGTCAATCCCCATCCACTAGTGCTAATGGCGGCGGGGGGGAGGGGGAGGGGGTTGTGATTCTGACACTTGGGAAGCAACTTGTCCTCACTGCCAGAGACAGGATGTGCTCGACAATATCTCACCTCCAGTAAAGCACACGCTGCTGACATCAAGCCTCCCCGTCCTCCATCCTCATGTGTGTCTGAACTAAAATCCACTCCATAAGTACAGGCCCTCTGGAGATACTCGCTTCATATTTTACGGACAGCCCCGCTTCGGTGCACATAAAGATTCATGAATGGAAAAAAATATTTCAAAAGTAAAATGCAACATCTACAATTAATGCAACACACTCCAGCCAACTTCACTATCTGTCATGGCATGTGCAAGTTTTTTTTTTTAAACCACTACTCTCGGCGGGGTCTTTGCCTTCCCAGCGTTTCCTAAAACCGTCACTACTGTAGGGAAAAAAAGTCCTAACAGAAACAGGCAGAGATAAAACGGGCAGTAACTCTAAACACTGCAGGGAGACAGAAAGTCAAATGATGAAGCACAAATGCTTTATCACAGCCGGTGGGACCTTGGTTGCCCAATGCCTGAACTCTACACAGCAGGTGCCAAGCCAATCATAAAATGTAAGTGTGAAATCCAGCCGGTTCGCTGGCGACCCACTGGAGCCAGAAGCATAACATTAACCATCCCACTGACTACCACCTTAATTCTGCCGCCCGTAGCAATGTTCTCTGGGCGGTGGTGGGGTCAGTCTCATCTTGCTGTTCTGTAAACGTACAAGATTGGGAACTCCAAGCACATTCACAAGCAGGGGCCAAAAAAAAAGTAAAAGTAAATGTTCCCAGTCATTTTGGGTCAGGCATAAACGAGGGTAGCAAGCATGGGGACCTTTGAAGAAGGCAACAAAGGGCAATTTTAACAACATGTCAGGATTAAAACAGGGGCTCACCATGCAGGAACAGGACACACCGTAAGTCACAGCAAGTCAGACACTAGGTTCATTCACTGCATTCTGCCCTATGCCCCTGGATATTTATTTATAGTGCTGGTGGCTACAACACCGGCCCGTCCTCCTCCTATTAGGCAAAAGAGCAGAAAAACATGAAGGCAGCAGGCTAGGGAAAGTGGAGCAGACGCTGTGACTCTAATAAGGTGCTCCTCTAAACCATTTGGAGGTGAAATCCCACAAACGACCCACTGAAACAAAACAACATGTTTTTCCTTACTAATGGATGCTACCTCTAAGACAACCCTCCGCAACCTTTAAACAAAGCAATTGCAGGGAGTCGAATTAGCTCACCAACATCCATTATAAACTGTTATTGGCTGCTTACAATTTTTATAAGGTTTACTATAAGAAGTATATGTGACTATAAGAAGTATATGATTCACTGTCAACGAGTGAACCTTAGAATAGGCGAGTTCTCTGTAAATTGTTGCGAGTTTCGTGTGATAGCCTGTCATTATTTTGCTGGCCGGAGGAGGGGACTGCCATAATGGGGCTTAGGGCAATCGCCCCACCAGTCCCCTGCCTCTTCTGCTATGGGGAGGGGGGGAGGGGGGGTAATGACAGATAGACAGATGACAAATAAGTGGACAAAATAAAGAGGCTGGAGGGAGGCTGATAAAAATCCCATAGATTTCCGTGGTGTGCATACGTGCACTGCGCTGGTTGGCGTTATAAGTCTGCCAGTTACCTAACACTGCCTGAACTGAGGCAAACGGTAAACACTTGACAGTGGCCACACCCCTGCTGTCGAGCGACGCATCGGGATCGAATGGTCTCCGCCCCGACTCCACAGTCTGGGAAACGCAGCCGTCCTGGAACAGTTGGGAATTTATTACCGAAAGCGGCGTGTGCGGGATGCAACAAAGACAGCCCATAATTCTGGCCAACTGATCGATGGGCTGACGCGTGGCACCCAAATATGCAGAGAGTGTTACTTTGCCGTTACTGTTCAATGCTTTTTAAGTGGGAGCAAACCATGCTTATCAAACTTCATCTAAATGAGTTAGAGACAAACCTCTGCTGACACATATGCTTTTTTCCATACAACAAACTAGAATGCAATCCATACGCATACAAGAATATGCAAAAAAAAAAAAAAATGATTACGCATGACAAAAAGCGGCAAATTACAGGGATTAGTAACGCAAGCGTCCCAGGGCTCCAGATCCCAGCACAATGAGGGCCTGAAAGGTGAACCTGAGAGTGGACTGGCAGAAACAATGCTGCGCGGGGCTCGCATTCCATGCCTGCGACCGGAGCCAAAGCCCATGAAAGAGAACCGGACACAAATAAATAAGAACAACCACTGAGCTTGCGATTGATGTACGGATATCAGGAGCAATACCTGCGCGACTCAACTATGCACGATGCTCCATGCGCTGAAGCGCGCCTCGAGAATCCCGCGCGACCATATCCGTGTACGTATATTTAGACGTTAGAAGTTTTTCTAACGACTTTACTTCATAATTTCGCACTTACATGTAATGGAAAGATTAAGAAAAGAAAATAATTTAGAACAAGCAAATGTGGTATATGTTTTTCTTACCGGCCATCCTACATTCCAAATAGTTTCTCTCACTCGTTTTCTATCAGACAATTTTAGAGTGAAGTGACGGCAAGGAAGACTTACTCGGTTTAGTGAAGGCAGCCGGCCACACCGACAAGGGAAGACAGAAAGGTGCGAAGAAAGTGGGAGTCATTCTACAGCGGGTCAGTGCAGCGAAGAGTGGGTAACAGACCGGGCAAAGCGCAGCTAATCCGAGCTGCGCCAGCTCTCAGGCTGACAGCTATCAGCACTGAGAACAGCGACCGCCGCCCAGGCTCCACCCACTCTACTGCGTCATCGTTACCACGCCCCCACCCTCCCGTTATATTCGCTAGAGAACCGCGACTACCTGGGGAAACGGACATGGTAACCGAGCGGCGCACATTCATGCGCAAGAAGCGCAAGATTAACGGGTCGTAAGCTGGTGTTTGTCCTCAGGGCGCGTGTCAAATGGGCGTAGCCAAATATAACTTAATACTATGCTTTTTTTTGAGGAAGAAATAATGCACCCAGCTAAAATAGTGTGTAAAATCTATCACTAAATTATCAAATGACAATAAAGGCCTTTCTATTCTAATTAAGTGCTAGCCATCCCAAAGGCCTTCGACGTACAAATGTGATGTTAGTCATAGAGGCGATTCTAGGGACTCTGGGGGGCTTAGGCAAAAAACTCCATGGGGCGCCACAACTCCTCCTCCTCTAGGCATTTACCTTAATTTTACTGTGAAGTGTAAATTTACAATATGAACAAAGAATTTAACACAAGACCTTTATTTTCACTTTTATGGAAAAAAAAAAAAACACAGATCTGTCACTGCATTTTACTATGTAATTGGCCGCCCACAGGGGCCCCCTCCCAGCTCAGGGCCCCAGGCCATTGCCTGCCCTGCCACTGTGCCCTTAGTCATGGACAGGGTGGGGATACCAGCTTCAACATTAGGATACAGTTGGCAAAGCAGTTATACAAAGATACACAGGCAATTAAAATACATATTTTTTAGTTCATGCATTTGTGTTTATAACACTAGAAAAAAGCAGATATAGCTATATACAATAAAATTTACATGTGACACTTGCTGGGAGAGGGGGATGAAAAAGTGGGACTAAGTGAGAGACGTGTCACACTGTGACAGAAACACGCTTCTGTGTTACATGTGGGCTTCGGTATTGCGAAGACAGGAGGCCCAGCTGGTCTGGAAAATGGCATCTGTGAAGGGAACATTGAGCCAGATCAGATTTTTAAAGTCAGATCAACACTCCAGCTCAAGCCAGACCCAGGCCCGTGACTGATAGTCAAAGAGCACTGAGCCATTATTCCAAAACCCAAAAATATAGCACATACACACATACACTGCATGCTTTAAGTTAACTGACAAATGGGGTGTAATTACAGTAGATGTTCTCCACTGTCTCTCACTTTATGGTAATTAATGAATGATGTACATTTAAAAAATGATATAAATTAATAGACAGAGTTGGGGTAAAGGAGGCAAGAGTGTGACCTTATCACACTTACGCTGTCACACCAACAACGCTGCGTTCAAATTCCTCACAGCCGACTCATAGATAATCCTGTAAGGGAAGACAGGATGATAAACTTAGACAGACAACCCTGATTGTTTCTTTGAGTGCCTTTTATATATGGAGACGGCAATCAAGAGCAAGAGAACGGCCCAGTTCAAAGGGACAGCCAATCAAAACGAACGGCGCAGAAATAAATGCCAGGGAAGCGTAAAAATGGAAGCAAGTGGCCCTTCGATGGTGCACTGCCCATTACGAGGACACGCCAGGCTGGGACCAACAATTCAGATGGCCATCAGCGGAGAGCCGGCATTTCTTCTGGCCGTTAGCACCTAGTAACATCCACTAGAAATGCTATTTAGCAGGGTAAGATGAAGCCCCACTGGAAGGGGGGGGGGGGGCACTCTTATGGGCCGTCGAGAAAGGTGGTAAGACCAGCCTTTACCAGCAGGGCCTAGGGGAAACAAACTGGTACAAGACACACCTGCTTTTACGGTAAACACTTTGACTGACATGAGCCAGCTGACTGGTTAGGAGGCAGCCTCTATGTTTGGGGCCGGTGAATTAAATCCACCGACTTTGGACTTACCTTGGCTAGCAGATTCCCCTCCACTTGAGGGGAATTTCTTCAGCCCGGACACTTGAGCACCACAGACAGTCCCCTGAGGGCCCAGCTACCAAAAGAGAATGCCGATAGCCACCATGAGGGTATGAAATGTCATTACCTAGCTGTGCTCCCGCTGTCCTCGGCTGTGACAGTGTGGTGTTTATGGAGCTGATGCTGGATGGTGACAGCGATGCCTCTGAGCTCCGCCTTGAATCGTCCAGCTGCAGGGAGAGGAGACCCACTAAAGTCATAGTGTGCCCAGGGTTACCATCGTCCAGGACAACCAGAACTACAAGAATACATTTTTGTAAACAAAATATGAAAATCAAGATGAAAACAAAACAACTGTCTACCCTGAGTCTACAAAAACTAATAAAACCACACTAAAAATAAAAACTAAACGATTTCAAATTCAAATTAATATATAAAAAAAATAAAGAAAAAAACTGCAATAACAGTGGGACAGTCACCTGACACCTTTAAAACCAGAACCCACAAATGTTATTCAAAAAAGGCATAAATGCATCATTTCAAATCCATTAATTAATCCATTAATCCATTAACATATAGCCATTGCCCACACTAATAGTGCTTTCATACACAACAATGATATTTACTCACAGTGTCCCACCGCTGCCAAAATATGTAGGACAGCAGCCAGCCCAGGGACGTCCTCGATGGCCCCCGATTCGACAGACGTGGCCGTTTCACTCAGCAAAGACCTGGAGGACATAGTAAGATCATTAAAATATATGAGACAAAGAGCACAGCCTGCCTGCCCATTAAACTGGCATTAAGTCAGGCTAGATCTGTACAATGTCAATTTACTGTCTTGGTTACCTGGTGACCTTGGGGGCCTTGAGGATGGTCTCAAGCAAGCAGGCGGAGAGTGGCGGCAGGTCCTGGATGGACTTGGGGGTCACCAAATCCTCCGGGCAGGAGGCCTGAGAACGGGACGCCCAGAATAATTCTCAAAGGCACAACGGATAGACACCCACCAGATGGCACTATTTAACCTAAATCCAGGAGGCAGACCAAAATAAAACCGCCAGAAACGGACCCAGGGCCTTATGAATTTACACCACTGATTTCATTTGAAGCAGAGAGAGGACAACTCACCTTGAGAAGCAAGTGGCGGACCTCCACGATGACGGCGGCGAAGATGCTGGAGAACACGCCGCTGACAGCCTCGAGGTTCACGTCCTTCCAGTCCTGGACGGTGCCGAGGAACTGGCCAAGGTCAGCCGCGGCCTCCTGACACAGCTGGGGGAGGATGGGCTGAGAGACAGCCACACTGCAGGCACCTCCTCCCCTTTAGGGAGACCCTTATGCTTTCGTCACATTATTCTAAACTCCGGGGCCACAGAGGACGATTTGATCTTGTAAGGCGTTTTTCAATGGTGGATCACCATTGATCATAATGCAGTTTCTCTGTCAAGCTTGGCTGCTGATACCATGTTTTGAGAAGGACGAAACCCCCTTCCCCACCCACCATATATGCTTACGGGCGAGCGCAACAGGCACAGATTAAGGCATACAGGACCAGAGGGCGATCCGGTGTGACCAGCCGCCACCGAGCCCACGCACGCTCACCTGCAGGCCCTCGTCCGGCTGCTTGCGCAGCTTGCGTGCCAGGACCTCCAGAACCTTCTGGAAGATGTTGGCCGCGACACCGAGTAGCTGGTCGAGCTGGTGGCTACGCGCGCAGGAGCTCTGGGCCAGGCACTCCAGAGCCACCTCCCTCAGCAGAGACAGGAGCGGCACGATGCACTGCTGGCCTCCCTCTGTACAATGGGAAACAGCCCCGCACATTGCCGCGGCAACCAGCGAGCGCCGTCCATGGGCCAGATACTTGCCGGCAGCTTCGGCCACTTACCCGACACGAGGAGGACGGAGCACAGGTCTAGCAGTTGCTTTCTGAAGTCCTCGTCCGCCAGGCCCACCATGGTCACGTCCCGGCACACTGTCAGACAGGCCTGCCCACAGACAACCAGAGACCCCTCCCATCACTCGCACACAAGCAGGCCAATGCACATCCAGACCAGCAGGTGGTGCCAAAGGCTAAGGCAGGGGGAGTTATTCGCACTCACACAAACTACCATCACCATAGGACGGCCAGCATCTTAAACAGGGGAACACTTTGCAGAGGAACTGGCCTTTAAAGCCGCCTTTAAGCTGAACGTCCAAGTTTCCAGAAACCGTGTATCCCGAACATACAGCTGGGACCAGATCTGATTTGTTTTCTGGCTCTGGATTATTTTAGACTGGACTGATTTTGGCACTGACTCGACCTTGGATTCTCCATGATGGTTAAAGACATTTATATAATAATCCTATTCACTCTGCAATAAATTAATAAGACCTTAATTAAAACACCATAAGTGAATTCACCTCTGCTGAGCTGTTACTAGGCCTTGAGCGACACACTACAGGAATGTTTAATAAGCCCTAATAAAGTGGAATGGTACCGTTCGACAGGCAATGCAGTAATGAATGGGCCCAGTTAACAGAACAGAAAACATTTTCTCCTGTCAATACGAGTAGACCAGTGCAGTTTCTCAGAGCTGAAAGCAGAACCTCAAACAGCCCTGATGCTTCCAATGAAGGAAAAATCCCAAGTCCTCCCTTAAAGGCACAACACCCCTATTTAACATCCCGCAGACCTCATCATCGTGAGGTGGTCACCACCGAGCCAAACCCACGGCCCACCTCAACGACCTGCTTAGCCAGGGCCTGCTGCTGGGGGCTGGGGGCCGCCAGGAAGGGAAGGACCCGCTCAGCTACCCAGGCTATTGAATGCTCCAGGCTCTCCAGGAAGGGTCGCCCCTCTGGGAACTGCAACAAAGACAGAAGGTTGTTTAGGTCACACAGACATGTCTGACGTTAACCTAACAGTCATGACGATGGGTGGAGTCAGAGGGTGAGAAAAATAGCAGCAGTGTCGCTCCTCCACCCCTGTTCGGAGGGCGGTTGGGGTTGTCTGCTTACGGCGAATCCCCTCAAAATTCCCCCAACACCAACTTCTAACTTTTTGTCTCGCTCTCTCTGTCAGCCATGCAGCTAAATAAGGCGGAGGGAGGCTTCCACCCCTGCCGGTCACAGCCTGAGATGAGACAGAACCTCGACAGGTGAGGGAAGACCTTCTGGTGCCCAGACACTGGGGGTGGGGCAGACTTACTTTGTTCTGAAGGAGGGCACTCAGCCGGCCGTGTACGCTGAACGCCCTGAGGGCGGTCTCCACCCGGGACATGTCAGGCTCCGCCTCCGTCAATCCCAGGCTGGCATACAGCCCCGACTGCAGAGACAGACAGCAGGGAGCCTCGAGATCAGCAGGTCTGTACAGCCTGAACGCTTCGGTCCACGCAGGCACGGGCGAGCTCAGCCCGGACGAGCTGCGGGGTGCACAAGCATGTGAAGCGAGACAACGGCCGCCGGCAAGGCTGAGGCTTTCGGACGACATAAAATACGACAAGCTCCGGCAAGAGACCAAATCTCATAATCACAGCTACCATATTAGGTCACGTGAAGGGACAATTTACCCCCCAAAAGCCAGTAAATAGGCGAAACGATGGATGGCTGGACAGCATGACGACGAAATTACCTTCCAGGCCGAGAGAGATTTCAGCAGCTGTCTGAGGCGGTTCTGCTGGATTCCCAGCAAGTGGGCTTGTCTGGACGTGCTGGACATCAGGTACACCAGGAAGTCCAGGCCCAGGTCTGGCTTGGCGTCCGCCGCCTCCTGGATGCGGACCCGCCGCTCGGAGCCCTGCTTGTTCTGACCAGTAGAGGGCGGTAGATGGTATATCGAGGAAACAAAAACACAAGCCCTAGCAGGATCTCTGCTTTATAAAAACACTTAAATTTAAGAGGTACAAAAAAGCTGGGTTTTCGTCTAAGAAGTATCCACAAAAGGCCACTTGGCTGTTATTTAACCTACAAAGACACTTCCACTGATTAATATTCAGAACAGGGCCGTCCTTTGGGTCTCCAGCATTAAGTCACCCTCAATTACCACATGCTGGAAGACAGATCACCCCCAAGGACACAAAGCAATCAAGCTGATTGTTAAACAGGACTAACATGTAAAGGTAGCTGCTGGGAGATGTTCTGCCAGACCCACCCTGCCCTGAAACGGCACACATTCTTGCATCTGCTGCTCTCGCGCTTCGCTTTTTGCGCTCTCTCTTTGCGGAGTTTTGGTTCTGGCACGCTTCCATAACCGGCAGGAGGAGAGCTGAATCGGACCCAATTTACCGTCTTCCAGGGCAGGGCCTCCGTCAGCCAATCGCCAATGAGCTCTGTGATGTGCCCCGCCTGTCCCCAGCTGCAGAGGCAGTCGATGAGGGCGCCGTACTGGGACTCCTGGGCCCCCGGCTCCAGCCGCCGAAGCTTGGAAAGCACACCACAGCTGTGGGAGACAAACCCCACGTCACCTGCCCCGTCACCACGGCAACCGCCAAGTCCCCCATCCTTCCCACCACCTACACAGTTCTTTTTTTTTTTTAATACCTGTCCAGGTTTAAGAGGGGTACCGCTGTTCTAACCATGACAGGACGCGGGTGAGGAGGCCATCTTTCTTGCTGTATAGTGGTCTGAAAGCATCAAACCGCTGGTCACACTCACCTGAAGGTGGGCACAGCCGCAGCTGGCATGAAGGAAGCGATGAGGATCAGCGGGGCTGTACAGCGTTCGTCCTGCAGGGGTAGCACACGTGCATCAAAACAAAACGCCTTTTCCAGTATCAAGATACCAAAAAGTCTACCAGGGACGGAGTTTGTACCTGCATACATTTCATCATTTTTAAATGACATTTCTATCACTTTTTCCATTTATCTAGCAGATGCTTTTATGTAAAAACACGTACAACTCAAAGCAGAGTCTGCCAGTCCCTGGAGCAACTGGGGGTTAAGGGCTTTGCTCGGAGCCCAAAAGAGAAAATCACTTGACCCAGCGAACGTCTGATCACAGGCACATCGTCATACCCCACTCAGCCACACGGCACCCACACAACTCCCGATAATTATGCAATCGTGAACCAGTTACGTACTAAAAATATACTATTACACCATCATGTTAATTGGAACCGTGTTCTGAAAGGCACAATATAAGCAAATGGAATTAAAGTGAACAGCTCACACTTCTATTCATACTACAGATTTGTGCACAGACTCTCAATCACAGGTAATGGCATGCAACCTATCCCAGAAGAGGAGCAACGCTTTGCGTGTGCCTGCAAACCCTGCCTCCGAAAGAGCCCATTTCTACAGTGTCCTGCTGCCTGACGTACTAAACAGGGAGCCGGAGCCTCCCATGTGACTGTCCAAAGGGTCAGCTGACCATCGTACCTGAAAGACGCGGAAGTACTCTGGCAGAACCTGGGCGAACTTGCAGGTGGTGTACTGAGCCGCCTCCTGGTTCAGCTCCAGCGACTTGCGGATGCTCCTCCACAGAATCACCAGCACCTCCAGCAGGCTGGCCATGGTGTCGGTGTCCTGGGAGGAGAGCACGTCCTCCAGCACCTGGGGAGAGGGCGGAGTCAGGCTAGGTCCCCACCCCCAGGCTTGCAGCCCACCCACAGACCTATTCGGAAGCTGCCATTGGAAATGTGACACCCACCAAAGAGCGTTAAGGAATCCTGTTCAAGTGCTGCTATAATGATATAAATGTCACTGCAGTTTTTCTGAATTGCTAAAATGTACTTCCTAAAATCTCCTCTCCTTTTCTCAAAAGACTAAGAATAAACCCTGATCACGCATCAAGCCAGTCGGTTAAACAAACACCACTGAGCAGTCATTACACATTGTAACAAAAAACTGAAGACACCAGTCAAAACTGCTGCTGGCATGTAGACAGATATTTATTGTGGATGTGATCTTTTGCATGTTGAGCTGCAAAGCTGGAGACTACAAGACAATATTAATAAAAAACAACAAAAAACATTGCTGTCTACCAAAAATGTTTGCATATAATTCAAGTAAACCATCGTCAAAATTCAACTCAGCTACGGCACTCATCTAGCACATATTCCAAATTCTAGTCACTCTTCGGCTTCTTCTCATGCTTAGAAACGTGTGAGCAGTTTTGAGTCACCGTGTTCAAATGCTGAACTCTGTGCACTGGCTGTGCTTAACTTTTGCAGCCTGAGTTTTCTATACCGTATCAAAGGTTCCAAGAATGAGCTTTAGTGTTTTAGCAATTCAGAAAAATTGCGAAAGGGGGAAAAAAAAAGTATAACGTATTGATACTGAGCATAAGCAAGAATGGTGGTAGTAGCTGGCAGCCGCGCTAACAGGAAGTGAGGTAAGAGGTGGGGCGCGCTTACGGTACAGTTCTCCTTATTGCTGGCAGCCGTCTCGTTCATGTCATCGCTTTCGCCCCTCTGGATGCAGCCGTTCAGGCACCGACGAATCATTAGCATCAGCTTGGCTGTGGTGAATCAGATCGGGGACAGGGGGTGGCAACCAGGCGGAGACAAGATAATTTAGGGCATTATTCGAGCTGGGGGGCCTGGCATCCGAATTTCAGAACAGTGAAGATTAAAGATGTTAGTCAAACTGTGTGTTCAACTTCCTCATGACTTGAGTGCAGGCACACGCCACACGATTCAGGTTGCAAGGCTCAAAATAAGTAGCGATCAGTACAATATGACCCAAACTTAAAATAACTTATAAGCAATTAATTCAATCAGGCAAGTCCCAGCCACCAATAAGAGCTTAAGAGAGACCAGGGTCATGAGCCTTAAAGCCCTAAAAGTAAGCAAATGCCCTGCGAGGACATTTAATGGCTGCTTTTGATCCCGGGGGGAGGGGAGACGTCAAGGCCTCACCGATGTTGGTTGGCGCAGTGTACATGTGAGCGAACTGGTAAAACTTCCTGGCCGCCACAGGATTCATCTGGATGAGCGTGACGCAGCGTTCGCACCAGACCACTTCGGGCAGGTCGACGGGCACGAAGGAGTTGAAGAGAAGCCCGGCGATGCGGCGTGAGACGGGCCGGGAATCCACCTCCAGCCGGGCCAGCAGGTGCTCCATGGAGCACACCTTCCAGAACTGTGCGGGGGAAGGGAGCCCCAGACACTCCCATCACTGCCTCCCACTGGCCTTGGAGGTGCCTCACTCTCCATGACGCCCACATGGCACACACTGCATCATTTGCTGGTATCTTTTAAAAGCGACACAATTCCAGTATTTTGCCTCTTTTTTTATTTCAGTGTATCGAGGGATTTTTCGCTCTAAAGCGTCTCAGAGGTTATAGATGTAATAGAGCCTGTTAACATGCAGAACTCTCTCAGGCCCCGAAGCCCCCAGGTGACAGGTCCCCACGCCCCCACGCCGCTCTAACCTTGGCCGCCTTCACTGCCTTGATCTTCAGCAGCATGTCCACGAAGGCCACGCGCACCTTCTCCGAATTGTCGTGGAGGCTGTTCTTCAGGGCCGGGAGTAGCTGCTCCAAGAGCGGGTGGCTCAGGTTGTTGTCCAGGATGAGTGTCATGCACTGCCAGTTAAACCGGTCAAGGCATCGCGATTACCAGCACTGCCAGTTAAACCGGTCAAGGCATCGCGATTACCAGCACTGCCACGCAACAAGACCGACATGTTTTACGACACCCTGATTCAACAACGGCAAAAATTCCTAAATGTCGAGGTTACGAAGAACGGGGCCGCGACGAACTCCCATTAGTTACCCGGAAGCCTCTGGGCTCTGATCAAGGCGGCATAAGCACATCTATTAAACCCCCGAGACCGCCAGTTCATATTTACATTCCACCGGCAGCCCACCTAAAAACCTTAAAAGCTATGAACTACCTAACAGGCCGATTTGTAAGCTCAGCACGCTGCTCTGAATGTTAACACCTCTGATGGCTGGTGTCCCCAATAAGGGGTTTAAACCACCACCCTCGCATCCATGTGGCAATGAGCATCTCCCAGGGAAACTCGAACTGCTCTTAAAACAGAATCTCGCCACAACATATGGACCACTGGTGGTCACGTTCGGGGGGGAAAATTAAAAATCCTGACCCCCCCCCCCCACCCCCATCAGCCCAGGAAAGGTGCTACCTTGAAGACGGAGCAGCGCACGTCAGCGGAGTTGATGTCAGCGGCCAGTTCTGTCACTAGCTTCTTTAGGAAGTCAGCGACTATGGAGGGTGGGATGACCTCCCAGTACTTGGCCACAATCTTGCACACTCCCAGCACAGCTGTGGATCGGACCATGGGGTGAGGATCCTCCAGGAGGGCCTGGCAATGGACACAAGCCAAAAAAAACAAACACTCTTTTACGAACATGGAACGCCCCACCCCTTATTTGTACATATACTACAGATACACACAGTCATGGCCAAAAGTTTTGAGAATGACACAAGTAGTGGTACCTCAGTTCTTGAACTTAATCCGTTCCGGACTCCGGAACGTATCCTAAAAAGTTCGAGTTCTGATCTAATTTTCCCCCTAAGAAATAATGGTAAACTAATTTAATTTAATTGCTTCCCGAACCCCCAAAATTACACCTAAATCTTTATTTAGCATTTAAACACAAAATGAACAGGATAAAACAAGAGCATTTTTTTCTTAACAGCTTTCAAAACGATAAATATCTTATCCCAACATTACCCTGTCCTGCCCCGATCGTCCGCTCCTTCCATGTACCACGCCCCCTCGTTAACCTCATGTGGGATCCCCACCATGTGATCAGCTGTTTCTGGTTGTTGTCTTTAGTCCTCTGTATTAAGTCCGCGTTTCAGTTTGTTTCCCCAGTCCGGTCATTGGGTGCATTCGACTTGCTTACAGCGCTGGCTTAAAGCAACGCATGATCCTGATGCAATGCATTATGGTTATGGTTAGCCTTATTGGCTGAAATATAATTATAAGCATTTCATAAGTGTCAAAGGCTTTTATTGACAAATACATTAAGTTATTTATCTGATCACTCTTCATAACATTTTGGAGTATATGAAAATTGCCATAAAAAAACTGAGGCAGCAAACTTTGTTAAAATTAATATTTGTCATTCTCAAAACTTTCGGCTGTATACTATTGTGTTACATGATAAGTGACAGCAGGGGGGCGCCATTGCTCACAAACAGCATGTCCAGCTGCTTCTGAACAGCCTCATCTAGCTTCTCACTGCTCATCCCGGGGTCCCGGATGGGGAAGGCTTCTGTGAACAGCAGGGTGGCATTAGCACGGACCTCAGAGTTCGTCGCCTGATGGGGCACAAAAAAGGGGGATATTTCACCTCACAGAAAAGCATCATAAGATGCATGCAAATGAAAACACCTTTGACCTATAAAGGGCAGGAATTGTAACCAGGTGGTAATAAATTCTAATCTCACTTTACCCCATTTTTCTAGGGCCTTATGTTAAATTCGACTCGTATTGGACTGCGTTATAAACGCATCATAAACAAATCAGACTTGAAATGAAAACGTCACACAGGTAATAAGGGGACGCCCATGTTTCAAGGGCCGCACCTTGAGTCCTCTCCACAGGATGGGCTTATAGAGGCGCGACAGCATCTCATCCACTCCCTGACGCAGCTTCTGCTTGTGAAAGTAGCTGAGTATCTGGGGACGAGAGCTTGCCGGTCAGCATGCGTGCTGCTTAAGGTACATCACAACTCCGCCCTGCATCTTACGGGTGTCATGCAGCACATTTCATTCAGCTCCATATCAGCTTGCTCGGACCCCTACATCTTTTTCTGAGCAGGAACCCGCAGCTGTTGACAGGCACAGTGCTGTACGCGAACTCGCACGGCACACCTTCTTAATTACTGCCGACCCGCTACTCTCACCTGCCGGACTTTGGCGTGGACGGGCGAGCTCCGCCGCAGGAGAACCGCATGCTGCATGAGGTCCTGAATACAAGTGGTTTCAATCTCCTAGCAGGTTTGGACAACAACAGTGAGTAAGAGAGCTTGGCACGCGTGGATGAAGTTCAACCTCCGATCCAAGGGTGTGACAATCAGCAGATCTACCTGATCGACATGGAACTATTCACAGTCATATTTAACAAACAAAAAGGGTATTGATGTCCATCCAGTTTCTGCAGGGCTGCGAGGGTCCGGAGCCTAAGGAGGAAGCCACGGGCTTAAGACTGGGAAGGACCTAAGATGGGAAGCCGACCCATCGCAAGGCACACAGACACCATTCACACACAGTCATAGTAATGGGCAATTGGGATACTCCAGTTCATGTTTTGAGACTGTGGAGGAAACCCCACGACAACTCAGGGAGGACATGCGAACTCCACATACGTAGAGCTGGGGGCCAAGATTCAAACCCTGATGCCAGAGGTGTGGGACAACAGTGCCACCTTACCACCATTCCAATGCCCAACACACCAAAAAAAAAAAAAATAAATAAATAAAGTAAAATACTCCTAGCATACAAGAGCAACAGCTACGCACCTCCAAGAGGATTCCAGAAGATGCCTTCCAGGCTCGGAAGTACATGTTAGCCACGTCATCAGTGACGGACCTGAGAAGAAGTGCTGGTGTTTACTCCAGACGATTCTGAACTTATCAAGCCTTAATCAGGTACTTGAGTATGCTGCTGTGGGGTATGGGCAGGTATGTTATTATGCCACAGGGCGGCGATGCCCACGTCTCAGACCCGACACTTACTTGGAGAAGAACTGAAGCTGGTTTTTGATGGTGCCGTGAATCATTGGTATGAAGCCGACGTCCCAGCTGAAGAGGAAGGTGAGAAAGCGTCTCCCCTGCCAGGAGAGAGGAAGAGCGCAGCTCTGCTAAAGCCATGACGCGCAACGGGTCCAGAACAACGTCGACAAGGGTTACGTAGTGGGGTATGACGGGCACCAGGCCACTCCACCTCTTCACGCCTGATGTGGGCCACGCTCATGAAGCACTGGAGCAGGGGGTCCATCAGGTCCTGGCTGTGCTCCGCCTCGAAGGGGACGCCCTGCAGCACGGCGTGCAGGCTCCAGAGCCGCTGGATCTCTGGGCCCTGAGCACGGCAGACAGACGCCAAGAGGCGGAGCGTCAGTGAGCATTTCAATCAGCCGGGCTGTGCTCAGGTCGGCCCCGGACGCCCCGGGGAGCCCCTCAGAGCAGCTGGCACTGGCAGTCACGCCGCTTTCATTACAACAAAAGTTAACGACATTAGAGCGAGCGGCTGCAGTCGGCCACACAAGCATAGTTGTCGGGAAACTAAGCTTCCAGAAAGCCAAAGCTGGTCTGCTGGAGGAAACACAGGGAGATCAAGATAGCACTGACCCACGGCGATACACTACAAGCTGCAGCTCCCTCGCTCCTGTCTTTTTATTTTAAGCGTTTTTACACATATGCATTGTCTTGTTGTCCCCGCCTCTGCAAACTGAAGAGCTTCACTGTGTTCCTCGGAACACATGCAACATTAGAACTTGTAAATCGATACGAAGCAAAAGTATGCTTGCGTAACACGTCTTCAGAAGTCCCCTTTAATAATGAGTGCTTATTTCCCAACCAGCCGCTGAGCCAGGCAGACGGCACACTGGGCCCTTAACGACGCTCCCCACAGGGCCACTTACGGGGTTCTTCAGCACCAGAGTCCTCTCCAGGCACTGCAGGAAGGCTGAGCGGCCCAGAGGCTCTCGGCCCTCCAGGCCGGCCCGCCACCAGGCCTCGCACAGCCGCCCCACAGCCAGCTGCAGGGGGGCCTCCGAGGCCGGCAGGGCAGCCTGGATGCCTGCAGAGAAAGGACACCTTTAACATCCTTTTTGTCTATTGTTAATGCAAAATAAAAATTATTGCAAAACGGACATCTTCTTAATTCACAAATTTATCATTTATGGTTTCAGTTATTCGCAAATTGCCCGTGAACAATTGAACGGGAATATTTTCGGATGACACGCAAGTCAGGAATATAAGAGCAATGCTGAAAATAATTTGGATCACATATAATTATATGATATACAGATATCAAAGTCATATGATATTTGTTAGTGTAAGTGCATACTATTATACTATTTCATATTAAAAAAATATTTTGGTCAAAAAAAAAAATGTGGAATCTACGTGTCTTGGCTTGGGCAGGACACACATCTTTGTCTGGGCAGCCAGACTCACTCGTGTTAGCTGTCTTATTGACCGCAGAACCTCACCTTCCTTGCAGTAAACAAAATTATGTACTGAAAAAAGTTAAGTCCATAACGCAGTGCTCCAAGAAAGTATAGCAGTAAATTTGTACATACTGTAATAATTTGGACATTATTTAGATGGTTTTGATATTACATAGGAATGTTTTGATAGGAAATTACAAATTTTGCCATAAAGTGTACAGCACAGTACTACTGGTTATAAAAAGATTTTCTGTTATCATTCAGGCTAGCAGACTTATGGGTTGAGGTCTGGGGGGTCTAAGTATTCTTTGCAAATTGCTACATTGACAGTGATTTACCGCCCATAACTATCGCGACTGTGAAGGGGTGACTATTCATTCCAGCACTGAACTTCGTAGCAGCTCTTCAGAAATGAGTGGCTGCCTACAAACCCCGAGGCCACCGGTGACCTTGTGTGCCAACCTACCGTTTAAGATGTTGGCGCATTCCAGCAAGGCTGAGTAAGCGTCGTCCTCCTGGATGACTGCCACGGAGGCAGAGGCCACAGCGGTGACGCCATCAATCAGCGCCATAGTGGACCTCTACACAGCGTGAAATCAGGGGTGTTAGTTAACAGGCATGTAATGCTTTAAGGGGGAGGGGGGCAGCAACTGGCCCATCTGCTTAGGATGCTATGCTGTTATGAGAAGCTTGCTGGTCACTGGGTCCCCTGAGCAACGTCTTTAACCCCCGACCGTTGCAGGGACTGGCTGGCCCTGCTTTCACAAACGTGTGTGCTGCATCAGCTGGTTAAATAACATGCGAATAGGTCATTTCCCTAAAACTATTTAAAAAAAAAATTCACTTTGAGATGAAATCCAGAATGGCCATGATGCTGATTATTATTATTACTATTAATAGTAGTAGTGGTAGTAATAATAATAATAATAATAATAAAAATAATAAGAAAACATGTTTTGATTAACGAAAATTGTGTTGGTACGTTCCCCCAAAAGATGCTTTGCGCCAAGAGTTTTCTGATATATAAAACATCTCTGACTTGGCTGGTCATATCTGCAGCGTGGATCAGCGCAACAAGGCAGATTAAACAACAATGGCTATTTCATCAGTGACCTTTTGCGTCCTTAGGGCAGCTTCCCTTCCAGAAAGTGGTTTGAGCTGAAGTTTATCGACATAACGATTATGTTACATCCTAGAAAACAAAAACATTCATAGTGACTCAGGAAGAGAAGAAGAGCTGCTTCACCAGGTCAAGGGAGACCTCCACCTCCACCTCGTCCTCGCTGTCGCCAGCCATGCCCCCGTCCCATCGCTCCATGGGATACGCCAGCAGCGACTCGGCTAAGAGAGCTGTCAGGTTCTCCCACAGCACCCTCCGCTGGTCCCCAGGGATTTCCTGCAGCACCTCCGCCAAGTCGAATGGGTCAGTGCGGTCCGCCTGGGCATGGAGTGAGATAAGATCATATGACATAATTGCGCCGTGTCAATTGTTAATAAATAGGTATGCAAATCCATAATATTACCTCAATAATAATAATAATAATAATATTAAGGTACATGGTGAATATTGTAAAGCACACTTTACAGGACGCCTGTATCATTTAGGGTCATCCATGCCGTCACGTGGTGGCGAATAGCAAGTGGGCAAGTGTAGCAGGATAAGAAAAGTATTACAAGGGAAGGCGAAGTATTTCAACAAATATTTTTCCCACCCTGACCTTCCAAGTGCTCCGTAGACAGCAAACAGCAAAATCAAGTCAAATATTCTAATGGGCTTCAGTGACATTTGAAAATTCAAATAGGTTAATTACAGCTGAAATACGCATTTTTCACATTGCGTTCGAAGGAATGTCCGAATATCGGTTAAAAAGTGAAAACCCTACAAATAACAATGACTAGCACGACATATACCAAGATACAACCATTCAGGAGTTATTGATTTTGCACAAATTTTGGGAAGAGTGTGAATTCTGTTCAGGTCACTGGAACCATTTGTGCAGCTGCTTATATTATTAACCTTGAGCACTAGGTACCCTAAGGACACACGATGTGTTATAATGCTTCCCAGCATTCGTCTTTGAGACCTTGCAGGCCTGTTCATTGTTTTTAGATCCACGAAGTAAACACGCACATCAAAATGCTCATTGGGGATGTCTTTGATATTTGATAGCGTGTCACCCTTTTTGTAATAAATGTATGTGGCGATTCTGTGAAAGTGTGACCTATGTAATGCGCTGCATGACAGTGGCACTCTAGACCCTTCGTAGTACATGACAGTCATTACAATGTGGTTTACTCTACGTGACAGTGGGCAATGACAGTCACCTGGTTTCCCACACGTAACAATGAATAAACCACGGATATTGTGCCGCTCCGTAATCGCTAAAGGGCCTGTACAAATTTAGTGTTTGATTTATAAAAGGTTTAACCGATCTAAATTAAAAGCGACTATACATAAAGTGTTTTTGGTATTGCATATGTATGCTGCATGACAGTGCCACGCTAGAACCCCTAGTGGTACATGACAGTCATTACTCCGTGGTTTGTCCTACGTGACAGTGGCATGCGCTGGGGCGGTAATACATTTAGCAAACGTTTTTGTTCAAAGCGACAACCGAGTGTGGCAAATAGCTCATTACAAACATACGGATCTCGAGGAGTCATCTAGGCACAAGCGTAGATAAGGCAAGCTTCCGATGAATGCTCAGGTACAAGAGCAAGCAATGGAGCAGGAGCTACCCAACATCTTACAACAAAAAAGCCTAATAAGACTATTCAGTGATCAGAAGTGCAATATATGAACATGCAAGGAATGTAATAAGGGAATTTTAAAAAATAACGAAACCACATTTACTGGACATGAAGAAACAAGACTGAGTGAAGCCGCTCCGCACTCACATGCTGCCGAATGAAGCCCAGGAAGTCGGCCAAATGCTCCCGGCTGACGGACTGTAGGAAAGAGCCCCTCTTGGTCATGGTGCAACCGTCTGACCTACGGCGTGAGACCGAAAGGGGACGGACGATATATAGTCGGGAAGGTTAACAACCCTGCATTCGCACAGAGCCCTGTTTACATTCACCCGGGCTAGCTAGCAAACTATATCAAAACAGCAACGCAAAACAATTCCCATCTGTGAAAAATTCCAACATATAATGCGTCCAACTCTGGAAACTAAATTAATCTTGATTTACTGGGGCATCATGAAATAATTAGGCTGTTACTATATTAATAGTTTACCGTTTCGCTGTATCTCCGAAGAGTGAACCAAATCCCGCGCAAACTTAAACGTGCTGACGTCATCTACTCAGCGTTCTCGCGCTTTGCACGCCCCTGTATCCCGCTTCCGCGAACAAATAACACAGACGCGCGCATGCCACAGCACGTAATAGCCAGCAGGAGGCGTGTTTGCACCATGTATTCAGATAATTCCATATGCAAATCTTATATGTTAGTTATTTTAAAGCCTTAGTGGAATACACGTTATGCAAGTAATATCACTATTAGTCATCATTTTACAGTGTTGTACTAATTGATTTGATACCGTACAAGTAAACAGTAATACGAATAAAACCGATATTTTTTCGAATGCTTATTTGTAAAGGATCACTGTTGTTTATGTTACCTGTAGCCATGAACTCAACATTTGCGGGGGGGTGGGGGAGGGGG
>JABFEA020000085.1:17351136-17363367 GCA_019775915.2 Cyphomyrus plagiostoma
GGCTTGTGTGCAGCGAGTGGCCCGTGCGAGTGAATGCGTGGATGTGCTTGGCCAGTTGGAGGGGTGGAGTACCCAAACAGACGCTCTAGGCCACACCTAGAACCGCAGCGGGGGTGATGCTGCGGGTCTGCTGCTCTGTTGCAGTCTGATGCATGCTGACGTGACTCAGGAAAGTTAGTCAGGTTATGTACTCCTTACCTGCCTGACGTTTACAAGAATCCTGTCTAGTGTTTTGAAGCAGAAATCTGACGTTTTAGTGCATGGCGAGCTGGGTATTTTTTTAACGTGGCAGAAAATGGGCGTAAAGTGGGGCTCGTGTCACTACACACGGCAGGCCAATGAGATAGTGAGGAGAGCATGCAGCACGCCAATCAGACGGGAGTCGGGGCATGCAGTGGGCAGGCTCTCTTAGGACGCGGGCCGGACACGTGGTGAGCACGTTACCTTTAGGGCCTTGTGCATGACATCTGGCTGCAGCCCATCGGGGTTAAACTCTAGTGGGTTCCGCTTGCCGGACAGGAGAGAACGGACATGGCGGGTTACTCGAGACAGAAGTGCGCACAGGAATGTGGCCTTGCTGCTTGCCACAGTTGCTGGAACACTCTTACTCTTGGCCCCCTCTCCTGGAAATTGGGAGCTAACGTTGGCTGTACACTGTTCCAGGAGCCGAGAGCTCCCATGAACTTCACTGATGGGCAGCTGACTGCCTGCCAATGACCCCATCGTATCAGGTCCACAGCTCAGCCATGGCACGTGGACAGCACTTTGTCATGGTAAAATTCCAGTCCAAAGTGGTCTTCTTTGCAAGACAAGGGAGAAATTCTCTGCCAGACTTATAATGACCCAGCAGCATTTTATGATGTAGGTAGGGCCCCAACAATGACCCCCTACATTCAGCCCCAGACACGACGACTGCATGCATGCAATCAAGTCAGTATCGAGAGCGAATATCAGCAGGAAGGCGACACGTGGCTCCTCTGCTCATGTGCTAGATTTCATCTATAGTGAAGTGGTAGGAGGAGCTGATGAAAATGACAAACATTAGCCGTATGTTCGCTTCCTGTTTTGGGATGAGACATTGGGGGGGGGGGGGAGCGTATTTTGAAAGGGGAAACACTGTGATGATGAATTGTGGGCATTTATTCCCTTGGCCTGCTGGGTGGTGATGTAGCAGAAGTGGGACAGCAATGGGGAAGGATGACGGCAAAGGAGCAGGAGGGGCCGCATCGCTCAAATCCCACCCTGGGCACTGCTGTGGAGCCCTTAGGGTAACGCTGCTGCTCTAGCATAATTTGGCTATTGTTTTGTATGAGCTCCCCTAGCCTATGTGAGCTTTTTGTCCTTCGCACTTTCAGTTTCACAGCAAAAACACCTCTATTATGTGACCTGAGCGGTGAAACTCCCTCTGGTTTAACATAAATAATGCCTTCTCTGACAGACGTGCTTTGCAGCCAACATCAATATTATTATCGTTGGGAGGCAAGACATGGCGGGCAGAGCATACCGGAAGCTTCCTGGCCGAGTCCAGGTATGTCACCAGCAGGCAAGACGAGAGGCCTTCGGTGGACTGGGTCCGATCCGCCTTCACACTGGTCAGGACCTTTGGAGATTAATTACAGCACTAGTACTTGAATGCAATTAGCTGAACTCCTGAAACTTAGTAGGGGAACAGTATATTAAAAAATGAAGAATATGAAACAAGCACGAGAACAAACAGAGGAAGAGCTCCCTCTATCTTCCACCTGATCCAGCATCTCAGGGGAGGACAGCAGGGACAACCACTCCAGTTTCAGGTGCAGCTTCCCAGTGATGACCTCTTCCAGCGTGAACCACTAGGGGGCGACATCACAGAGCCGAATCAGAATCGGGCTTTTCAGCAACTGATCACACTTTCCTATCCCTGTCCTAAAGTCTCCAGTGCCAGGAAGGCGTGTCCTTATATATAAACGTTTCCGTACCTATGCGGGTTAATCCCTAGGGAACAGTTTCATTAAGACAGCAAAGAATGAAGAAGATTGTAGGGGTAAATGCTGGGCTCGTGGCCTCGAGGCTGCTGGGCCCTGGATTGACTCTGGATTGATAATGTCAGCTGAGCCGGATAGCCACGTCCACAGTCAGCGGGGTCTACCTCATCCACTTTTCGTTCCTTCTGCACCTCGTCTATGTCAATCATCAGGCTGTAATAACAGACACAAAGAGCAAGCAAGCTGGATATGGTCCACATGTCCTTCAGAGGGTCTGAAACAATTACCACCTCCCCCCACACACACACATTTACAACAGCGTATCCTGTGTCAACTACAGTAACTTCAAAAAACAGGGCCCCCACGTAGCACTTGACGATCCGCATGGGGGGGCTCAAACCCAGTCTTGGACCCCAGCTGAGGACACGCACCTCCCCAGGAAGTCATCCTTGTCCGGGTCTTCGTCGTACAGCTCGATGTCTATGTTCTGACTCGACTGGTCGTACACCAAGACCTGAAGGTAACCGTACACACAACCAACCATGATAAAATCTCCCTCCCCACCAGGGTCCCAAACATCAGGTCCTAACTGCTCAGCAAAGTTTAACTTCCTACCTCATAGATCTCATTCCACTTGGGGTTGAGGTTCTCCTTGATGGTCTTGGTCTGGAAGTGCTGGTTTCCGATCCGGATGAGCCCGTAGGGGTCTGACTTCCCCTTGATGAGCCCCCCCAGGTACGTGTCCTTCCCCTCCAGGTCCTGGGCCTCCACAAAATGGATTCTCAGGACACCCTGAGCAGACATCCAAGGGATCAATCATTTTGAGCTAAACGAATATTGGTATAATGTTTTACACATAGATGATTACAGTAAGGCCACATATTCATCGTGTGCCATTCAGTTACACCATTTCAGTTCAATATGTACAATGAAACAAATGACTACATTGTTTCACACTAGAGGAACCTAAATTCACAAGTAGAAGTTCAATGCAGAAACCATTATGTTAATGGTGACTATGAGATGGTTACAATGAACGCTAGTTACATTATTCCCTCGTATAATTACCATTATACCCTTAATGAACAGTACTGTTTTTCCCCTAATGGTCTGAGTTAAAATAAACAACTAAAATATCTTCATGAAAGACAAATTCTCATCACAGTTCTTGAAACATTGACATATTAAATTTTACAGTAATTTTCATTTGTAGCAATAAATCGTTTTTGTTGAATTTCCCGCTCAGATCAGTATCCGTCTGTCAACTGGTCTGTATCTATCTCTTTCTATAAAAATGCCACACCACTATGCCTCTGCATGTTTCCACGTATCCATCTGTGAGTGATTTTCAGTTACAGAGCACCTGCATTGAGCGGAAAGTCTCGCCTGAACCCAGACAGCAGTACCCAGAGGCAGGGGGGCACACACCGCCTCCCACCCACCTTAGGCATGGGGAAGCGCAGCTGGTTCAGCTGGTCTTTGCCCACCAGGGGGACGGTGATGCGGTTGGGCAGCACCAGGTTGCTGTAGATGATGTCCTGGATCACACCGTCACACAGGCCACTGGAGGGGATTACAGGAGGAGGATTAGCATCCCAATCTAGGGGGACACGTCCACTGAGGGAAACGGCCGTGCAGGGGCTGAACGGGCTACTGAACTGACAGACGGGAGAGGGCTGAACAGAGGGACTCGTTATTACATCACGCACACAGGCCACAGTAAACAGCCCGGACAGCATTAACTTTCGGACCTGGGCCGACAGCCTTGAGGGGACCAGAGCCCCCAAGGCCCCAGTACAAACCAGTACAGCATCTGTTGGAATAACTGGGACCAGTGTGGCACCTTACATCCAGGTATGTAACACATTTCAGCAAATCTCCCAAGCAGTGTGTTGCATAATTGAGAGCAGGTAATCCATCTAAGGCATTTCTTGCTTTCCTTCTATTACAAGTCATGCCAAAAAATCCGCCCCCCCCAGTTAAATAATGAGTAATGCTGTGTCAGCAGCATGTGGCGGGACAGACTTGGAGTGTGGAGGGGAGGGGCGGGGGTGAGGTCATCCTTCCAAATTGTCCTTCTGTCTCCTAACACCTCAGCTGCCTCTCAGGCAGCAATGGTGCGCCGCCATTGGCCGAAGCCAGAGCCATCTTTAGGGCGGTGCAACTAGTGTGGCCACAACGGGCCCCGCCCACTACGGGCCCCGCCCACTACGGGGCCCCGCTAAAAATAGCAACTTCCCATGATAATGATAGGATAAATATGTTTTTTTTTCATTTATTGTACACACTATGCAGCCACATTTCATCTGAATGTGTCATTTTGTTAAACATTAGGGCTGTAACGAAACATGCAGGGGAGCCGTAAAAGGGGAAAAGTTAGGATGGTTTTGAGGAACATAACTGTATTGGGGGGGTAGTGTGATAGGCTTTCATGGGGTCCGAAATCTCTAGCAGTACTCCTGGATATACGTATTCATTGTGTACCGTTTTGTAAATAATTTTCAGTTTGCGCACAATGAAACAAGTGAATGCATTTTTTGGCTTGGGTGGAACCGAAATTCACAGTTGGATGATCAACACAGAAATGTTATGCTAATCGTGGCTGTAAGTTCGTTATGGCTAATGCTAGTTACAGTCAGTCATAATCGGCGGTTTGGGAACAATTCTATGTTAGGGTTGCTATTGAGACATGTTGACAAACGTACTGCCATTGGAGTGCAACTGTACCTAATTGTTTGTGTGCAGTTTTAATAATAAATAATTCCCAAATTCTATTTTCCCTGCTGTATCTAAATTTCACCGAACCGTGAATCCAAAACCAAGGTCCGTACCGTACTGAATTGTATGTACCACTACACCCCTACTAAATATACACTGGAAATGCACTTAGTGTAAATCCTGTGTTGGACATGTGATCACATAGCCTAGGCTAACATAACCATACCACTATTTGGTGCTAGCTAATCAGAAAGGTCACGCTATAGACTGACAGTGACCGGTTAGTTATTTTTCTTCATCACAGTTATAATCTATATCATATTGACCAAGCTGTAGCAGCCACAATGATTTCCATCACTTGGTTTATTTTGCTCTCAGCTGGGGCCCCAAATAAGCCAACCTGCCTGTCCGAATTTCAATAACAAAAATACTCCCATTGACCATTAGGGGGCAGCAGAACGTATAGACATAGTACCCTCCACACAACACTTTACTACAGCAGGGTGGATCGTGGGCCAACAGACTGAGATCCACAGCAAGTGCAGAAAGTGGTATGGCATGAATCACGAGGTCAAACACGCTGCTGAGAGAGGATCTGCGCTAGTAAATAATTTCATGAAAGTGTAGATGCTACATAAAAGTAGCTTTGTTTACAAGCATCTGCAAAGCAAATGGAATGTAAATCATTCCTTGTTTCCTTTTTCATGTGGGCCTGCGCTATTTTCCCTGGACTCACCTCTCGTGATCGTTTTCCCTACAAGCCAGAATGGAGGGTTTTCACTACAAGCCAGAATGGAGGGGCTATTGAACCGCGGGAAAGGGAAGAGCACCTTTCTATCAAAATGGGCCAAAGTGGACTGAGCCAAGCTGAACAGGGTGCAATCCCGCATGAACCAGGACACACAGCTCCCTCCCGAGCATGAAACACAGACGGCTGAGCAGTGGGTGGGACCGACACAGGTTTGTGGGCTGCCCTCCCTCCCCCCTCGCCCCCATGCGTGAAGCCGAAACTTGGCTTTTCTGCACATGGAGTCACTCACGGCCACGGGGCAAGATTAGCAAGCCAAAGGTCCGTGTCACCGCACAGCAAAACAAAGGTTTGCCAGAAGAACTGGGTAAATAATTCTTTTTGGTTTTTAGGAAACATGAAATGTATTTAGAGCCCTTCAGGTGGGGAAAAAGCACAAGAAGGACCTCAGTCACACCGATGGAAGTCTGACCAAACAGGCATAGGCATAATCTCAGTTACTCCGATGGCAACTTGACCAATTAAATGCAGACAGGAGCTCAGTCTCCTCATCTGCAGCCTTTGACCAATCAAGTGTGAGAAGGTGCTTGGTCATCTGACAGCAGCCCCTGAGCAATCGGGTGCAGGCAGGGGCTCGGTCATCCCAACGGCAGCCTCCGACAAATCAGGCCCAGGCAGAAGCTTGATCACTCTTATAGTAGCCCTTGACCAATCAGGCTCAGGCAGGTTTATGGTCACACCAATGGCAGCCCCTGATGTGACTGACACTATGGCAGATATACTTACCTGAAGCTAAGTGCAAACACTAACCTTTAAGCATCATGCATAATTTCACTCCAGATATGACTGCATTAATGAGCCTAGCAGCTCTGTAAAGGTCATTGACATTTGTGCTGTGTTTGAGGCATGTCTACATGGGCAAATTAACAGGAAAACAGGTAAAAATGAAACTAACTTACTTTATCCCAGGAATATCCAGCATGTTTGTAAGACCTGTCCAGTTGATGTCTAGTAACTGAATGAAAGGGAGAGAGAAAACACACTTTAGTCCTTCCCTTGGGATCTTTTAGCCCAATAATCAATAATGCAGTTTTCCTTAACACAGGCTAATGAGGACGGACAGCAGCATCCCTGTAACTCACGCGCTGGGGTCTATGCCAATAGAGAGCAAGCCACACTGTACCGGCGAGCCAAACGGATTGATTATGGGGTACAAAGTGACAGGTACGTGGCTAATCAAGTGCAGAGGCTCCATGCTTACAAGTAAACATCAGCCAGAAACAGGGTGACTTTTTTAATGTCCCTCCCTAGAACTCTAAATGCTCCACACCTCCTTCCATGATGCAGACGGTCACCTCAGTGACAGCACATTCCGTGCTTTGGAAGAAAAAAATACGTATATATTCAGAAGGGTTTCTGGTTTCAAGAACCACCCAACAGAGCTATGGGTTCCACCCGCACCAGTGGAGGGCAGGGTCGAAAGGGTGTCAGGTGACACTCCTAGGTAATCCTCCCATCCAATCAGAAGCCTCGTCCAAAGAGAAGTCCTGCTCAGACTACAGTGCCGTCTTTCTGCCACAGGGTTCCCCAGTAATCTACTACCTCTTGATGCAGTAAGTCCATGTGTCAGGTACACAGCAGGACAACTGTTCAAAAAGGTAAATAAATATGCTAATTTAAAGAGATATAGAGAAGAAAGCTGTTAGAAGAAAGAATACAGGTATGTCCAAGGTAAATTTGAGTCCCTCGTAATCACACTCTGGAATACTCTCAGTTGTAATGAGGACCTTCATACATTTCTCGCTGTCCCAGCACACCTGAGCAGGAATAACGAAACGAGGCGAAATATTCAGTTACCCCCCGGCCATTAGCTAAAAGCTGTCTGTAAAGATTTATTGTCAAACTGCAAAACATAGGATAAAGAGAAACTGTAGTTTCTCTAGAAGCCTAGTACAGATATAGTATGGAACAGACAGAGGCGATTGTAGGGACTTTGGGGGGGGGGGGGCTTAGGCAAAAATTCCATGGGGCCCCTGAACTCCCCCCCCAGCATGGTAACATTTAGTACCTTTATTCACTGTGAAGTGTAAATTTATGTATGTGTATGTGAATTTAATAAACACAATTTTCACTTTTGTCAAAAAAGAATACAGCTATAACACAGATTTGTCATGGCATTGTGCTGTGTAATTGGCCGTCCTCGCCTGCCCTGCCTGTCCTGTCAGAAACAGTATGGGATTAAACCAAAAGTAATGAAAGAACAAAGGTCAGTAAAAAGAAATGTTTTATGGACTGGAAGAGCGGGCCGTGGACGGAATTTCTGTGTTAAACGCTGAGGAGGGTGTTTTAAAAAAAAAAAAGCCTTTTCGGCCTCTGTTCCGCCTGCAGGTGAGGTGGGAGAGTGGGAGGGGGGATGCGGTCATTTACGGAACATGGGCCTCAGGGCTGCGGAGAGACTTTCTGAGGGACAGGTACAGTACTCGGAGGTTAAGAAAAGAGCACTCAGTAATTTCAAAGCCGATGTGCAAGTTCACATTAAATGGTTCTGGCTAAATGCCCCCCCCCCCGCACATGCCTGATGGGCCTAGTCGTTCACACGCCGGCGGGGGCTGATCCGTCAAGATTCTCACTTTACTGGCGCACAGGTGCGGTAATTCTGAATAAAATAAATAATAATAGCGCTTTGGTCTAGTTCCATAGCTACAAAACATGCACAGTGCCACCCTGAATGATTACATGAGGACCCAATCACAATGCAGCCTCACAAATGCCTAGCACCATCCAGCAGGGCCAGTTGTGGCCATTGGCCCTTTTCATGCTACACCTGCTGGATCAGCTGACAGGATGAGTCACATGACACACCCAGAACTACACAGCCTAGACACGAGGCTCAAATAGGAAACCAAATGCGGATTTCTGTCGTCAAAATAAAAGTCTGTAGTTGCTACACTTTGCACAGTTAGACTTTTACTACAAAAACACTGTTAGAGCAGTGTGTATATACTCTTAATTTGCATGCTGCCTGCCCCCTGCTCCAATTACAGCATCTCCTGACTGTTTAGGATTAACCCTATGCTGCGCAGAGTAGTGAACCCCAAGCAGGCAAAAGAGGCCGACGTCACCTGAAGCCTATTCACTGGGGCGGGGCTCTACCAGTAGGACCTGTGAGCCTCTGGGTGTTTTCCTGGAACTCTGTCTCTCTTGTACACCTGTTGACATTTCCCCACTGTGAGTCACAAGGCTGAGCGTCACCCCCCCCCCCCCCACCTGCCTCAGGTATGGAACGTGCACCTGCAAACCTACGCGTACCTGTGTGTATCGCTGCATTCACCTACATGTGGGGATAACAGGTAGAACAGCATTTTCAGATTCTACATACAGCTCTGGAAAAAATTAAGAGACCACAGCATAATTTCCTGCTTCACTCATTTCTCAGTTTATGGGTTTGCTTCTGCGTAAAGGATGCATTTTTTTGCAGCCTGGTTCTTCTCTGATTGTCATTAATGAACAGCTTCTTCCTTGCTTTATGGGACTTCAGTCCTGCTTCTAGGAGCCTGATACAAACTGTCCTAGCAGTGCATTTCACTCTTGCCCTTAATGTTTCCCATTCCTTTTGAAGGTCGCTTGATGTCATCCTACGATTCATGAGAAACTGTCAGATAAGTTAATCAGTCATCTCTGGCATTAGAATGTCGCTTCTGACCATTACCTGACTGGTTTCTGGTCATTCACCGTGCCTCCTGCTTCACATTCACTGCTGTCTTAGAAATTTTGAGCCTGGAAGCAACCTGCTCTGTGTAGCCTTCTGCCAGCAGAACCAGGGTTAAGCCAAGATTAATTCTTTTTCCAGAGCTGATAGAAAATATACCTTAAAAGCTACCTTAAAATTAACAAAATAAATAGGCTACATTGTCGAGAAACAGGGACAGTATCAATGTGCATCTGTGTAATGCTAGCAGGGCAGGTGCTAAGCTAACTGCTAACAGCTTTGACACACGGACAGAACACTGCTGTTGGACCTCTGGACAGGATGCTGAACACGAGCTTGTTTACAGAGAGAAGCTCAGTGAGACACGCATGGCCAGGGCAGCTAGAGAGCGGCTGCCCACAACCCAGAAGCTGCCTTCTCCCAAGTCCTAAAACCAGGCTGCGGGTCTGCATGGGGCCTTGGTATGGAAAGCAGGACCAGACTGGGGCAGGAGGCGAGTCCTGCACATGACCCAATCGGACAGGGGGTCAGGGATGGATATAGTCCTGGAGACTGAACGGTGGAGTCATTTTAAGGTTAAATCAGTAAATAACAGTAAACTATCCATCCATCCATCCATCCATCCATCCATCTTCTTTACCCGCTTGTCCTATTCAAGGTTGCAGGGGTTAAAAGCCTATCCTGGAAGTGAATAACCCTGAACTGGGCACCAACCCATCACAGAGCCACACACAGCATCCACACGCAGAGTCACACCTACTGACAGTTTTGCAACTTCAGTTCAGCTCGACACGTTTCGGACATTGGGGGGGAACTCGGAGAACCCAAATGAAAACAGTGAGCTAATATTGCCATACAAATAGGGGATGGACAATGAAACTGAATGGACAACGAGACTGGAACACCTGGTTTTAGACCACAATAATTTATTAGTATGGGGTAGGGCCTCCTTTTTGTGGCCCGTACAGCATCAATTCGCCTTGGGAATGACAAGATACATGAGTCCTGCACAGTGGCCAGAGGGATTCTGAGCCATCCCTCTGGCAGAACAATGGCCAGGCCACTACATGCTGCTGGTGGGGAAAAAAAAAAACATTCCCTGACTCGCCCCTCCAAAGCACCCCAAAGTAGCTCAAAAGACATTTTGATCTGGTGGCTGCAGGCCATGGGAGATGTTCAGCTTGACTTTCATGTTAAATGGACTGCATTTATATAGCGCTTTACAATTTATGCCTCACATTCACCCATATAATCACACACCGGTGGCGGAGGCTGCCATGCAAGGTGCCAACCTGCACACCGGGAGCAATTTGGGGTTCAGTGTCTTGCTCAAGGACACTTCGATGGGGTGAGGAGTAAGCTGGGCTCGAACCGGCAACCCTCTGGTTGCCGAACGATAGCACTGCCTTCTGCGCCACCAACTTCCCATGTTCATCACACCACACGCTCACCAGTCTTGCTGTGTGTATTGGTGCATTATCACCCTGATACACAGCAGCACCTTCAGGATACAATGTTGGAACCACTGGGTGAACATGATCCTCCAGAACGGTTCGGCAGTCTTTGGCAGTAACGTGCCCATCTAGGACTATTGGGCCTAGGGAATACCAAGATATTGCAGCTCAAATCATCACTGATCCATGCCCGTGCTGCATTCTGGGTACACAATGGTCCAGACAGTAAGCCGCTTTGGGGCTTTTACACACTATAACTGAACTCATCAGAGAACAATACATGTTTCACATTGTCCACAGCCCAAAATTTGAGCTGCTGGCACCATTGAAACCAACATTTGGCACCGGCATGAGTGACCAATGGTTTGGCTACAGCAGCCCAACCATAAATATTCACCCTGAAGAGCACCCAACGAACAGTCCTGGTGGAAACAGAAGAGTCGAGGTGTGTATTTATTTCTACAGTGAGTTGGGCAGCTGTGGTTTTACGTTTTTAGGCTCCAGTCCAGGTTAGTACCCGGATGGTCCTATCAGACAGCGTCCTTTTGCATTCAGGTACTCCTAGGATGTGGTCCCTCCATCCTGGTGGTAGGCTGACATTACCCTGGATACCGTGGCTCTTGAAACACCACCCAGACTTGCTGTCCTGGTCACAGACGCACCAGTGAGATGTGCACCAACAATGTGTCCTCTTTCGAACTCTGATGTGTCTCCCATTATGTTGTGCGGATTGCAATATTTAATGTATATTTGTGCTATTCCTCATTCAACCTTCTCATTCTGCCCTTACTGAGTAATACGCAATCATTGAAGATCGGCCAGCAGGCCACCTGTACGTAAGCATGAAACTTCTATACTATAGTATACTATACTAAATACTACAGTATTTTAGCCAGTGTTTCAGTTTCATTCTCCAACTCCTGAATATAAGAATGTGGGTAATCCACCTCCCCCGCACCTATTTATCTAGTGATTTTTAAATTTACCTCACACCTGCCTGCAATGGACAAATAAAGCTGGGATCAGATGCCAGGATAGCATCACTTCATCTGAGGGTTCATTAGAAAGCCGGCGGTCATGCAGGCATGCTGGGCCTAGGGAGAAACAGGTGGCCGTGTCGACTAAATTAGTGAATCACAGTGAGCCACGTGTCAGCAGAAAGGCCTGAGAGATCGAGGCGTCCTGGCTGGGAGCAGTAGAGCTTCCAGGCTGTGTAATTGTGTAGAAGTGAGCAGGTCACACAGGCACAAAAGTAAAAGATAATTTTCAATGAATGAAAGAATGGGGAACACAATATAGCTGCAGTGTCGGAGGTTAAAGACGGGCGGCAGCTGCCACATTTACACAGAAGCTGTGTGAAGGTGCTGGCATTCCTTGCATGCTGGTGAATCCTACATATTCTTTTTAGACCCATTCCAGAGCTGCTTCGGTCACATTCCTCTCGTGGGCAGCACTGAAACAATGCTGTTCCATTTGCATCGTCTGAACCTTGAAACATGCCAGCGGAAAGACAGGGTATCTGCAAATCTAACTTCTTGATTTCACTTTGGAGTGCTTTGGGGGAAGGGAAGCAGCACTCGGACGTAGTCGCAGCTATCAAGGCTGGGGGCGACGAGACCAGTCTGCTGGTGGTGGATT
>JABFEA020000085.1:17414181-17440884 GCA_019775915.2 Cyphomyrus plagiostoma
CCCAAAACTCTGGAATAGTTTACCATTGCACATCAGAGCTTCTACATCATTGGACGTTTTTAAATCGAGCTTAAAGATATATTTCTACTCATTAGCATTTGGGTGGTGATGTGCATGTATTTTGCATAATTAATTTGTTAAATTATTGTGTTATGAATTTTCTTTTTAATTCTTTTTATATTTGTTTTATCTTTTGCTATTTATATTTATTGTAAAGCACTTTGGATCAACTGCGGTTGTGTTAAACCTGTGCTCTATAAATAAAATTTAACTTGACTTGACTTCTCGATCACCGAATAGTTACACTGATGCCAGTTCAACTTCAGAGAAAAATAACACACTGGATGGTCCATTTCACTTCCTGGAACAAAACAACCCCAGCACCAATATTACTTGCATCAACCAGTAACTTAAACGACATGGACAAATTAGGACTAACTAGTACTAGTTCATTGATGAGCAGGGACTTAAGACAGTCGAAAGCAATTTGGCAGTCAGTGTCCTAAACAGAGTTAGCTGATAGACTGAGCAATGCAGTCAATGGGGCCAGTACCAATGAGAAATTCTTACAAATACTTCTATAGTAACCTGCCATATTTAGGAAATGGCATAACTCACAACGGGTGGCAGGCAGGGGAAAGAGGAGATGGCTGTCAGCTTGGCCTGATTCGGATGCCCCTGTCCCAGACCAACCTGATGTCCCAAACACGTAACCGTCGCTTTGACAACTTCACATTTTGCGAGATTAAGTGTCAGTGAAACTTTTTCGGCCTTTCAAAAACCTCCTTCAAAGTGTGCATATGACTGCACCAATCAGGAGAGCACGCAATGACGTCATCTGGGTATGCCAAACAGTCCGGTACGTCAGAATGAACAGTATTCACTAAAGGCTGAAATGTAGCAGGTGCATTTTCAAGGCTAAAAGACATCACTGTATATTGCAGGAAGTTGTCAGGTATAACGAAAGCAGAAACATCTGATGCAGATGAAGTTAGATGCCAGTAACCCTTTAACACATAAAATGTAAACATAATTAAGTGGTTTTTTAAAGTTGTAATTGCATACTTTTTATAAAAAAAATGTTGAGCATCTAGTCTGTGAGAACATACACATTGAATGCAATTTTGATCACTTATTGACATGTTGACCTTAATGTACGTTATTATAAAAAAAAGTACTTACTCCAATGTCCTTTTAGAACATTACACAGGAACAGTATTTCCCACCATACACATGCAAACACACACTTCACTCAAATACATATACAATATGGATAAAGGTACTGGAACATACCTCTCAATCATTGAATTCAGGTGTTTCATTCAGACTCATTGACACAGGTGTATAAAATCAAGCACCTATCCATGCAGTTGGGTTCACAAACATTTGTGAAAGAGTGGGTCATTCTGAAGAGCTCAGTGAACTCAAGCGTGGTCCTGTCAGAGGATGCCCAATTTCTTCCCTGCTAGATGTTCCACAGCCAGCTGTAAGTGGTATTTTTGCAGAGTGGAAGCGTTTAGGAACCGCAGAATCTCATCCACAAAATGGCAAACCATGTAAAGTTACAGAGCAGGGCTGCCGAGTGCAGACACATAGTACATAAGAGTCACCAAAGCTCCATGCTTCCTCTGCCATTAACTCCAGAATAAAAACTGAGCACCAGGAGCTTCATGGAATGGGCATCCCTGGCCGAGGAGCTGCATGCAAGCCTCACATTACCAAGTGCAATGGCAGGTGTAGGATGGAGTGTGTAAAGGACGTCACCAGAGGACTCTGGAGCAGTGGAAACGTTCTGTGGAGTGACGAATGACGCCAATGGATGAATCTGGGTTTGGCGGACACCGGGAGAACATTACCTGCCTGACTGTTTTTTGTGATTTGATTAGAAAGTTAAAATGATTGATGACAGAAACTGAAAAACAAATATGATTTTTTTTATCATTTACTTTCTAGATGAGCTACACGTAAACATCCAGACATGATTAGTTTTATCTCCCCTCTCTCTGGTAATTTGGAGAAATTAGCTAATCACTCTACATAATAACTATATAGCAAACTTCCATAGATCACCAATGCGGCCAGAGCAAGATTTCAGACAAATTGATATACAGGGCAGGTAGAACCCCTATTTTTTTCGGTACCTTAACTCACGTCGGTTCCGGGAACTTTCCACTTTTCCCCCGGGTATGCGCGGATCTCGCTGCTTTTGTTCTGTTACTTGGACTTAACATCTACCTTGCTGGTCATTTCCTAAAGAAGTTTCACGAAGCTGCCGCTAAGAATATCAGAAGAGGCACGTCACTTACTGTATTACTTACTCACCAGCCTTGTATAACGCACCTAACAGTAACACAAATCGTTAATTTTATTTCGCAAGGCAGTGGGCCAAAAACGAAGCATTTCCACGATAACTTAGTTTTCCTGCGGTGATCTATGCGCCCAGTCCTCCTTAGATGTCATCGACGTTTATATCCTAGGACCTGCAAGTATTTATGAATCCGTGTAGACTCTATACGCTCAGCGTCACCATCCAGCCTAACACAAAACGCAGATTTCTCTCTCTGCCACATCCATCTGCAGCGCAGTTCCTTCCCGTAATCCCAAGAAAGGGGTTAAAAGCGCGGCTCAAGTGCCCCACCCCGCGTCATCCGACTGAAAGCGCAGGCGTTTATAAAAGAAATACCGGGGTTCCCTGCAGACTGAATCTGTAACTAAAAAAAGTCGAATGTGGATACAGTAGTTAAACACTGAGCAATACTTTACGACAATATGTGTTATCCATATTTCCCGCACGCTACAATTAACGTATGGAAACATTTAAAGTTCCGAGTTTTCCTGATGTTCCCAGCACATTACCCCCCCTACTACAACGACAGCTAAAGTCTATCCCACGCAAATCGTACTTATTGTAGATGAAGGCTTTTGCTATGCCACCCTTGACTGAGTGACATATTTTGTCATACATAGTATGTTCCTATGTAGAAAATGTAAACGACCCATTCTGTCACTCAAATCCTATAGTGACAGCCCTTTACATAATGTAGGCTAATGGTTCTGGGAACGCTCCCTGTTATCTTGAATACTGTTGCCCAAATTTGTTCGTATCCATGGTTTGAGGGTTTGAATGTGTCAGTCTTGTTTCAATTTAAAATTATGTCCCCAGCCTGTATATATTCGTGTCATAAATTTGTTCTGAATGTTTCAAACATAAATCTTAGACCATAACAGCTTTTCAATCGACGTCTCAACAATCTTCACAGTCACGCCATTCCTGGGGTTCCTTTGAATCACATCGATGTTTCTGCCTTGACTTACTTATCCTGTCTCTAAGACAACATGACGCAGTTACCTTGGTTATAACCATATGCGCATGCGTAGTACATGCATTCGGAGTCATGGCGGCGATTGATGTAAACACAGTATACTAACCAACTACTCATTCAAGAATCGATGTGGGGTTTTCAATAGGGAGGGAAAATACTGAAATGTATTCTGAAAAGGTAAAGTATTTTCATGGATTGCTGACACTCGCGGCTGTGAAAGATTTAACTGTTCGGAGAAGGCGATGTACAGGCGACGGCGAGTTAATCAAATCCGTAACTAACTGTTGGTAATCTAGATCATGTAAATACCTTCATGGTAGTATTTTGATTTTCAGTATAAATGCGACGTATACGTTAAATTGGCCCTCACTCTAACGTGTGCATTTACGTGTAGATTTATAGTGCCCCGTTGCGCAAAACTAGTTAGTAGGATCTATCCCACGCAAATCGTACCTATTTTAGATAAAGGCTTTTGCTATTACAGCCTTGACTGAGTAAAATATTTTATCATTAATAGTGTGTTCCTATGTAGAAAATGTCAAAAGAAGATACATGGAGAACAGAGGACTTATTAAAGCACATGCGAGTAAGTTAAGTGTGATTTACTTAGGCCCATTAAAAAAAAAATTTAGTTTATCATCCCCGCCCCCGTGGCGAATTTAGCCACGTTCGCAAATTAGCCGGCGTTCAGAAATTTGGAATAAAACATTTAAAAAAATTATTTTCTTTTCATATTAATTTTGCAGATCAGCCCACATGTCATACATCTGTTGCTGTTCCTTTTGTTTACTGTTGATGTTGAAAACTTATCTTCCGTTATCTTTTTTCTAAGAAATAATAATAATAAAAAAATCGCCCTCCCTCATCACTTGTTTATGATTGAAAGGATGATAAACTAATAATTATTTTTACTGGGCCTTAATATAAATAAATATTGCATTCAGTTGTCTTTACTATCGAATCAGTAGCATCTATTGTTTACCAGGAACAATTAAAGGTTGTGATGCTTCTTGTTATTTAAATTAAATTTATTCAGGAATTGATGTCTACGAGGCCAGTTGCTAGAGTTGCTACATATATATTTGTTTAAAAAAATACATTTTTTTCAGGGCCACAGGTATGATGATACCTCTGGTAATAAGCGAGACCATTTGGATAATGATGATAATAGAAAAGCCAGGAGAGGAGAGTCGGGAGATCGCAGACAAAAGACATCCCACAAGGAGAGAGATGGAACTGAGGGAAAATCTAAGCACAGGGATTTGGACAAGGGCAGACACCGGAATGACACTCAAGGGAGGACAACACATAGAGATACTGAGAAAGACAGAGACCGAGACAGAACTCGGGAGAAGACAAGATACAGAGATTTGGACAGAGAGCAAGACGGATCTCATGAAAGAGCAAGACACAAGGACTTGGACAGGGGCAGAGAGCAAGATGGAACTCGGGAAAGGAGAAGACATAAGGAATTGGAAAGGGACAGAGACCGGGACAATGGAACTCGGGAAAAGATCAGACACAAGGATTTGGAGAGGGACAGAGATCAACACCTAAGGAAAGATTCCAGAAGGGAAAACGCAGCAGAGAGAGATAGAAGAGAGCCAGAAAGAAGAGAAGAATGGGAGGGAATTGAGAAAAGGGACTATGACAAAGGACATGAGAGGGCAGAGAAGGAGCACAGGAAAACGGAGAGAAGGAGAGCTGAGCGGGACCGAGAGTATGGGGAGGGGAGGGAAAGAGAGAGGGACAGGGAAAAGGATCAGGAAAGGTGGAGGGAGAAAGATGGGTACAAGGACCAAGGATGGGATCACAGCATGAAACAGGTTAAAGAAAATAACCAGTCAAAAGACAAGGTACAGGGCATGTGGCTGGAACCACCGAATGAACACAGACGACACAAAGATGGGCAACATTTAAGGCAAAAAGAAGATAAGGGTAAAATAACAATAATATCAATATTTCTGTTCCATTTCATATTTAGTACTTCTCATAAAGCATCTAATATCGGTAGCCTTTTTTTTGGTTAGATGACGAGTAGAAACATTTGAAGATCTGAGCTGAAAACATTTATGCTGGCTCATTATTTTTTAATCTCTGTGCGTAATCAATTCTTGGTACATCATTCAGAATACAAGGAACAGCGTCGAAAGGAAAAAGAGGAGAGGGAGAGAAGGCGAAGAGCGAGAGAACAGCGGGTAAGAGTCCTGTGCAGCTTGGAGAGAGGTTTGACAGGCTTACACTAATGGGTGCCAAACACATGTTAGTTTGATACGGCCGCCACAGCTCAGTGGCACCTGACTTTTTGCCTTGGGCCTGGGTGTCCCTCCAGGAGGCCGGCGAGAGCCGGAGGCGTGACAAGCCATCTAGAGACGGGGAGGAGGTGCACAGGGAGGATGTGCGCAGGGACAGGGAGAGGAGAAAGGACGACAGGCACCGGGAGGGGAGGCGTGGGGAGGACTCGGACCCTGAGAAGGCCCTGGCCAAGCTGACTGCTGGCAGCCAGAGGCGTTCGTCTCAGGGGGATTCAGAGAATCCCAGTTTAGGGAGGAGACACCTTGCTGAACCGGAGGTAAGGAATTCAAAATCACTCTGCGAACGGCTGAGGACCGTGGATGTGTGCCCGTCTCTGGGTTCTGTTGTGCTTAGTCTTCCATTTTTTGGCTGCAGACCAAGATAGGGGATGCCGAGGTTATTGGGGTGTCTCCTGAGAAGCAGGGGGAGGAGGAAGGTGCAGAGGAATATGAGGAAGACTTTGAGGTAGGAGCCTCGGCGCCATGGGAGGTGCAACACTCTCGTTGGTTCCAGTAATTAATAAAATCACAGGAAACCTTCACCGATTATCTTTAACTTTTAAATGTGTCATGATCTCCTTACCTTTGTGTAACCCTGGTTGGTTGTTTAAGAGTCCTGAGGGTTTTAGTGTATGCCCCAATCAGGAGCCTGCTTTGGAAAATTATTATTGTTCCTGATTAGCAATTTATGCTAGCTTTGCTTGTGTTGGGTATAATCAACGTCAGTGATCTAATGTCTAATGTCAGCGATAAGCGATCCATTAGCTATGATTTTTTCAGTAGGTGTCTGTGACTGTGAGATATGGATACCATTACATCTTGTATTTATGCTGAGGAAGCCATGTTTTATCCACGAGGATATAAATGAGATGGTCTTCACAGAACAGGATGTCCTTATTGCTGTGTCGCTATTCGACTTGTGTCATTTTTCGATGTGGTGCCTTCCTCCTGAAGGACTATGAGGAGGACTTTGAGGAGGCTGATGAGAGCGACGAGGCGGGTGGGAGTGATGAGCGAGGTTACAGGGGAGGTGACGGGGAGCAGATGAGTGCCCAACAAAGGAAGGAAGTGGAGGCCATTCAGAGGGCCATGGAGGCAGAGAACCAACGCCTCGGCTCCGTTCAGTCAGAACCGCAAATGAGGGAGTGCGAAGAGGCTGGCAGAGATGCGACACCAGGTGGGGTGGCGGTTAAGGACCCGACCACATCACTTCGTTTGGGTGTGTGAGCCAGTCCCTCTGTCACATGGGCTAAAACTTCTGTTCCGCTTGGTTTGTTTGCAGACGGTGCAGTTTCCTGTAGCAGGGCCGCCCCGCAGGGGAAATTCATCGATTTTGTGGCTGCAAAGCACCGGGAGATGAGCAAAAAAATGGCCAGCAAGCAGAAGTATGCAATTGCAGTCTCTTCAGTTTAAAAAAATGCAAAATATGCTACATCTGCACACCTAAGCTCCACGCAGAACCATTTCTCTGTAAACTTGTATTCATTTTTAATTCAGGTAGGTAGGTAGGTAGAAAACTTTATTAATCCCTCTGGAAGGTTCCTCTGGGAAATTCATTTTCTAATAGCACCATACAACATACAAACAACACACAGTTACACATACATTACAGTTACAGATGGGGAGAAGTAATAAATAGTGATGGGATGATGGTACTAATAATTATTGCACAGGTTAATCGGTCTATTGTACAGTCAGTTAAATGTCCTTCTGTCCCCCCTCCTGCTCCCCCTCCTCCCCCCCAATAAGGAGTTGAACAGTTTGATGGCGTGTGGGACAAAGGAATTCCTAAGTCTGTCACTTCTGTATTTGAGGAGTAGCATCCTGTCACTGAGCATACTCCTCTGGTTGTTAGCGTACAGAGGGTGCCTGTCAATATCCATAATGATTATCCATGGCATACATACCCACAAATTCACCAGCTGCTCACTCATTTTCCTCTGGATCCATTTCATATATTCAAAATACGCAATAGCTGGTTGATATTATTATAACAGGAAACCAGAATTACGTGTGGGGAGAAAAACCAAGCCATTATGGTTATGGTTGTGCCGCAGAAAACGCAGCACGGATCTTCTGCGACTGGTCGATCTCGACTTCTCTGTCACGCTGTCGCTGCTGGACCTGCCTCCGCTGACCGAGTACGACATGTACATAAAGAGTTTCGGATCGACCGACACGAAACAGGTGTGTGTCCCGGGGTCCTGTTCGGCGCTGAGGGGTGGCCTCGAGGGCAGCTAACCACTAACGGCCTTTGAATCCATCCGGACAGGCCTACACCCAGTGCCGCGAAGATGACGTGGACAGGGATGTTCAGACGGAGGAGGTGGAGACCTGCGACAGGTGGACCCAACACCCGGCTGACCGTGGCTTAGTCTGTGGGGGTGAGGTTTGCAGTGCATCAGGGCCATACACATCACACCGCGTCTGGTTTCTAGGGACTGAAGGACTTGCTGTGAATTCCAGTTGCAATGATGTAATTTTATATGGAATCTGTGTAGTACATTTACTAACACTTAGCATGCTATGTAAATGGTATTAGCACTTAGCATGTTATCCTGTAAATGGTATTAGCACTTGGCATGTTATCCTGTAAATTGTATTAGCACTTGGCATGTTATCCTGTAAATGGTACTTTACTTGCCTGTTTCTGCGTTCTCGCAGGCCCGGGTCTCACCAGTGAGGCCTCAGACAAACAGATAGGAGTCGAGAGCCTGGTGTCCCAGCGGCTGGCGACCTTCCTGCTCTCCGCCTCTCGGGTGAGGGTCGCTGTAGTGGGGTTTAGTGGAGAACTGCCATTTTTAAGTTGTCCCTATTACTAGTGTGTTAGTGTGAGTGAGTCCCCAGTACATGGCCAGGGCAGCGACGCCTGCTGATGTTTGTATGAAACCCCCACCGTCGCCCTTTGCCAGGTGATGACTGTCCTTCTAGAAGAAGACCGCCTGGAGAGGGTCTCGCTCTGCAAGCCCAGCCTGCAGAGGGATGCCCTGCCCTTCAGCGACGGCAGCCTGCAGCTGGGCTCCGGCGTGCCCTTCCTGCACGGTGAGCTGCACACCAGCCCCCTGCTGTCCAACATGAGGCATTCCCAAACCGGCTAAAAGGATTTAGCCGGGATAATTTGGGGTTAGGGTTAGGGTAAAATGGGAAGGTGTTTCGAGATTTAACGTTAATAACATTTACCTGTACCTTACTGTATAACAGCTGGGCCTCTCCGGGGATGTGAGCCTACTCCTTTAAACAGATTAACCGCACTCCTTGCTGGCCTGTATTGGTTTTTATTTTTGTGTTCTTCAGCAGATCCCACTCCCCTCTATCAGTTTAACAGTGAGTTTGGGTAATGGGGTACAGTGTACTGTTTGGGAATCTGAGTAAGTACCTGGACAGCTTTGTGTAGAGAGCTCCTTGCGTTCCTGTGGGCGAGCCTTCAGGTGGGTCACGCTGCTACGGGTCGCTAACCCTGCTGTCCTGCCTTCCCCACGCCCCCCAAACCCTCCACCGCAGGTCGAGAAGTCAGTCTGATGGTGTTCTCCCAGACACAGAGGCAGACAGTGCTGTCTGTGCATCGGCCCTCTGCCAGATCCAGTGCTGTGCACCTGGACAGCAAAACCGTCCTTTGCACCTGGAACATCTGGGAGCCTTCATGTCCACAGAGAATCCTTGTCTACGAGTCAGAGGTGAGACAGTTGATTCAAGAGTAAAACCTTATGTACAGATTGGTGGGGCGGCGCGATGCTGCAGTGGTTAGCGCTGACCTGGGGTCAGGTGTCCACTGGGAGTTTGCATCTTCTTCCCGTGTCGTCGTGGGGTTTCCTCCAGGTATTCCTGTTTGCCCCCACAGTCCAAAAACATCCCAAAGCTGATTGGAGTTACCAGATGGCACATAGGTGTACTTGTGTGAATGAATGGGTGTGCCCTGAGATGGGTTGGCACCCCATCCTTGGACGCTCTGCGACCGTGAATAGGTCCAGAAAATGGATGGATGGATGTACAGATTGGATGTGAGACATTTTATTCAGAAATAAAACCTTTATGTACAGATCAGAGGTGAGACATTTCGGTCATAAATAAAACCTTATGTGCAGAGTGTAAGGTGAGGCATTTGAGTCATCAGTAAAAGCTTATATACAGAATGGAGATGAGACATTTCAGTTAAAAAATTGGTTGGAAATATTTCAGGTTGAAATGAATTTTTTTTTTTTTTTTTTGATTTGTCTACTTTTCAATTTGAAATTTATTCATAAAGCAGACATTTTCCTTTCCACATAGCATATGTTTCTTCTCAGACTCATTTTTTGTTAATATGCAGTTCAGTTGACTGTACAGCGATGAAGGATGTGTTTCTTTTTTCTTTCATTATTTCCCATTTTTAAAGCCAGAGATAATTCTCAAGTTGCAGCACCAGACTTAATTGGACCTGTGGATTTTGGTTGAAAACCTGCTGCTGTCATTAACAAACAGTTCTAGGTGAAAGGCCTGTGTGATGCTGGCTGTGCCGACGCCCCTTGACCCCTGTGAAAGGCCTGTGTGATGCTGGCTGTGCCGACGCCCCTTGACCCCTGTGAAAGGCCTGTGTGATGCTGGCTGTGCCGACGCCCCTTGACCCCTGTGAAAGGCCTGTGTGATGCTGGCTCTGCCGACGCCCCTTGACCCCTGTGAAAGGCCTGTGTGATGCTGGCTGTTCCTTGACCCCTGTGGCCCTGTCTCTTTCCCAGGTGTCCTGTTGCTGCTTCGGCCCCGGGAAGGCGTCCCTCGTGTTTGCCGGCACGGCTGTGGGCTCCCTGGTACTCTGGGATCTGCGGGAGCAGTCCAGCCTGCACTGCAGCATCAGGATCGGGGAGCAGGACTGGACCCTGCGCTACCCCACATTCTCCACTGGTGGGCGCCAGCGTCTCATACATGTACAGGAAACAGATTAGTATAGCAAAGGTGAACGCTCATGTGTGAATGAACATGTCGAGTAGTCACATGGAAGAATGTGTGTTTGTGTGTGTCTGTGTCCATCCCCATACAGATGCAGTGCTTGCAGCCTCTGCCCACCTCTCCCCAGTGATGGCAGTGCAGCCCATCCCTCCCTCCATAGCAGAGGCCCAGAGAGACGGCCTCCCTCAGCTGCCATGGCTGGAAGGTACGGCAGGGCGTCTTCCTCCTCCTCCAGGGGGCGGAGACTCCGTAACGGCTACGTTTGTCCTCCCCTGCCGAAGTTCATGTATCTGGGCCCATGGGCCAGTTCCTCCCTCCAGCCTTGACCTTCCTGTAAATAAGCAATAATTCCACCCATAATACTAACGCAATGAGGCATATGTGGTGCAAATGCTTGCATACTGTTTAAATTTATGCCAAGATCACATGGAAATACATCTACTCAGTCGCACTATATTAGAGACACCTAACTAATGCCGGGTTGAAGTCAATTTGCCTCCGGAATCGTTTGAAGTTCTAAAGTATTGTATGTTCAGAGAAATCGTTCTGCACACTGCTGTGATGCTGTAAACTCTACACACTTGTGTGCATGACGATTCAGGGACAGAGGCTGTTGCTGAAGCATCATGCCCGGTACCAGCAATCGTAGCATCTTCACAGTAGATTAAATCAGGCATCTTAGCCATTGTGATACTTATCCAAACGGTAAGTCAACCTGCTGCCCTTTTGTACTCATTCAGCCACACGGTTAACTGTCAGGGCGCGCAACTAGTAAACTGCCTACTGAGAGTGTAGATCCAGGATGTTGTGCAGCATTAAAACACTTCACTTTCACGCAGATATCACTTTTGCTTTTTCCTGTTTTTTTTTTTGTTTGTTTTCTGCACCAGCTGTGAGGTTTAACGTCGTTTCTTACAGCAGTGACTTTTCGGTTTCAGAATCTTCTGGGATGTCCTTCCAGTTAGGGTCCCTTGACGAGAAGGGGGTGTTGAACTTGTGGGTGAGTTTTCCGTCAAGTGAATTCCACTGGTCCGCCTTCAAATTGCGCCTTGCCTTCGAATGCCTTGGTTAGCTCCCTCCCGCCTGGTTTTCTCATTTCTGTCCCTTTGGTCTCGGCGTGTAATTGTATTTGTGACGTAAATGTAATTGTTATTGCGGTTCACTCTAGATTGCAATTGGGCTGGGTGTGTTTCAGGTGGTGGTCGAGCTTCCGCGAGGCGACGAGGCAGGATCCCACATCAACCTAGGTGAGTCAGAGAGAGATGTAGGGATGGGCAGAATGATAGAGACAGGAAAGAGAGATGGAAGAAGGATACGGAGATGGATGGGCTGATTTGTGTTTTGTTTTTTTGGTCCTCTCAGTATGGGTATGGGGATTGGGGCGGACGCCGTTACACAGCATATGCTTTGTTTCGCGTTGGCAGGCCTCAGGCCCGGAGGGAAAGTGAAGCTGCTGCACAGCTCCGCCGTCGCCGCCGTCCGGCGGTAAGAGCCCACGGTGACCTGGGGGCAGCAGCACCGCGATATCCTCAGGCTTGGCATCTTAAGCTGATTCCCTCCATTGGCACTGATACGTTTACATATATACCTGCAGGGCCGGACTCCTGCACATTTTTTGGTTTCCCCTCATTTAACGCACCTGATTCAGCTCCTTGCGCTAATTACCACACAGCTCTTGAGCTGAATCATTTGTGGTGGAACAGGGAAAGAACTAAGCTACACGGGGCTTTGGCCCCCCAGGACTGGAGTTTGACACCCGTGATATATACAGTTCTGTGCAAACGTCTTAATGCTGGTTCATACTCCTCCACACGCGTACTGGCGGACGTGTCCGCTCAAACGTTTATGACATCACTGTGCGCCTCCTCGGAGGAATGCCGGCTGCACTCCAAAGTCTTGTCCGCTCTGCTCTGGCCCCACTGCGCAGGATCGATTCGCTACTGTCCACTTTAAACACCACCACGGCCGCTTTTGACGAGCGTAGGTTGCAAACCCTACAGACTATTTACAAGGTAATAAACCAGTTACATACATGTAAATGCATGTGTATGTGATTGCAGACTCTAATTGAAGATCTCATACCAACCAGCTCGCCCAAGTTGGCAGCCCTGTTATCTGGCTCTCTGAATTTGTAAAATATAAAGAAACAGACATAAACCTCGCTGCTGTACATGAGCAGGGAATATCTGAATAACAATTAATTATCATCATTATTATTATAAATTATAATAACATGAACACGACCCGTTGTGCGCATGTGCAAATTACGCGGCTTGACCAGAGGACTATGAGCATGTCGCTTGTGCAGAGACGTAAGCAGCCTTTAGGCAGTCAAAGGAAACATTTAAGGCTAGCCCCCACCTGCAGAAGATGACCCCCACCCAGTTAGCAGTGTTTTCATGAATCGAGTGTTAGTGTGCTCAGTGATTATCTAGCAATCCAATAGATATAAGAAACTTTTTGGAGAACAGAAGAAATTCCATTTTTTCATTCATTCATTCATTATTTATTTATTTATTGTGTTACCGTTAATTTGCATATATTCCTTTTTTTTTTCGGAGCATGTGCAGACTTGCTACCGTGAAAAATAACCTTAAACATTTGTTTGCTCCTGTGAATCTGTGGCGAGTCTGCTGGTCACAGAAAATAAGGTTTAAATGATCATATGTAAAGGTGTGAAACGGTACGACATTAAAAAGATATTACGTCTGCCAAAGTGTGTTAGCTAAAATCAGGCCCCTCCTGAAGTCACCCTAATATTTTCGGCAACCACGTAATATATCTTTTGTGGTAACTTCTACCACATGGAACGGTGTAACCACTTTAATCAGCACGCATGCTTCTTTTGGAGAAAAGGCGACAGGAGCTGCCACCAACGTACACATTTACCTTTTGTTTAGTTAGACAGACAGGCGGGGCTTACACAACAGCACCAGAAACTGCGTCACAACCACCCTCCATAAACAATACAGTTTCACCCCCATATGGAGACATCTATCCACACTCCATACATTAGATGTAAAACAATGCACATTACAACATCTTTATTTTTTATTCTTCACTTGACCGCTAACATACGTTATTAGGCTAAACTAACCCTCATCGAGTTATTTATGCAATTTAATTAATCAAGTGAGCTGGTGATGAAATGTAAGGAATACATGGACTGGCTGGGATGCCCCTGAGGGGAGAGGGTTATAAAGCAAAGGGGTGTTCTTCTAGGCATCCAAAAAGAGTTGGAGAGCAGAAGAAATGTGTCTTAGCTCTTATTGTGTTACAATGTATTCAGATTAAGAGTAATATTCCCTGAGTGAATTTACACTTACTACCCAGATAAAGAGCTTTGAAGATTTTTGTATGTTTTCTTGGATGCCAGTTCCTCCCCAGTGGAAGCCCTCGCCCTGGACTCCATTCAGAGCCTGCTGCTCAAGTTCCACCCCTCTGACTCAAATCACTTCTACGTGGGCACAGACATGGTTAGCATCCAGCTCTCCCTTAATCCGTCTGTCATGGCGGATGGGCCGTATGTGGTGAGGAAGGCATCCTCGGGGGAATCCGGAATGCTACTGGACATGATTGTCGTCATCATCAGTGTGATGAGTGAAGACTGTTAAAGCTAGACGGATGTATGCTCAGCTGGTGTATACACATGTAGATAAGTGTATGTGTCATAGTGAGCTCTACACAGTACACAGGTGTTCTGGAGGATGGCACACTAAAAGGGGATGTAATCTATAGCAGAACACACATAAAAGGCATGTGTTCTGTAGCACAGTATGTTAAAGGGGATGTTCTATATCGGCCCCACATTAATGCCATCTGTGTCCTGTTTCAGAACCTGGTGTACCATGGGACCCGTCACGGGTTGAGGAGCCCGCCCATGTTCTACAGGTCACAGAAGGGCGGTCTGAGCCCCGTCCGTGTCACCTCACTGGACTTCTCCCCCTTTGATGAGTCAATTTTCCTGGTGAGCTGCCATCCTGGTTAGGTGGGTGGGAGATGCCATTCTCAAACCTGACCAGGTTAACTGCTGTCTTCAGTAACCTGCTGAGGATCTAGGGTGCAGCTTTGAGTTCCTGCAGTGTCGTAGTTTCATGGCAGCAGTGAGGTTCTTTTGGTTTCTCACAGTTCAGTTTTTGGTACCTAGAGGGGCCGATCCGCCCTTTTCCAGTTGAGAACCATGACCTCAAACATGGAGGTGCTGTTTCCTCAATCCTGGCCACTTCACAAATGGCTGCAAACTGCCCCAGTTCAGGCTGCATGTCACAGATTGATGAAGCCAGTAGGACCTTATCATCTGCAAAAAGCAAATCTTGAAGCCCCCTTGGCTGTACCTAGAAACTCTGTTCACAAAGTTACCACACACTCCTGAAGCCCACTCCACCCCACCGCCGAGGGCCACGGTCGTATGCCTTTTCAAACTACACAAAACACATGTAGACTGGTTGGACAAATTCTCATGAACCCTACAGTATCCATGTAAGGGTCAAGGGGAGGAACTTCCTGCCTTCAGGGGGTAAAACTCTTCCATCCCCAGAGCCTACCCAGCTTCTAATGAGCTACACCTGTTCTCAGGTAAATACCAGGTGTGGCTCATCAGAAACCAGGTGCAATACAATACCTACTGGATAGTATCTCTCCAGGACCGGAGTTGGAGACCCCTGATTTACACAATATTTTTCTACCTCTTGCAAACCTCAGTCTCTTTTCCCACTAGAGGTTACGTTCTATGTCTCTAAAACCAGTTTTGGTGTCTAGAAGTCGGTCTGTACCACCCCTGCCTTTATCTGCTGCCTAATCCATGTTGTACTGGTCCCTAATCCTCCGCCTATGGGTGGTGGCCCTACAGAAGAACAGTCTCATTTAGCTCATTCCCTTGTTGCAGATAAGGTTTCTTGTTCATAGTTTTTCTTCTTCATAAGAGTAATTTGGCTCACATCTTATCTGGCCCCTCACCTAAGAACAATTTGCTTTGGGAGGCCAAACTAGGGACAACTGCCCCAACAACACAGCTCCTAGGATCACTGAGACACACAAACCCCTCATCATCTAACTGTTCCCAGCCTGGCAGGCACATTTTCTTCAAATCACATAAATCTCATCTCCAGCCCAGCAAACTTTCAGAAAAGATGGCGTTCAAGTCCTCATCTCTCCGGCCGTAGCTACGCTTTTTTTAGAAACAGCCTTCCTTCACAGGTGGCCTGTGACGACGGCAGCGTGAGGCTTCACTCGGTCTCAAGTGAGGCTCCCATCATGGAGTGGTCCTGCGGTGCCGGTGGATCCATGCTCGCAGCCCGATGGTCCCTCACCAGGCCGGCAGTGTTCTGCACGCTGGACCCGGCTGCCTCCATCATCTGCATGTGGGACTTGGTGTGGAAAGAGTCTGAGCCGGTTGCCATGGAGAAGGTGCATCCTGACCGGTATGTGGTCCCGCCTAGCAACGGCGTGCCGGGTTTACTCACTGAGTGGCTTTGGTGATTGGTCGACAGGAAGGTCTGTCATTTCCGACGTTGGTCATTGGCTGACATTAACGCGATGGGATGGTCATTTGTTTTTTGCTGATTTAACTGTCAGCTGCCCTTTCTCCATTCTTCCCCTCCTGCTTCTCCAGTATCACTTCCATGGCTGTTTTCGGGGATCCATCCAGGCAGAACTCATTTTCGGGGATGTTGCTGGCCACACACTCAGGGCAGCTGGAAATCCACTATCTCAGCAGGGATTGGACGGCGCCAGGGCACTGTGAGCTGGAGCGGCTACAGAAGCTGGCTGGTGACGTTTACTGATACCGCTGCCCCTGCATCTCACTGGAGACGTCAACTTCCTCTGGAGACCAGACCCCCCCCCCCCCCACACACTCCTATGACTGAGAACATCTTAGAAGGCTCTGTCTGCCTATGTATTACACAGAACATTATATAACAAACATTCTATATATAGATGAATAACTATAACGTTACTTAATCTTATTTATATGCTGTTACTGTAGCCGCTGATTGTGGGCCAAACGCTCTGCTATTGTAGCGGGGTTCTGGCAGTATGTTACCTGGGCTGTTATAAGGCCCACCCCTGAAATCTCGATAGCAGGGGAAACAAATCACCTGGTTTTTGAAGATCTGCTCCATCTCGCAAAACCTCAGACTGACTTCTCAAACCCATGCCAAAGATCTGATGCGGGTCTCATGTCAGAATGAGAGGAAAAGTTAAAAAACACTCGAAAATACACAATTTGACAAAATATGAATATATCATTTTTATGTCAAGTAAAAGTATTTCTGTACAGAAATTTATTTTATGTTAATAAAGCTTAATAATTATGCTTTCTTCCCTCAAGTTTGTATCATTTACTAATAAAAAAATGAACAGAATAATCATAATAGTCACAGAATGAAATGGCCATAAAAGCATTTATATCAATTATTTAATTCTACCGATTTTTTTTATAGGACCGATGGGGAAAAAATGAATTTGCATGTAAGTTTTTTGACTGATATCGTAGGATAGAATAGTCCTCAGCCATTGAATTTATTGGTAGGCAGAAATATTCACACCAGTATATTTCCATATAATATCCTTTTCCACATAGTAATGCCAAGATGCTTGAGATTTTTTATTGAACAGCATACAGGCTGATGTTATACAGTAGTAACACTGGAAAAAGTGGATGACCTCCTGGAACTGCAAACAAGCTAAGTGCCAAGTCAGGAAAAGACAGAAAAAAGTGTTTAAAGTGTTTAGACAAGAAGGTGACAAGATAATTATTTTAGCATCATTATGTTAATTTATTCTCTTTTTTATAAGACTTTTATTGGCCAAAATAAAAGGCTTGTTAAAGCCATGCAACAAGGTGCAGGAAATCATCTTGGGAAATAATTATTAATTAATAGAGTTATAGTGAAAGGAGGCGTAGTTGAAGGAGGTGTAGCTGGAAATATGCCAGGGATTTCAGTGTTATTGATGTAAGGTACAATCATATTCAAATTGTTAAATTGTGTTTTTGAGGAATATAATCCATTTAGGTGAGGAGGCCTCATTTATTTTTCCCTAAGGGCCAAATTCCATCAGCAACTGACTTGCACAAGGTGAGGAAGACATTTATGTGTTGCATGTTACATGTTTTACCTGTTTAAGTGTTTTAAGTGTTGCATCTCTATCGTTATAATTTTTTATCAATAATATAAATACATTTAAATAGCTGAGCGATTCCACAGCAGATAGATAGCTGGTTTACTAATCCAGCTAACACCACAACACAGACTGCATTTCTTGCCAACTCAATAAAATGTTGCGACGTTTTTAACCACAAAAACATATTACATCTGCAATTACTGCAGACTGTTTTGTACACTTGTGCTGTAGACTTTGTATTGTTTACTTGTATATAGTTGTATATACACTCATTGGCCACTTTATTAGGTACATGTTCATCTGTTCAATTGCTTGTTGAAGCGAATATCTAATCAGGCCACCATATGTCAACAGCACAATGTATAAAATCATGTAGATACAGGTTAGGAGCATCAGGTAATGTTTACATGAAATCCCAGAAATGGGAAGAAAGGTGATTTAAGTGACTTTGAAAGTGGTATGGTTGTGAGTATCAGATCTGAATCTGCTGATCTGCTGGGATTTTCACGCACAACCATCTTTAAGGTTTACAGAGAATGGGTCTAAAAGATAAGAATGTCCAGTGAGCGTCGGCGCTCTGGGTGAAATGCTGTGTTTATGGCAGAAGTTGGAGAAGAATGACCTGATTGGGTCAAGCTGATAGAATGGCAACAGTAAGTCAAATAACCACTCGCTACAATCAAGGCGTGCAGCAGATCATCTCTGAACAGACAACATGTTGACGCTTGAAGCAGATAAGCTACAGCAGCAGCAGACCACACTGGGTGCCACTCCTGAGAGCTAAGAACAGGAAAGCAAGGCTGCAGTAGGCACAGACTCACCAAAGTAGAAGATTGGAACAAATTTTTCTGGTTAAATGAGTCTCAGTTTCTGCTGTGACATTCAGATTGTAGAGTCAGAACTTGGTGTAAACATGAAAGATGAAAGGATGGACATATCTTGCCTCGTATCAACAATTCAGGCTGCTGGTGGTGTAATGGTTTGGGGGATATTTCCTTGGCACAGTTTATGCCCCTTAGAATGAACTAAGCATCGTTTAAATTCCGCAATCTACCTGAGTATTGTTGCTGAACATGTCCATCCCTTTATAACAGTGTACAAAGCTCATATCATCTGACTGATTCCTGAACATGACAGTGACTTCCTGAAGCGAAAGGTGAAATGAAAGTTGGTCAACTCCACTACAATAAGAACAGCAAAACAAAAAAGTATAGAACATAAAAAATAACAGAATTGTTGCCTCACACCTCCAGGATTGTATAACATAATAAATTTGTAATAAGAAATGGCAAACCGCACTGAAAAAGAAAGAAGGAGAAATGAAAAAATAAAAACCAGAGGGGAAATAAACAAAGATGTGCAAATAAAATCAAACAGCTTCCCGTATGAGTAAGGAGTGAGGGTTCAATTATGACTGACGCAGAAGTAATCTAATGGCCTGAGGGCAGAAACTCCTTGTAACAGGACAAAAGAAGCTGATTTAACTGGCGTACCAATGGTGAAGCCAGCTGAGAAATGTACCACCTCCTACCTGCACGGTTGGTGTTGTAGTCGGGGCAGCATTCACTGAAACACCTGCACACCTGGTCGCAGACCAGGCCACACCCCCTTCTAGAACCGAAGTTACACCCATTGCAGCACATGGGTTCTAGTGATACGCAGCTCCCTGCAGTGGCTCATTACACAAAATCCAGAGCTAATTCACTGACCAATAATCAAATAAAGCAGAAAAAAATGTATTTTTGTACTTATCTATTTGGGATGCAGCCCAATATGAATGCATTATTCAAAAATGCACAGATAATGCGTTATAAACATCCATCCATTTTCTGTAGGGTTGTGGGCGGTCCGAAGCCTACCCTAGAGGCCATGGGAGCAAGGCAGGGAATAACCCAGGATAGGGTGCCAACCCAACGCAGGGCACATTCACACACCATTCACTTACACCTACGGGCAATTTGGTAACTGCAATTGACCTCAGCATGTCTTTCGACTGTGACGATGTGGGGAGAACATGCAAACTCCACACACATGGAACCCAGGTGGAGACTCGAACCCTTGTCCCAGAGATGTGAGGCCACTGTTATTTGGGTGAGGGCAGCTTTGTTTTGTGTATAAGATGTGACTGCCATTTTGTTTTGAAATTGTTTGGGTTTTTGTGTTTTATTAGTTGGAGAGGTAGGGGCACAATTGTCTTTTTATTTCAGAGGGAGGTACTCCCAAAGGAATTTGGTCCTTAGGGAAAAATAAATGAGGCCCCTTTACTTAAATGGATGATATTCCTCAAAAACACAATTTAACAATTTGAATATGATTGTACCTTACATCAATAACACTGAAATCCCTGGCACATTTCCAGCTACGCCTCCTTCAACTACAACACTGAGGTACCCTGAGCAAGGTACCACCCCCTGCTCCCAGGGCGCTGAATTAGCTGCCCCCTGCTATGTCACGATGTGACATAGGGATAAATGCAGAGGACTCTTTTCGTTGTTGTGCGTTGTGCGCTATAGTATGACTAACTAATCACTTTCCCTTTCTGTCTCATGAGGTAGGTTGGTGGGATTATGATTGTTTTGGCCTGGGTCACGTCCAAGGGCTATCACCGGCGTACCTGCTATTAGCCCTTTTGTTGTTTTGATCATTGCATATCAATAACAACACAGCTTCATAACCACAATCTGCTGTCTGTTATTCTCTCCACATCACTTTATCCTATTCTGTTGTAGCCCAGTCCTAGACTGGGTCATAACACTTGGTCTGTGACAATGTTTAGATAGGTGGTATTTGACAAAATAACATCCACATGAATGCTCAGAGAATCACATTGCCACTGCGAGCTTGCCTTTTCCCCAAAGTGCATCCTGGTGCCATTTTTTTTCCCGTGGTGGGCATGATGCATCAGAAAATATCACCCTTCAGACCAGGCCACCTTCTCCCATTGCTCCTGGTCCTTTCCCCATCGTAGGTACTATCAGTAGTGGACAGCTATTAGGAAGCATATGCACAGGAATTCATTTGACCTAAACACATGATAAAATTATATTCAAACATATGTGGCCTGCATTGTCACGTTTTTTTTGTGGGAACAAAACTACAAAAACTACGAAAAAACAAATTAGTAACATTACATTATGTGACCACTAGGTGTCACAAAAACACAATTTACACTGGGCAATACAGTGGATGTTGTGTCAATTTAATTGGGATCAGGGCTTTTTAAAGGCAATTATAGTCTTGAGCCCGAAAAAGGATGATGCCAAAGTACATGAATAAAAATACGCCCAGGCACTAGTCCTTGTTTTCTGAGACAGTCCCACCCCTTCACCTTTGTTACCAAACCAAATTATTCAACATCAGTATGATTATTGAAGCAGCCCTACAAATTAACACATCAGAGCAGTGAAACCTGTACAGAATTAGCACAAAAAACATGCCTCCCTCTGCAATCCTGCCTGGGGGGCCATCCTGATTCTCCACACCCATTTCACTCTTTCAACCCCCATGAAATGAACGATCCTTTATTTGCCATTTGTGCAGAAGTACGTGCACACTGGCTTGCGTCTTCTCATCATGAGACACACATGCACACATGCAGGTGAGAGGAAGCTGGGGGGGGGGTGATTACAGCACAGGGTCAGAGCCAGCATGCAGCATCCCTAGAGCTGGGGATTAAGGACTTTGCTCCAGGACCCACAGAAATGTGACTACTCTGCCAAGACTGCGGCTTGAACCAACAACCATCTGATCACAGGCACAGAGGCTTATGCATCACGGTGTATGACCAGCTTCAGGCTGGAAGTCTAGGGCAGGTTATCTGTGGACGCTGACTGTGGGGATCCTGAGGCTATGGTGGCTGTAGCAGCCCCCCACCCCCACCCCGCCGACAGAGATCAAACAAGATGGGCCAGCCTTTTCAAGTAACCAGCAACACATCCACAAAGTAGATTTCCTCTCGCTTCTGACTCGACAGCATGAAACAGAAGGACAAAAAAAAAAAACAGCCGACTGAAGTCATACCCGAAGCCTGTTGCCTCAGGCTCCATATTAGGGATTCTTGTTAGTGAAGTTCAGACACTTCAGCGGGGAGCGTGGCGGTCGAACCGCCGCGTCGACGTGGACACGGCCATGTCCGGCTCATTACAGTGCATTAATCCCCTCCCTTCTGAGAGGTCTCTATCTCCTCCTGCCAGACATAGTCTTCAAAGGGCCACCGTTTCAGAGGGACTGCAGTCACACGTGGGACGACACGTTCCAGACGGAGGCACACTGAGGGGAACTGAAACCACGCAGTGGTTTAGCTCAGGGCACAGGAATCAAGGCCTGCGGGGTGTTTTTTTTTTACTGGTTTAAAGTGAAGGAAATTCTTTCAGTACCAACGTGGCTAGCTATTCTTACAAAGAAGAGTGAATTGTGTAGGGGGAAGCTGGCTTGCTTTACCATAACAAGGGCCATCCCTGGCTTAACCACGATTAGCGTCCTTCCTTCCTAGAGGAAAGTCCTGGAGATGGTTTGTCCTCTTTTGACATGGAGAGGAAAAAATGAGCAACTGATCATCGACCATGATTAGTAAAGTGTCTGTGTTTCTAGGCATGATATACATAACATGAATAACATGCATGTAAATAGCTATTTCTGAAAATTATACATTCTTGATGTGTTTTAAAATGATAGATTGAACAAACATCTCGTTGTTCAGTTTCTTCTCCACATAGACACGTATATCTAGGATGCCCATATGGCCAATGAACTCAGATCCATTACCCCAGAATTGGAACTCAGGGAAAAAATGGTGAAAGGCAGGAAAATAAAACAGCAGCCCTCTTTTCGGCAGACGATGCGTTTTCTGTTAATGTCCTTTTTGTCACGGCGAGGCAGCAAGGAAGGATGATCCACGGTGTGGCTTACAGACAAAGGGACTATTATAAACCACATACAAATCACATTGGAAATAAAAGGACCTCAAGGGGCCAAAACAAAGGGAGGTAGGGTATAAGGAGTAAATGGAAAGGGGGAGGGGGGGCATAAGGAAACACAGAGGAAACAAGAACAGTAACCAGGGTCCAGAACACAGGCAACACTGACGAGCATCAAGTGGGTACCAAGACACATAGGAAGCAGAAGCAAATGCAAAGACCAACCAATGAACAGAATAAGGGCAGGCAGGTAAACAGACAAATAAGGGCTAGATGAGGGACAGGTGAGGGTTGTTACTAAATACACACAAACAATAGAGACTAAGGGAACAAGGGGGTATTCCACAGGAAAGTAGCTAAATAAAGCCAGACTTTCCAGAAAAAGTCAGACTGAAAATAGCGTCATCTCTAAACTTAGCCTCATGTCGTTCTGCTAACGCAGTTCAGCTTTAACTAGTCAAGGCTCGTACAAGACAGATTTGCATAGTCTCACTTAGTGTGCACACCCGAGAGATTTAAGAAGCCCAGATGAATGCATGAATGACAGATCGACCAAATGAGTCGGAAAGCCTGTAAAACGAGAGCGGTGTTTCTTTCCATCGCAGAACAAACGCTGCTGATGGAGCTGCATGAAAAATACAAAGATGTAATCAATAAAAAAGGCAACACTGTGGCCATAAACACAGCCAGGGAGTTGGCTTGGACAAGAATTGCAGACAGACTTAATACGTAAGTTATGTAAATGTTACAAGAGCCTAGTACAGTGGCAGGGTGGTACAGTGGTTTATGTTGTTGCCTTACACTGCAAAAGTTCCTGGTTCCATCCCCATTGCCAACGGGGAACTTCCTTGGTTGAGTTCATTCTTACTGTTTAATGTTATTCTGTATTATTTAATCTCCCTAAAATACTTTCAGTGGCATCCGTGTGAAATGTTCTGCACAAATAACCATATCTTGTCTCTGCTTTTTACTAATAAACTTTCAAAGTAGACTGTGACTAAACAAAATATAAAAATATCTTCCTCTTCATCTTATTTTAATGTCTTTTTTGTTTCAGTCATTGCATTTCATGTCTGACCTTTGTAATATAGGTATGCTTATATTCTAATTATTTTGGAATTAATTGGAATGCTGAGACATAATATTTATAGGCTTTGTTATATTTATTACATGATGTGCAGAATTTCATCTGGCGGACCGATCATTTGGGAATCTGTTCCCACATGTCGGATGTTCTTTGAGACAATGCTTAACTAAAGAAGACAGTTATCCTGGGGAGTGTTCCACAAAGCAGGATTTCTAAGTTTGCTGGGTTAACCTAAGATAGAAATGATGACTATCCAATAGGAATGCTCCTTACCTAAACTCTTATTAGACAATCATGATTTCTAGCTTAAGTTAACCCAGCTAACTGAGAAATCCTGCTTTGTGGAACACTCCCATGGTCCGGACACTTTGATGAAATGGTACTCTCACTTAAATGAGCCAGACTTGTCAAAATAAGTCAGATTTTCCCGTAATCCTGCTTTGTGGAATACCCCCCTGCTTTGTGGAATATTCCCCATGACATGACTACAAAACTAAATACAAGCAGGGATAACAAAGACACAAAAACAAGAACCAATACAGGAATAACATAAATACAACACTAACAAAGGGAGACTCACTCCCTCTGCAGTAGGGGAGCACAGTTCAACCACATGGCAGGAACATGTTAAGAAAAGAACAGAAAGAACAGAAAATGACTAATGAAAGACAGGAAAAGGGACTAGATGGCCACCGCCCCCTGCAGGCCAAACAGGGAGGCGGTCAGGACAAGGTGGGGATCGATCCTGATGGCTTTTAGTGGAAATCGTAAAAAGGAAACATGGTAAAACTTTTTTATTCCACTCTCAGTATGTTTTTGGTCTGAATAATTGAAATGCAGCATCATCAGCATTTTCTGCTGGGTTTAATGAGCCATATAAATAAAGCCAATGGAGTGAGGCTGCCCTGCTCACTTGAGGATCTATAACAATATATTACTCACTTAAACAGGCATGTGAGGCACAAGGGTAGGAGGGGGGGTCTGGTTTACCCCAAAGGTGAGCCTGGATACGCCAGCGCTTCTTGGTTAGGCAAAATCCATGGCGTCACACCAAGATTTAAGAAGATTTAAAAGTCAGCTCCTGGGAATGGGCTTAAGCTTGTTTAATATTTTAGCATACCAGATTTCCAATATTCCAGTATGCTGTGAGCATTGTATGAATTATCCTCAGGACAAGTTGGTCTACTAATGTCACAGAGCCAATCCCCTCATGTGCTTTGTGGATGAGTTTTGATCTGTGACACACGCTCCCACCTACAAAAAATGTTTGCTCACGTCACTTTGCCACATGAAACGTAAATGGCATGTGACATCAGCCGTGATATTCTCAGTTAATTTTGTACAACCCTCCACATCAGGCACTGATTATGGTCGTACATACGGGATAGAAGAGTCAGTGGGTTATGTTCCATAAAGACAACAATGGGGAAAGGGTTAAAACCCAGATAAACGTCAAAATTTGCAAATAGAGCAGTAAAAGCACTGTTTTGTTTATAATTGCTGAATAATTAAGGTAGTGTTTGTCAAAATTTTGGGAAAAATAGCAGACTGGGTGATCAATACCAAGATAAGGACCTGCCATATCAATGGCATCAATGTCCAACTTAAAAGGCCAGTCAAAAGGGTAGATGTTACATGGCTACTGTGTAACAGTGCTTTAATACTGTCAAATGCTAATTGGGTTTCTCCACCATCTAATTTGAAAGGGGTGGTACCCTGTTGCCATGTCTAAAATTCTTCACTGTGGCCCTGCCAAATCTGGCCTCCTGACCTTCCCTTATACCTGAATTCTCTCCTACCCCTTCACTACCTTAGCTCCTGCATGGTGAGCGTACTGGTGCAGAATGGCTGCCGTCACATCATCTAGGTGGAGGCTACACAAAGGTGCTGGATGAAGTGGCTCCCTGTTGGTTCTTTTAAGCACTTCGGGGGTCTTGAAAAGCGCTATATAAATGGAACATTCATTCACTCATTCGCTGAACGTCAGTTATAGGGAGATCTCCCTGCTGGGCAGTTCAACCTGCACTCGCTACCTTCTGTGCGGCGGAACAATGAGGCTCATAAAGGTGTCAGACGATCCCACCACATCTGCCAGTTAATGCAACTGACGGCAGGTAACAACATCCTGGAAAATTCATCCTTCAGGTGCTCTTTCTGTGGCCTCCAACACGTCCAGCAAAGGTAAAAACATTTCTCCAGCCAGGTCACTGCCTAGAATGAGTAATATGCTTTTATGGGTTATTTTAACAAAACTAGATACCAGTTCCCACTCTATTATGCAAAGGCACCTTGGAAATCCCATTTTAATTCCCTATACCAATACAGAAGACTGTCAGAAGGTCTCTTTCGAGAAAAGAAGGGCCAGGCTGAGAGACTGAGCCGCTCCTTTGTCCCTCAGGATTTTAGTACCACAGTGCTCATTTTGACTTAAATGTTAAGCTAAGATAAACCTCATTAACAAGCATTTAATGGGGGGATAAGAGTTGGGGCCAAAGTACCAACCAAAGCAACCCTCTTTGGTTTGACCTGGTCCAAATCCTCATTTATCCTTTTAAGGATTTCGCAATCTGCAGTAATATTCCCTGGTTGATGGCAATAAAAACAGTTCACGTTTGTCAAAGATGTACTAGGCTGGTAGCAAGAAAATGGAACTGTTCCTTTCATAGACGGTAGCAGCACCAACTTATAACATGGAAGCAAGCTTATGCGTCAAAGCAAACTCATCTGCCATAGTCTCAGCCTTTGTCATAGTCTCCACTTTCTGTTCCTTTAAATAAGTGACCACATGATCAGATACGCAATATGCCTATGCCTGTACTCCTTTGGAACAAGATAATATCACAATCAATACATTGATTTCTCATGGATGCAAACGCTAGGGTGGATTAAATATAGTTTGTGTTCCCTTACATTTAGCTTTTACATTTAGACAAGTGTGGTGCAGTGGTTAGCACTGTTGCTTCACACCTCTGGGACCCGGGTTCCGGTCTCCGCCTGGGTCACATGTGTGTGGAGTTTGCATGTTCTCCCCATGTCGT
>JABFEA020000085.1:17441121-17454164 GCA_019775915.2 Cyphomyrus plagiostoma
GTGCCCGTTGCTTCCGGAATAGGCTCCGGACCCCCCGCGACCCAGTAGGATAAGCGGTTTGGAAAATGGATGGATGGGTTTAGACAAGTTATCCAGCTAAGCAAGAAATCCTGCTTCGTGGAACATCCCTCAGGATTCTTTGTTTAGCTAGATAATTGGTTGGTTTTAAGGTAGTGTTGGGTAAACATAAGTGAACGAAGATAAAGTCCATTTGAATTAGGGTAGTTTAAATCCAACAAATTATCCAGCTAAGCAAGAAATCCAGTTTTGTGATACAGGCCCCTGATCTCTGTTTAGTTCAGGGTAACCCAGTTTAAATGGACTTTATGTTCGTTCACTTACATTAGGCCCAGACTAACTTAAATCTATCAGGTTATCAACAATCATGATTTGTGTTTACCCATAGTCAGCCAACAGCGCACCCAACAGATTTTTGCACACATGCACAACAGACAGGAACAAATGTGTGATTTTACGATTTACAAACGTTTCTCACATTAAACTTTGTTTACTTTACCTATGAAAACGTTTACTTATGTTAGTAGATTTACAGTTAGCAGAACTAAATTTAGCGGAAACTAATTGGATTGCTAACGGTTTAAAAAGTTAGCGGAAATGCTAATCTGCTGGTTAGCTTCGCTAATTAGCAATTAGGGGTTTAACAGAACCCTGCCCGCCACTCGTGAAACATACATCTAAATTCAGCCTGTAAAGGCAGAGGGGAGCAGTTTTATGACTAAAAGGTTAATTATTTTCATATCCCAATACCATTAACTGGTACCTTTATGGAACCTTTCAGTCATTTTAGCTGTGCATGCATTTCCCTGGATCTCTGCCTCATCCCTGGAGTCACAGTTAACACCCCCACAGGAGATTAATCCTAGCAGGGGATTGACTCCTATCAGATTAACCCTGACAGAGAATTAACATTAAGAGGTTCTATCCAAACTACTAGCTAACTTGCTTCCTATTTCAGCCTAAGAAAATAAATTTAGCCAAATCCTGAGATGACTGAGACTTAGCTGGCTGATGTACCATTCTACTAAATGTTGTTTTATTTTTTTACCAAACAAAAAAGTGGAAGAATTTCTCCCAAAAGAATTGCTAAAGATGCAGAAAGTAAAAGAAAGTAGTATGTGATTCTGTGGAAATTGAGCACTTAAGAGCGTTTTTTTCCCCTTTAATGTCAATGTAGCTCATTATCTTTTAGTCTGGGTAAGGTCGCAGGGAGGTCAAGTAACAGCTGACCTCATCCCCTCCTTCCTTTTCTAACTGTGGCATTTATCTAAAGTTTTGAGAAAGAATGGCCATGGGTCCTGCCCTGGGTTTGTCCCTAAGGGGTTGCTTGGCTTTCCCCGGTTTTCATTACAGCCTTTTCCCATCCAGCTCCAGCACAACGAATGACTCACCATCCTCCGCTGTCCATTACATGCTGAAAGAGGTGTGCCCCCACTGGGCGCCAGAAGAGGGCACTGCAGCTCCACCAGAGAGATGGGAATGAACGATGGGAAGGGGATGCTCACTGGCATCGTGCCAGGAAACTCTGATGTTTAATAATAATACTAAACAGAACCAGAGAACAAATAAGTGAACAAGCAAAGGCACAATCCGGGGGCAAAAGGATGCCGCACAACACTGAGAAAACTGCCCCACCGCGTAGCTCTTCGAGCAGTGTGCCGGACATCTGGCTGTCAGGCACATGCAGCTACAGCTGTGATGTAGGACATCCCTGGCTGTCACTGATTTCTCTCATCCCATAACAAATGACTGACAGCTTTCCCTCATCTGTACAGGCAGCTGGCTGTCTCGCTCAGTGAAACGTCTGCAGGGGCTGAAGCTGACAATAGTAATGGCCAAAGCCTATGCGTCCCGGACTCCTGCCACTGCGCTTCAGCTTCAAGCCTGCCTGCTTTGACTTTTACTACAGGGGGATGCTTTTCAAAGGTCATGAGTGAGACGAGGATGTTGTCAGAATCAGGAATCGTACCTAATAATGCATTGAGCCCAACTGAAGAAGATTCAGAAAGATGTTTCACTGTATCCCAACAATCCATAACAGAAGAGATCACACAGTAACCTTACTACGTGTCTTCATGCTGTAGAGCCCTGGCAGGAGACCCATGCAAATTCCACACACTGTTGGGTGTATAAACTGTTTGATTTTCTGCTTAGGGGACAGGGGTAATACATTTCAGCATCAAGCCATCATGAACAGGTATCGATGTTGCCCTTCATGCATTTTGCCCTCTGTCCACTAGCTTTCCTTCTCTCTCTCTCACTCTCTCTCTCTCTATTCGACTCTCTCTCTCTTTCTGATTCAGCAGCACTTCTGTCTCTGCACCCCCTCCCCCCCCTCCTCCTTTGAATCATCTCCTCTCACTCTTCAAAGGCGTAGAAATTAACCGAGCGCTAATTGTTTCCCAGCTTCCCTCCACAGTTCATCGCCGCAGTGTTGCTCTGCAGGGATGGGGCATGTGGTGGCCACTCCCACTGGGACAGAGAGAGTGATGAGAAAGGGGAGAAGGAAGGGTGGAGAGGAAAGAGGGAGGATCACACACACAATCATGGACATAGGAAGGATGAATGTACAAAGTCCGACCCGGGAGTGACACTGGTTGAAAGGCAGACTCCAGTTCAGTCAATTGAAATAGCAGGGCCAAAATCTCTCACCACAAAATGAAATGCATTATGGGAAAAAGGTCCTAAACGATTGAATGTGAAAATTTTGACTACATTTTTAACCCATGCTACATAAGATCATGGGCTACATGAGAAAGGAGATGGTAAACGAGACGAGGCTCTGAAATGTTGGGTCTCAGCAGCACTCATGTCAGGCTCATCCTGCTGCCTCATCGTGGATTCCCTTTCATTAGCAGGAGAAGCGACCCCCGGCCGCTAAATGACAGCTGACTTACCTCCCTGATGATGTTTCTGTAGGAGGAGCAGGAACCATGCCTCAGGGCCATGTGTAGTTTGGGAAAGATGATGGTACGGTGTGGTATGGGGAGGGGGTAGAACCCATCGAGAGGAAGGCAGCATGTCCGTAGACTGTTTGAAACGCGGCACGTCTCCCGTGGCTGTTTCAAGGAAGTCTTCATGGACCAGAGAAAAAAAAAACATCAGGCAGAAAGTGTTTGGATCCCTAAGTTGCCAAATGAACTAGTTGGTTCATTAAAACACATTAATTAAACCCGCAGCCCTCATCTTGCAAGAGACGGGACAAAGCTTGTGAAGACATCATCTTCCAGAGTCTGGAGATTTTTCATATTGCATTATTTATTTGTTAAGCAGATGCTGCAAAGCTCACTACCACCAGAAGACGTCCTGACAAGATGGACATGGAGGCAGCCAACAATCGATGCCAAAGGCTTTATTTTTTATGAGGAACACCCAGCATGATTCAGTGCATCAGTCAGCCTGGATTGTCTTTTTCAGGTTTCCAAAATCCTTCACTGTTAACGACTCTCTAACACCAGTGTTTTGAGAAAAGCTCCTACGTGTTCTGTAAACTTATATTGAGGGAATGCTTGATTACGGGGATCTTTTGTGGACTGTAAGGAAGCAAGTTGCTGTCTTCTCCTGACCTGGCTTTGAACTGTGATGTTGTCTGATTGGCTTTATCGACCGACCAGGGCCCAGGACAGTCCAACGCAACATCATTATGAGTTCATTCCTCTCTGGCCTCCACCTTCATTGCCTATCCTCGTCCTTGTACACTCTTCTGGGCTGTCATAGACAATGTCCAGCTGACAGGGGTTTATTACTGATCACCACGTGCATGTGTGGTCCACACAGGCCGGCAAACCTCTAAATGCCAGCTGACAGATGGCCACCTTCCAAAAGCCACGAGGAGATTTGCCAGTGATGAAGTTCCTTACAACTTGCACCACAGAGGGCATGGACAGACATGACATTTAGTTACAACTACACAGGGATGGAAACCTTTATGATAATTATTGATCTCGAGCAACCATTCCTATGCTTTTGATAAGACAGAATGATCAAGCCTGTCAGTTAAATGGGAGCAACCAGGATCCTTCTGGAGGGAGTCAGCAGTGACTGGAGCTGAGATAATACATTTGTGGGCAGGTGATTGCCTGAGGGGGTGGGGGGGGTGCAGATAATGTTCCGGCTAGTCAACTGGGACCTGAGGTGCTGTTCAGCATTCAGTGTACATCTGCTCACCTTTGGGCAGACAATCAAATGGCAAATGGAGGCTGGGGAAAAGAGAGATAAAAATGGGAAGAGAGGAGGAGAGAGAGGGGGGGAGCGGAAGAGGAGGGTGGAGGGCAGAGGTAGAAGAAGAGCAGCAATGAAGTGAGATTCAGATCAAGACAAGAAAGGGTTAAGGGGGAGGAGAAGGAAAAAAAAGAGATGGACCAAGAGAAGTGGGAATGATAGGGAGATCGTAGAAGGTACACAGAATAGGAGAAGAATAGGAGAGAAAATCAAAAGACAAGGAAAAGAGACACAGGGGAATGGAGGAGAAATGAAAGTGTGCCGGATGCTGTATGAGGCCAGGGAATTTCGAAGCGGCTGAGCTTCATCCAGTCAGGCGGGTGAGAAAAACACAGAGGGAAAGTGTGCTTCATATGGTCTTCAGGATGCCCTGTAAAGGCTCACTCAAAAATGCTGAAAGCACCCGTTGACAGATGTGCGGACAATTTCCTGCTCGGTGAGGAGTGAGTAAGAGCTACATAGGGCTTGCCTAGAGGGTTACTGAAAGAAATGTGCCAAATGGGCTGTGGCTATGAGGAGACCTGCGTTGCAAACCAGAGTGGCGGGAAATGAATTCACCATGTGAACCAGAGGCGAGAGCAGCAGTGTTCATTAATTTATCATGCCTATGTTGCCTTGATGATACGATGAAAACACCTTTGTCATCCCTCTAGCCCCAAAAACACATTCGAGACATCTTCATAAAGATCCATGCTCCTAGGCCAGTAGCTTTGGTGTTGTGATCATTCTTGTGGCCAGTGATACTCATCCTCAACTCCTGCTGCATTTGTAGACTCTCCAGTGTTTGTTTAGTGGGAGGTGGTAAGCGTTGCTTCCCCCTGTCTGCAGATGATCACGGTTAAGAAGGGTGTGGCTCTGCAGCATGGATAAGAGATGGTGTCTGGTGCCCTTATTTTCATGTCACCCGCTTCCTCTTTCACTCATTAACTTTAGACTTTTAATGTCAAAATAAACCTGCTCTGCTTTGGTGAATTTTCCAAAGCAGGGAGTGCATGCCCCTTCCAAGAAACTGAACACAGAACATGTGATGTGTTGGTTTCCATGAACTAAGTGGAGCCAAACTGCACCTCTTGTTTACTGTGGGTAGTTCCTGTTGTCATGTTTTTGTTAATAATCAGCAGTGAATGAGCTCTGTGGGTTATTTAAACATTGAGACACATATTCCGTTCCATTATTTTGCCATTCATTCCACAGCTTGGTCCTCTGAAGTTCATCTCCAGCTGGGTGAGGTTACCCAGCTGGAGTGCCAAATGGGCTGTGGCTATGAGGAGACCTGCGTTGCAAACCAGGGTGAGCTGCCTTGTTGACCGTCTAAGTCCGGTGAGCACTCAGGATCATGGAAAGTTGTCTAGCTTTCAATGTCGACCTGGCTTAAGATGCCTGTTAGGCTACTTCTGTATGTCCTGATTCACTTCCCAAGTCTGTACAGGGTATTGATTGGTTGGCGAATCGTACCCTATGTCTCGTGTTCTTACATTCCTCAAGGAAGCAGTTGGGGTCTTGTTCTTGGGGTGCATGTTTCAAACTCCAACTTGGTGCTGGGTCATTATGCAATACTGAGTAATGCCCAAACTCCACTCGCCCCAAATCAAGGAAAAGGTCAGGATGCTCAGGGGTTCTTGTGGACTCTTTGAAGACGCCTGGCCTCTGAATTCGATTGTGTTTAATCTTGTCTCACAGACCCAGGAGAGATCTTCTCCCACTGATCTAGGATGTCTTTGTTATATTATAGCTTGCCTTTGTCTCCACAGCAGACCCAGCCTTCATCTTCCGAAGAAGTAGAGAGCACCCCCCCCAGGGGCCTCTCTCCCACCCTCTTTCTCCTTGAATCTATCTTGTTTCTTCTTTTTTTTCTGGAGGTGAAACAGGCAGCACATGGAGAGGCAATCTGATGTCTCCATAGCAAGAAGTTTCGGGGTGTGTGTGTGGATGAGTGGGGGTGGGGGCATTTCCAAGACTTGTTCACTGAGTAGGTCCTTTTGAAGTCATTGGCCTGTCCCATCAGCCAATGGCAATTGAAGCAAGAAAACAGCTGGTTATATATGCCAGGTAGTGCTCCTCTCGTGTCAAAAAATTCAAACATTGCTCATATACAACAAAAACCTCTATCTGAATAATGGTTGACTGCCAACTTCAGATAATGCATGATCTCTTTTACCTGCCCTGGGGAAAACACAGCTTAGGTTATGATTACAACATGAATTACAAGTAGAAAGCTGACTACTAGCAGAAATGCACATGTTGACCTTGATTTACATTTGCATTGTCAAATTAACATTACATCAAAATATAAAATTAGAACATCATATACAAGATTTATGTTTATGGGAATGGCCTGTTCAGGTGACAGGTTTGTGCTTGTTTTTTCCCTCCCATCATGCTCTGTTGATGTGAAACATCTTCCTGTCTGTGTTTCAACATGACAATCTGATTTCATAATGAAATATGATGTCGAAGGTGTGGCAGATGCTTTTCGCTTACTGTGACACACAATAATGTGTGTGTCAGCCCCGAAGATGAGTCTACATTCAAAACCAATTTCCCAGACACATAAATGTTAGAAAGCATACATTGCGTTCGCCATATATGATAAACTATTACAAATTTATGCTGTGCTCACTTAAAATTCAAAAGTCTGGAATATAATGGACATTTTGAAGCATCAGTGGACAGTGAGAACAGGAAGAGGACCACCTTCAAGTTGACGAGGAAGCAAAGCCTTTGTACTTTGTCACGAGACTATATCGCCCACCGACAGTTGCCAGATTAATCACCATCAGACCCAGAGGCCCATCGGCGTTGCACTAGTGAATGTTTACAGGTAACAATCAACCTGGACAGAGCTCTCCCCAAGCACAGAGGGTGGGAAAATACTTGGCTCCAGCACACAAAGGTTCATGAAGGTCAGCTCATGTGGTTGCGAAGCTGCAGCCATTAAAATGGGCATGAGCTGATAAGCTGATAGGAGAGAGCGTGGTGGTTGATACAAAACAGTGGGAGACGTCAACCTGGTGGATTAAGCCAAAGGAGCAGCATTTGTGACAACGTAATTGGCTGACACAGTAGGCCAACTTCAGTGCAGTGAAGATGGTGAGACATGGACAAAAACAGATTAAAATAACCAGAAATCATTCTCATTTACATTTACTAACATAAAGATTTAAACTGGCTTTAAATGTATTCTACTATACGTACATCACTGTACCAGTAGCAGAAAACATTCATCTACCTTTAAATGAAAACTAACATAAATTAAAAAATAAAAACAGGTACATCTGCCATCTGAAAAAAGACTATTAATGTGAGTTGGAAATAGAACAAAATGGAATGTTTTCATTGGACTGTGACACGTACAAACAGCCAGAGGGATTAATTAACGGAGCCAGAAAATGAATTAAAGCAAAGAAGCAATGAGTTACTCCTCTTCATCCGAAACAAAAGCACTTTACCTTTCTTGGATTTTTTTTTTGGCATCAACAGGCAGAAGATGTAAAAAAGAAAATTAAACCAGTACAGCAAGGTGATCTGTACATTTACTGTTGGGGTGGTCTTTTCTATTAAGCCTTATATGCTTCCCTGATGTTTTCTTGAGCTTAGTGATTTCTCTGTGATACAGTATTGAAATGATAGGAGCTTCCGGCCTTGTAGAGAGCTGGTAATCCTGAGAATGATTTGGGGTGGCATGGCAGTGCAGTGGTTAGCACGCTCTTTGGGAGCTGCGTTCAAGTCTCTGCCATGGTTCTGTGTGGGGTTTGCCTGTTCTTCCTGTGTTGTTGTGGAGTTTCCCCCTCACAGTCCAAAAACATGCTAAGGTTAATTGGAGTTACCCAACAGCCCATAGGTGTGCTTGTGTTAGTGAAAGTACTGTGTGATGGGTTGGCTCTCCATCTTGGATGGTTCTCTGCCTTGTTCCCATAGGCTCCAGACACCCTGTGTTCCTGAATATGATAAGTGGTTACAGAAAATGGATGGATTTGATAGAGTAGGGGACCCAAGGAGGATGCCAGTAGTAGGGGCTAGCTGGCATTTTAATAGGTCACAGGCTGTAATACCTAGAGAATACCATTACAGGTAGCTGTGAAGAAAGCTAGATAACATTTGTGATCGCCATGTTCACACTAATGTCCCTCACATGTTATTCTGGACGGTCCGCATATTCACTTTCCTCATGCAACAATCTAGCCTTCAATCTTTCTTCTGGATAAATCCATTTCCTGACTCCCTGCATGACTTGTGACCCCTTCTATCAGGACATTAATTCTAAGAACTGGCTGGCAATAACGGTGATCCCTGCAGGAAAGACGCAGGTGGGCACCGTCGTTGTGGTAACCCACGGCACCCGCCTTTTGATGCCACTCCTAAGCTTCCAGCCTCTGCTGCCTTTGATCAGATGGCCAGATACTTTCAGAAATGATGGAGGGACAAAAAAACGAAGGACTCTGCCTGCCCTGTGCTGTCATTACACATCTCCAGCTGGCAACCCCCCGTGAACAATTAATGCTGAAGAGGGGAGGGGGGGGCAAATGTGGCAGCTATATCCACCTGTATTGCTTGGCTGGATTGTGAGCATGAGTTATGGAGGATTTTAGCCCGAATGATGGCCTGGCAGCTCCATGACTCTGACAGCAGACCACCCGGCAGGTGTAATCGTCACAGGTAATCGATCTTCCTTTCTGCATTTCCCCATTGGCTCCTCTCTCTGCTCTGTCTGGGTTGGCACTTTAACAGTCATTTTAGTGGCTTGGCTGTGCAATTTCGTATAGACACACATACACACTTTTGCCATCCTCTCCAACCCCCCCGCCCAGATGCACATCAGTGTAGTTCTTTTCTATGCAGGGCACATGAAGATGCCATTAATGCAGACCGTGTTATTTGTACGTCTGTGCTTTTCTCAGACAGTCTTTCTGTCAGGGGACCGTGAGGTGCCAAAGCGGTCAGCCACATTACTGCATGTCTGTTTAATGATCTCGACAAATCGGAAGGAGTAATTAATGTCGATTCTAATGTAATGGCCGTTCAGGACCCCGCTCCCGGGCGTAGCCTACAATTGACTTCGCTGAGATCCCAACGGGCAAGCTAGAGTACAGATGGGGGGGCAATGGGCCAGTTCAATCCAAGCCAAGAGGGGTCTCGAAAATGAACCGTAAAATAAAAACTAAATTTTAGGATGTAAAGGATTAAGATTTTCTATGGATATTATGTCCAGCTAAAACGAGATAAGACCAGAAAATTTTGTCATTCTACTCCAGAATTAAACGGCTTTTTAAGCACAATCAAGGATAAAAAAGGCCATTTTCAAATATCAAATTAGCATGACATCCCTTCCTCAGTCAAGGTAATTTTTTACATTAAAGTGGTGGTGATGCATTGTGGGGTGAGGGACCCCCAAAGGGGTGTTAATTTGGGTAGCATGTGGGCAGCAGCTCCAGTAGGCCTATTAGGGGCTAGAGGGCTCTGTGTGTGGGGGGGTGGAGCGGTTGGTGATTCTGTTGCATAGCAACTGAGGTCAGGTACAAAATAATGTTGGCCCGGAAACAGATGGAGGAAAACCTTATTAGTTGCTTTGAACATTTGAACATACAGAAACACACACACACACACACGCAAACACACACACACACACACACACACACACACACACTTTTATCCCACGGTCCAGGGGCTCTTGTTTAGATCAGTGACATAATGAAAATTGCTCTTTAAAGCTTATGCTAAACTGCTCGTAACTACTTCTGTTGTAGGGACCCCACACCCCCATAAATGTTCAGAGTAGGCATTTATTGACTAGGGTGGGGGGAGTCAATCACACCATCCTGCAAAACTGAAGCTGGCATCGATAGTTCAGTCGTTCTTCTTTACGTCAAGTCTAATGAGACCAGCCAGCGGGGCTGGGTGCTGACTGGGAAGCTGGAAGCTCAGTGGTCTCACCTGGGTTGCAGGAATCCGCCCCCATAATGCAGCAGCAGGATCAATACACTGCAAGGCGGGGATGGTGGGGCAGAGGGCAGGCTTCTCAGTTCACTGTCATAAAGCATAACCTCTTCACCTGCACAAAATGCATCATCGCGACGGGACAGAAATCTGTTTCCCTTCCAATAGACCCCCAAGTCACCAAGGTGATGAAGTCGACCGAAAGCTTGACGTCAGTGATATTTCCAAGGCTTCACTGATTGTCTTCCTGCTTCATGCCAAGTGGGTAATGGGCACGGCGATGCAGCCGCAGCGGAGAAGTCGGGTACGACGCAGCTTACTGTAATTGTCTATTATATTGGCCTGACATGCATCGCAATAGCTGCACTGCAAAGTCGAAAATCTAATTTGCTTAATCATATTTGCTGGCAGTGTTGTGAGCACAAGCTGGCCCCTAGACCCATGGAAAATCTCCCAACCGGGGTAACGTGCGTGGGACAATTCAAGGACGTCAAAGAGGTTGCATTTTGTACACATAGAGCAGACGGCACCCTACCTTTAGGTAAATGCGAGGTGGCAAGCAGGGCTCCTAGTTGTACTGAGCTTCTGTCTGGGAACGTCACACCTCCGGTCGCTTTGTTCTGAAGTGAATGCTGCTTTTATATTGGACCGCGCCGTGTTTAGAAAGACGGACTCTGTGCCTGGAAAACACGAGGCTGCCCTTTCACCTGGCCGCTGCCGTATTGCGACAGACGCAGGTAAACATGCAGAGGGAACTGCTATACTGCAGTGAGAACAGAGGACACTGGATTGATAAACACAGACATCCCTCCTCCTTATGTGACGGACTTGGGGAATTACAGAGTGTCACTAGTTATCCGCGTTGTAAGCAGTCATGCAGCCAGGCTGGCTAGGGAGTGAGGGTAATTAAACACGTTTTTTCCAGCATTATAGCCATTAATCACTATGATGGTACAGCTCCTCGTTCCTGGGAAACTGAGGCCAGTGTTTCCAAGCCAGGCAGACCGTTAGCCCAATTAGCGGGACATAAAAAGCGGACCCCCCATGGTGGCCTGTGTGGTCAGCCTGACAGATTGTGGTAACCAGGCAGGAGCCATGCTGTCTCGCCATTAGACAGTTATTGCACACAAAGATATAGAGCTCCAAATTATAAAACATACTGTGTGACATCCCACCCAAGGTGTACCATCCTCTTCGGTCTTATGCTGCCTGGGATAGTCTCCAGGTGCCCAGCAGCCTCGATAAGTGATTAAAGGTTGGATGAATGGAAAGATGGATGATATAGTGTCTGATTCCAGACAAAGTGTTATATAACTTGCAAATGATATCAATCAGCCAATCAATCAATCCACCAATGTTTGCGATTAAAAAGGCTGATTCCACTGGTCTTGCTAAGGAAGATAATGCTTGACTTCTAGGTGAAAATTTAGTCTGTATCAGTTTGAAGAGCTTCTGAGGTCCCAGCCCCTGCCCCAGTCAAATCCTCCCCTGCTGCATTATAGCCCCCATAAACATAAGGCATGGAGGTCACTGCTGAGATGTAGGACAGACGGCCGCCTCACCTTACAGGGGCTCCGTGTGGCGAACGTTCGAGCCTGAGCGGCCACTAACTGCGAGGTGGGCGCCGGCCGGCTCTTCCACTGAGCATTTCCTCCTAAAATATACAGGCATTTTGTATTTTCATCTCAGAAACTTTCTCCAGCTCAAGAATTGTGGGAAATTCTATTTTACATGTTTAGAAAACACTGGAGGCACAATTTTAAGGAGCAGGCAAAATGCTCAAGACAGCTGGGTAGTTGTGGTAGTCTGGACCTGGAGGTGCTGGGATTTAATCCCTTCCTGTTCATGATGTTCACTGACTCATCACTCAGACAAAGAAAACTACCAATATAACAACCAAACCAAACTTAATACAAAATTTAATATAAATATGGATTAATTAAGGCTTTATGCTGTATGCTGCTTGGGATAGACTCCAAGCTACTGGATAAGAACAAAAGAAAATAACAAATTTACAAAACGAGAGGAGGCCACTCAGCCCATCAGGCTCATTTAAGGAGAACTTAACTAACAGATCAGAGTTGTTAGAATCTTATCTAGGCTCTGATTTAAAGGAACCCAGGGTTTTAGCTTCCGCTACATTAGCAGGAACACTATTCCATACTCTAACTACACACTGTGTAAAGAAGTCCTTCTTCAAATTCATTTTAAAATGATCTCCTGTTAATTTCCATTTATGGCCACAAGTTATTAATATTTAAACTAATATTGAAATAGCCATTTAGCTGAACAGCATCCAGACCTGTTAGAATCTTATATACTTGGATCATGTCCCCGCTTAGTCTACTTTGCTTGAGGCTAAACAGATTCAGCTCAGCTAACCTCTCCTCATAAGACATTCCTCTAAGGCCAGGAATCATTCTCGTAGCCCTCCGTTGCACCTTTTCTTAGGCAGCAATGTTCTTCTTATGGTATGGTGACCAAACCTGCACACAATATTCTAGGTGGGGTCTCACCAAGGAATTATATAATCATAGTATCACCTCCCTTGACTTAAACTCCACACACCTAGAGATGTAACCCAACATCCTATTGGCTTTTTTCATTGCTTCCCCACATTGGTGAGAGTGGGACATGGAAGCATCATCATACACACAAGATCTTTCTCATAATCAGCTACCTTTATTTCAGTGGAACCCATAATATATCTGTACTTTATATTTTTAATCAAGATCCCGCTGTAGCTGCTGAGCTGCTACTTCAGTATCTGCTACACCACCCACCTTGGTATCGTCTGCAAATTTAACCAGTTTACTGAATGTATTGGTATCAATATCATTAATGTAAATTAGGAACAATAGTGGTCCTAA
>JABFEA020000085.1:17466431-17498940 GCA_019775915.2 Cyphomyrus plagiostoma
TGGAAAGGCATCTGAACCCGCACTGCATGGACCTGCTACTGGAAAGGCATCTGAACCCGCACTGCATGGACCTGCTACTGGAAAGGCATCTGAACCCGCACTGCATGGACCTGCTAATGCCGCTCTGCTCGGATATGCTATGGGAGCTTAGGGTGTCTTTTATTGCCCTCTGTGATGAAAACCCATAAAGGGCGTAATGAGTTTTCCGTCATGTCGGGGGTGATATCAGCTTTGCCGCCGGGTCGGACTCTGGCCTTGCGTGACTGCAAGGGACACGCAGCGGGGCACAGAAGCATTAAGGACCATGCTGCCCGATTTTTGAAGATTAAAACCAAACAATTAATGAACAAACAACTGTGCTTTAACGTCGGTATCATCCCAATGGCTCTAACTCTCTGAGCATGGGGAGGAGGTTGTAAGGGCTTATATGGGTACAAATTTTTCATCTACATCCTGCAGCATTTTGACAGGGGTACCGTAGCTGATTCTCCTTCCCAAACCTCACTCCAAATTTATTTATTTTTTGCCTTCAGGACCATTAATATGACTCAGCAGACAACGGAGGTGTGCAATATGGATAATTCAGCGTGTCACCTGTCTGCCATTTTTAATATCCCATTGCGGTACAGAACGGTCTCCCTAAAACAGCATGGACGCATTTTCCGGGCCAGTACAAGTCTGACTTCCCGGTTAATGCTGGAAAGCCAGAAGCGACGCCATCACATCAACCCTTTATAGCACTTTTGCTCAGAGAGTGATCAAAGCTCTTCCAGCCTCAGACAGGGAACTCTTTGAAGTGGATTTTCATTCCCCCCCCTTCCCCCCGTCCTCATTTTCCCCCCATTTCAGAATCGGCAATTACCCTGGATTTTGCGGCTCTACCCCCTAGTGCTCACCCTGCCTTCAGTGTGTGCCCCGTCAGCCAGGCCCTTGTCTCCCCTCTTTGAACTGGCATCAGGGATTCATCATGCCACGCAATGCACTTACACAGGGTGGACATTAGGTGGTGCTGCAGAGTGGGAAGAGGCAGGGAAACCCGGCCTTCTACCCTGTCAGGGGGAACCAGAGTGTTGTTTCTTTCCTGGGGCTCTAGTTCGCTCTAGTAAGACTCGCGGTGCTTTTATACTGCTGAAGAAGGGGAAGTTTAGCTGTTATAGTTTTCTGACTGACAGATGATCTGATATCCATGTTTAGGTTAATTGGTGTCTCTAAATGATATGTAGTTTATGACTGTGTATGTATGGGAGTCCTATGACAGGCTGCAGTACAGCCAAGCCTTGTGCCCTGTGCCGCCTATAAAAGACTACAACCCCCATTACCCTGACCAGAATAAGAGGGTGAGGATGGATGTATGGGAAGTACATAGTGTCCAGGCGTAACCAGTATGGGAACAGATGTTTACAGTACATTCTTATTTGCCTGGAAAAAGGGAACATTGCAGAACAGACCATATCAGTTATGGTTTAAAAGGCTGCTTATTTTATATGTGTGACAGAAACATTCACTGAGCATTTTACTGAAGCGAATCAGGTTGAGTAGCTAAATCAAAGGCACCGAACAGCCTAGCCAGAGACTGGTGACCTTGTGGCCACAACAGCACAGCAGAAACTGCGGTAAGTAAATTAATCGTTTTACAAAGACCCAGGCAGTCGATTGCCGAAATGGCTACCCACGCCATGTCAGGGTCACCGCAGTCAAGCTGTAGGTGGGTTTCAATCCCCTATGTTGCCTTTTATGTGGTCTTGAAAATGCCAGAGGGTGAGTTCTCTATCAGAGCCCATGGCTGCCGCAGAATACCCCCCCCTCCCCGCCGTCGGGGATTTCACCGGTTCACTTCACCCCTTAAAAAGATCCAAATCTTTATTTCCTTGACAGTGGGAGGAAAAGGGCAAGGGGGGGGGATGAGGGGCGGGGGCACGAAAACTAACCAGGCGATCTCTGGGGAGACCAGAGAGCCCTTCAGAGACAAGCAGTCACTTCCTGTTTCCAGAACGTTCTGCTGAGGGGCGGCGTCAGGCCGGATGGGCTTTGTGCAGAGCCGCGACGTGGCGAACCCTAGCGAAACGTCGCCTGCTCAGCAGGGGCCTGCTTTGCATTTTTATTGGAGCGTCCTGGGGAAGCGGGTCGATTGGCTGCGGTTTTCAAGGGGAACGGCTGCGGATTCCACCGTGTAGCGACCGGGCTACAGCGAGCAAACAGAGGGATTCGTGAAAATATGACAGACGCTCCGGTCTGAGTGCCTGAACTGAAGCTCTGGCTCGGTCACGGCGCGCGTGAAGAGGGCGACCCCCAAATCGATTTCTGTGCCTCGCTGAAATTGGCCCCCACCCGTCACCTGGCACAGCCTCCGATTCTGACGTTGGGATGTGCATTCTGACACATTGCAGCCTTTTTTGTTGCTTCCCGAGATCCAGACAGCAGGGGTTCATCATTGTGAAACCGGGCTGCTCTCACCAAAGCTTTTTTTTTTCTTCCCCACCTCTCCCCGACGCCTGCCTCCGGCATCCGTGCCGCGTCGGGTGACGAGTCGCTCTTCTTAAACTCTGGAGTGGCAGCCCTTCTGAGATGCAAAATCCCTTCTTTGCGATGGTGGCAACAAAGAGAAAAAAAAAAGCTGATTAGCAATAACAAGCTCTGCCAGCCCCCTGCTTCGGTTAGGCGGGAGCCGGAATGAAACCACGGGGCGCCTGCTTGCTCCCCCCCCCCCCTTTTTGAAGCCGATAGAACTGACAGGAAAACAGGGGACTACAGTCTGAACATTCCTGAATCATAAGGGGATAAAACAGGGCACTTTAGGGGTCAGGTGAGCTGACCCCCCTCTGGCTCTCCTGTTATGTTTTATAGATTCCATTCAGCAGGGGTCCGTATGCAGAGGGTGGGAGGGTTTTGATCAGCAGTGCTTCTTGTCGTCCTACACACGGGTTCTGGACACCAAGCTCTTTGGTGTTCTGGCTTTGCTGTTAGATAGTCACCTCGCAGCGGTGAAAAGCCCCCTCTGAACGCTTTAGCGGCCCTAAGCCGATTCAGTGAGGTGGGCGGAGGGCCAATGGCTATGTGCTCCACCAGTCCTTTGTAGGAACCAGCAGCTATTGATCCATTTCAGAGAGCTGGATATCTAGCTGGCCCCTACCATACAGCTGGCCTGCGGGTAGCGCACCTAGACCTCAAGGTTGCTGACATACATTCCTGTGGACGTGGACAGAGTCTAGAGGGTGTGGCTTCAATACTGCTTGCAGTAAGTAAGACCTCTGCAAGGACACCAATTGCTTGACTCCACTGCAATTAATTATCAAGTCCAGCGTTGCGCTCTGTTCTGTGGTGACAGTTTGCCCCGTTGCATTAGTAGTTTGTTGATTCCCTACAGACGAGTTCGCTTGAGCTGTAAACTCTGAGCTGCTGGAACTCATAATGGCCACAATGCCATCATACACAAGAGTTTAACAACTATAATGGGCTATTAATTACTTAAACAAATAACAGTGCATTATCTTCCATTGACACCTGATATTTGCATATAAATTTTTATTTGTTGCACGTTTCCTGCTCCTTTTTGCGATGCTTCTCATTAGCATTAGTGGATTGCATGCATGGTGCAGTTTCTCGCTTTCAAATCGAAAGATAAAGCGAAGCATACTAATTTAGGTGGATGAATGTAAAACGATCACACAGCACACACGATTTTCATAAATAGACATTTCTTTAGTTCAATTTTCATGTATTGCGCAGTTTCCTCACACATAAAGTATTCTGAGTGTAGAACACAAATGTGAACATGAAACAAAGTGAAATCCCAGCCATTCCAGGCATTTTTAGATCCCAGAAAACAGAACAAGTCTGGGAAAAAGAGGACATATGGTGAGCCTAAATAATATTGGGTGTAGGGTTTGAGGTGGCAGAACGCACAATGTTGGCACTGTCTGTAGGTAGGCAAAATAATAGGTTATGTGTGCATTAGATATGTGTGTTAAAATATAAAGTAAACTATATGCATCCCCCCCACCCTCAAGTGAAATTATTGAACTCCAACTATGCCTATTGGGCCCTTGAGTAAAACCCTTCACTAACTGAAGTGAAATCGAGTTTTACAAGTGGGTATGTTTCTGGTAGCGAGCATACCCAATAAAGGATGACATAGTGAGCTGTGATTGGACAGCTGCCACGTGAGGCAGTCCTTGCTAAACACAACTGTTGGCTGTGGGCCCCTGGTGCCCTAACAATTATCACTGTGCCAATAAATCACAAAAAATTAGCTTTATTGGCATCTTAAGGAACACAGTCTCGTTAAGCCTCCCATTGTTTGCAGGGGTGATGAAGGTCACGAATGGGGACTCGAGGCCGTTACTCACACCCGCCTCCCACCCCGGACGACGACCTCATGTCAGTCTTTATCTGTAGGGGTGGATCGATTTCCTTTCTGGACAAGGTGTGTGTGTGTGTGTGTGTGTGTGGGGGGGGGGTATAACGGAGAGGAATAATCAGCTGGAAAGCACTCGGGGGTCATGGCACAGCATTTGTGCCTGGATAAATTCGGTGGAAGCCCCATGCAAATCACTGTCACAAAAGAGTTCAGAAATCCTGACGGATGCTGATTAGAACTGGAACAGCCTGAGCTGTCAGCCCTTTTTTCTATAAAACAAGTTTGAGATGAAAATCTCAAAACAAGCATGGCTGAGTGCTTTTAATTCACCCCCACCAGCACACCCGCCCTCCCCTCCCCTCCCCTCCCCAAACCCACTGGTTCCCAGTGCGAGAAATGGAGTGGTTATGAAGTGTGACAGATGTAAGAACTAGCTGAACAGCTCCTACATGAAAAGAAACTGTTTCAAATAACACTGGGGGAGGAAAAAAGGATCTGAGGTGCTGGAATCGAGATGCATGGATCTCTCAGGACCGATTAAGGAGAATCACTCCTGACTGCAACAATTTCACTTCTGGCATTTGAGACACTTTTCGACATACGAATGGTTTTGACCTACAGCTGCATAAGCAGTTTTGGTAAAAGTGATGAGTTGTTATTATCGTTATTGTTAGTACAACTAGTAGTAGTGGGAAATGTTGTTGCTTACTCAATGCTTACTTTCATTTCACCCCAACAGAATTTTCAGTCATCTCAGATCAAGCTTTACGGTACATAATACATTAACACTATCGATGTACACTATACAGGCAAAAGTGTTGGCACACCTGGCCATTAAACCCGCAGGAACTTATATGACATCTCATTCTAAATCTATAGGTTTTAATATGAAGGTAGTCCCCCTTTTGCAGCTGTAACTGCTAATCTTCTGGGAAGGCTTTCAACAAGACTTTGGAGCGTGTCTACGGGAATTTTTGCCCATTTATCCAGATGAGCATTTGTGAGGTCAGGCACTGATGTTGGACATAAAGGCCTGGCTTACAAACTCTATTCTTGTTCATCCCAAAGATGTTTGATGTAGTTGAGGTCAGGGCTTTGTGTGGGGCAGTCAAGTTCTTCCACTTCAAACTCATCTAATTATGTCTTTATGGACCTTGCTTTGCACAGTCATGCTGGAACAGAAAATGATCTTCCACAGACTCTTCCCACAAATTTGGAAGCATAAAATTGTTTAAAATGTTTTGGCATGCAGAAGCTTTAAGAGTTCCCTTCCCTGGAACTTAGGGGCCTAACCTGACCCTTGAAAAACAACCCTGTACCATTATCCCTCCTCCACAAAACTTTATAGATGGCTCAGTGCCATCAGGCAGGTAGCATTCTCCTGGCGTCCACTAAACGCAGACTCGTCCATCAGTCTTCCAGACAGAGTAACATGATTCGTCACTGCACAGAACAAGTTTCCACTGCTCCAGAGTGCAGTGGTGGCATGCTTTGGCATTCTCTGTGACCTAGTTCAGCAGATTTAGAAGGAAGTATCCCAACACCAGCTCCCCTATACTTCAGATTTTTTCACACTTGCAGTGTCAGTGAGATCAGACAGGTAACTTTTAGGTCCATCTCTCAAAAATGATTAAGTAATGTTTTTCTTTGCCTATGACTCAAAATGCATAATTCAGCTGAGAGACATAATTTCGGGCTGTCACTGTGCCCATATGTCACAACCATCGTGAAGGTTTCCTGCTGCGTTGACCAGCACCTAGGTTTCTGAGAGCCAGTGAGAAGCCTAAATATGTTTTTACCATGAATATTTAATAACAACATTTCATATATTGTAAGAAAAGCCAAAGAAAGCAAGCCAATGGTCTAATAATAAAGCATGGAGTGCTGCTCCAATGCTGTTCTCGGCTGAACCAGAGAACGATGCCGCTGCACTGGAAAGATGGATGGAGAGAAGACTTTCAGCTTTTTTGTCATGGTGATTGGAGAGGTGGAACCATGACTAGAGGGTTAGGAGTTGAAATCTCTGCCTGGAAAAGTGGCACTGATATGTCAGTGTGAAAAGTCGCATGATCACACTGGGTAACCAGACAAGATGCTTCTGACTAAGCAACAGAATGCCACCACAATTAGTAGTCCATCCATCTATCCGTCCATACATCTTCTAACTATTTGTCCTGGGTGGGTTCATAGTAGGGCACTGGACCCTGCCTCAGGAAAACATGGACTATTATTAGTACTACTAATAATAATGATCCATTACTAGTCCTGAACTGCTTATCCAGTAGAGGACACGCTCTGGGCAGGATGTCCATGCATCGCAGGTTTCTCATATACTGTGGGCAGTTCATAGGTGCCAAATCACCTGTCCTTCATCTTCAAAAATGAATGCATGGTTCACCTCCAGACGACAGGCTATCATGTTCCAATTCCAAGAGTAATGCTACTGGACCTCTGAGGGAGGCAGTAACATAAGGGAAGAAGAATTACAAGAAGAAGTAGAGCCCTTTGAATGGGATCCACTTCTAGGGAAACACTTTGGGGTTTTGTTTGTGCCAGGCTGAGAGAGACAGAGAGTTTGGCTGAAGAGTCAAACATGGGCCTGCTAGTCATTCTCTGGGGGTAGGGATTGTTGAATGCATTACTACTGCTCCCATTTGATTGGGTAGTCTGTATACTGCCTGCCGTGAGTAAGGGCTCTGTAGGAACACCAGTAAGAGTACAACCAGGTCAGCTGGACAGCGGCGCTGATCTCCAGTGACCCTTCCAAGAGGCTATCATCATGAAGAGCCAGGTCGTAAAGACAGTAGTGTCAAGGAGCAAATGTAACATGCCATTTTAATGTGTCTTTTTGGTTCAGAGGCTACAAAAAAGACATAAAGTGGCTTTTAATGCATTCTGCAAAATTGCTTTCCTGGCGCCGTTCCTATGGCAATGGGGGCACTGAAAGTAAATGCTAGGAGCTGACCAGGAGTGAGTGCCACTCCCCTCAGTAATGCCATGCTTCTATGTCCTGGTCAATCATTACACATCCAGCTGAACTCGGGGTTCCTGAGGCCTCGATACTGGAAAATCATTGGTCACTTCCCTGCTCCACCCATCCTTCCATATACCTGAAAAGTCTACATATACACCTATCTGTTCATAAATGCAGTATGTTATACATTTTATACACAATTTACCAATATACAGTGGTACCTTGGTTCTCAAACTTACTCCATTCCAGACTGCGGATCGAATCCTAAAAAGTTTGAGTTCTGATCAAATTTTTCCCATAAGAAATAATGGAAAACCAATTACTAGGTTTCCACCCCCCCCCCCAATATTACACCTAAATGTTTTTTTAAGCATCTAAACACAAAATGAACAGAATAAAACAAGAAGAACATTTTTTCTTTAATAGCTTCCAAAACAATAAGGATCTTATCCAAAGATTACCCCTGTCCTGCCCCGATGTGTGCCACGCCCCCCTCGTTAACTTTGTGTGGGATCCCCATGTGATCAGCTGTTTCTGGTCATTAGTCCTCTGTATTAAGTCAGTGTTTCAGTTTGTTTCCCCAGTCAGTCATTGGGTGCGTTCAACTTGCTTACAGCGCTGGCTTAAAGCAACGCATTCTGATTCTGACGCAATGCATTACGGTTAAATGCATTGCGACCTCTCACCCGGCTGCCCAAACTGAAACCGTCTCCGTGACGACACACCTTTGCCCTTATTGGTTGAAGAGTTTAGGTACATGCATGACCTTTGTATCCCAGGCAATTCCGTTGCGTGATCTGCTGTTTCTCCCGAATATCACGTAAAGCAGTGAGAACTGGTTTTCAGTTAATTTACCTGGTAAAATAGAGTTTAAATAAATGACATAAATGCTCTAATAGTACACTTAAGTTAGTGGTTTATTTATTGTTAGTTACTGTAATGTTGCGCTGCTTTATTTGGTTAATTGTCCAGTCTGTGAAGAAGGCATTCAAGTAAGAATTGCATTATAGTATGACTCATTTCCTGGAGCATACAATTTATATTAGGTCAGCGTTCACGGTTTGACTTCTGATATTCAGATCGAGTTCTAGATCAAACTTGTTCGTTCAACTTTCAAGAAATTGGAGTTCTAGTGAGTTCGAGAACTGAGGTACCACTGTAATAACATTTACAACTTTTTCTTTACGAATGGACTGGGAGTGATTCACATATACATTTCCCCCCTGCTGGCAAATAGGTTTTTCCCCAACCATTTTTTTTCCCCTCATTGCATTAAATAACTTTCTGTGATTGATTATACACCAGCAACTTGAGCAGGTCAGTCCAGAAAAGAAACAGTGGAAACTGAGTGGCACAGCACCTCCATTCAGGACCGAACCCTTGGTGGACTTCGGGCGCCCTTTGGAGGACATGCGGTGATTAACACCGCGGCTCTCATTTGTCCCCTTGTTCTGGGATTGGCGGCATACAGGTGCCGTTTTTCATGCTTCAGTGCAATAAAAATGACAGATTAAATAATGAACGCCCAGGCTTTGGGATGTCAGTGTCGGGCAGGTAGGATTGCAGAGCAGAGCTTTCTGAATCACCTTCTGACCCACATTTCTATACCCACCAGAATAGGCTGTGGTTTTTCACATATAGTGTAGATGACTCGTAGGGTAGATATAATGTTTGCACTGCAGCAAATGAGGGATCTGGTTCTATCCCCTTAATCATGTCATCACCTGCTTCCCCAGTTAAGTCACGTCACCCAACTGCATAGCTAGGTACTTGATTTTATACGCCAGCAGCAATGGGTCTGAATGAAACACCTGAATTCAGTGATTTAGAGGAGCGTCCCTATACTTTTGTCCAACTAATGGTTGCGCATTTCTGGTTCGGTCCTGGGTGTCAGACTGGAGAACCTGGCGAAGGTGTCTGAGAGGAGAATGCTGAAAAAGCTTCTCAGTATCATGGGGAACCCCTCTCACCCCATGCCCCCCCTCCATGATGGGCCATCAGAGCACACACAGCAAAACACTCATTGCCTGCAAATGCAGAACCGAACGCCACAGGAAATCCTTTCTGCCTGTGACAATAAGACTGTATAACTCTTCCTCTTTCTGTAGGTGATCTTTCTCAGCATTCAGGTCATTAGGTTCTCATTCGGATTGTACAATATTACTCATCTACTTTTTATTTACTCACCTGTATATTATTGAATATTTGTTTCATCTCCTCATCACATGACGCTATCTCGTTTTATTCACGACACAAGCACTAAGTCACTTTTCATAAGCACTCACACTAATAATCTGTTATTTTATTATATCTGTTATAGTTATTTGTCACATTGTTAGAGTTATTTTGTTATTCTGTTTGCACTATTACTGCTGTTCTTTCTAAACTTTTTACTGTCTTATCTTTATTACTCGTTGCACTGAGCATGTTCATGACAAAAGAATTTCCCTCTGGACAAATAAAGTTCTTATCTTATCTTATCTTATCTTATCTTATCTTATCTTATCTTATCTTATATGAATCATGAACCAAAAACAATGGCAGTACTTGTAACACATGCTAATGTGCATAGATCTGCAATTATTTAGTTATGCTTAAACAGAGGGTAAATGGATAAATGGCACGTGCATTGGCATCTGATGTTTGCTCTCTAGAAAAAAGTTTGTGAAAGAAAATGCCCCGATAAGCATCGCGATTTGAAGTCCCCTCTCAACTAGCCCTGTACTTTGTCAGTTTCTTTTCTTGTCAACATGACTTTCAGTCAGAAAGGTTGTGAAAATCCCCTTGGTTTCAAGACTCTCATTATTCTGCATTTACATTCGGTGTAACAGGAAAAATAAATGATGGGTTTTACCGAATTCTCCAACAAATAGGGCAGTGTTCGATTTCATTTGTCTCCATACAAAAAAGTTTTGAGATATCCCAGCTGGCATCACTGAAACCTCACACCTCCAGTGTTGTGGGTTCGAATCTCGCTCCCAGTCCCCTGTATTTGTATGAGGTTCTGGCCTCAGTCCACATGAATTTGTGTTCTGGGAGAGGATCCAGGTTTACTGCAATCTGGTACTGGATAGTGACATGGAAGATGGATGAGCAAGAGTACCACTCAGGTATTCTGCAAGCAAACATTCTAACAGGGGGGCCAAACCACCACTGCATGGCTCCCCAAACAGGTAATCAGTGATGGGCTGAGCCAGACAGGCCAAGGTTGATTACTGCCTCAGGGAGCATAGACCTGGCCACCAGCTCATTAAGGCCAGCAATGTTGAGGTGTGACCTCAGGTAGTTGCAGCCTGACTAGGCTGAAAGTGGAGCAGAACAGCAGGCGTTGGACGGGGGGTTCATTTGGTAAATTGGGATTTAAGAGCCCAGCTCTGCAGAAAGGGAGAAGTAGTGGAGTGGGAACAGAAAGACTGACAGCAGTCAGGAAAGAATGTCGGGAGCCGAGTTTGTGATGTACCACGCAAGAGTACACAATGCATCCCTGAACATGATGCTCCGGGCTCGGGGGGTCGCTGGCAGCCAGATGGGGGAACGGGGGGGGGGCAGGGGGAGTGGCTGGGTGACACTTCAGGAGAATGATCACCCTTTGGAACACCATGTTGTGTCTGACCCTGCCCCACTCAGCATCACTCCTTTGCCGTTCACATTACTCGCCCATACATACATACACAGAGGCTTCAATCCACCTGGGGTGGGGGTTACTCACTGCCAGTGTGATGTTAATAAGACCCCAGCATTCCCGTGAGAAGACAGACATTATTATAGATATGAGCAACTATGAGGTATACAGGAGAAATGCACAAGCGATGGATAACTCGTCCTTTCATGCTGGAGCTCTGCTAACCCCCTTAGGTCACGTTACTCATGCATCTTAGTGGCCTCCATGCCCTTCCCCCACTGTTTCCTGTCACAAACCCCTACTCTTTCTTTGGGGGGGGGGGCTGGACAGCTGTGGCAGTTTACCTGGGTGTGTGCAGGATGCCTATTCTTACAGACGCTGCTTTTGTATTTGCATGTTTCAATCCGTTCCATCCCAGTGCCTTTTATGGTCCTGCTGCTGGATGTGACCTGGCCTGAAACATAACAAATGTGAAGGGAAGGACTATTGGTGCTGCTTGAGAGCTGCTCCTCTCTGGTTTATAATATTGCTATGTTTTTGTTATTTATATTTCCCTGGCAGTAAAAAGCAAACAGTGTATGTGATATGGCTATGGAGCATAAACATGTTAAAAGTGATGATTTCATATTTGTCAGAGGTATAACTGCACAGATACAGGCAACTTTTTCCCAAGTTGGACTAAACACCTCTGTGGTCCCCCTCTGCCCTGGGTTGGGGTTTGTCTCTGTCATGTGACTTGCTCCGTGGTCTGTACCTGTGTCACCTCTGTGGTCCCCCTCTGGCCGGGGTTGGGGTTTGTCTCTGTCACGTGACTTGCTCCATGGTCTCTACCTGTGTCCCCGAGTTCAAGTGACTGATCCACATAGGTCTCCAACATGGTCTGGAGTTCCCCTGCTCTTCTGTTAAATCAGACTTCACCATCTCTCCCACTCTCTCAGCAATCCATTTATAATTGCCATTGTACGGCAAATTTCCATTTAAATGTTTTGCATCTGACGGGCACCATCTTGCCCTCACTACATTACCTTCACATCAGTATCTGGAATTACACAAGATGTGCGTCATGGGTACCTTGTTTTCTTGATGGTGGGGGTTGAGTTAGATTGGGCTGGAAAGTATCGCGCTCCATGTTTTCACTTGTTGGTCTATGAACTGCACTGTCAGTTACCACACCATGGTTAATTAAGGCACTGAGCAATTAGTATGGAACCACAGACTGATATTGAACTCAACAGTGTCATCCTCATGAACCTGAGATTTTTTCCTCATAAAAATAATATAGATATAAACAAATAATTGAATAAATATAAAAGATTAGTGTTTGTTTTGTGTACAGCAACAGATAAGTAAAAAATACTTTTAGGAGTATAAACTGTGTCATCAGTTTCTCTGATGTTTTTTTAACCACTTCCCCAGGTAGATAGTGAAACATTTTATTACCGTAACAACTTTATGATCAAATTGCACAAAACTAGATAAAATGTTTTTAAATCTTTCAACTTTATTGCATGTAACTCGCAATAAACAATTTATTTTTTCTGAAGATATTTTTTGCTCTTTGTTTTAGTTTTGTCATTTTTTGTAACTCTTGCCCTGGATTTAATGAAAAACTTTTATTACAGAAATATACGGCAATATAATAAAACATTAACAAAACTGACAGTTTTGGCAATTGTATTATTCCAAAGTCATTTAAAAATATAGAAGATTCATATGTTACGTTTGTGAGAATGACCCAACAGGAAACAGCTCAGAGTCATTAATTTTCCCATTTGACATTTATCAGGAACATCTCGCACTTACCCACACCTGACCTAACGTGTGACAGGCAGCCAGAAAGATGTTAGATACAAAAATCTATTAAAGCTATTCTTATCATGGAGGGCTGAGAGCAAAAGCCAAAAGGCTTATATCCAGGTAATGGGGGCGCTATAGCTTGCATGGCACCCTGGGTGAACCCTTCAGCCTCCACGAACCAGAACTGTGTGTCAAATTCTCACCCCCTGCCCCCACCCCCCACCTGAAAAAGAAAAAAAAACTAAAAACTAAAAAAACACCACTAAAAATATTTATGAAGAAGCTTGATACAGGCTGAATGATACAAATAAATTATGATAAATTGAAAACTATATAAAGATAAATATATCTACGACATCCATTCATTTCCTTAATCTGCTTGCCCCATTCAGAGTTACGGGGAGTCTGGAGTCTATCCCGGAGGCTATGGGTGCTAGACATAGCACAACCCAGGATGGGGTGGGGAAATTGGAGTACCCAGAGGAAACCCCATGATCACACAGGGAGAACATGCAAACTACACACATATGAAACCCTGGTCCCAGTGTTTTGTGGAAGCAGAGCTACCCACTGCGCCGCCATGCCACCCCTATATACAAAAACATTCATAAATATCATAAAGTAGCAACAAACATTAATAGAAACAAAATGTGGCATATAGTAGCGAAGGCGGGATTTGTATATCCTAACATGCTCATGGGCAAATGTAAATAGCCCCTCTCTGGGCACTGTGAATAGCCCTTGTTGTACTGTTGTTAATCCATCCATCCATTTTCTAAACCGCTTATCCTATTGGGTCGCGGGGGGTCCGGAGCCTATCCCGGAAGCAACGGGCACGAGGCAGGGAACAACCCAGGATGGGGGGCCAGCCCATCGCAGGGCACACTCACACACCAGTCACGCACACATGCACACCTATACTGTTGTTAATAATAGTTCTATTTTTGATTGTGGCGTTTATGTTTGCCTGTGTCTTATGTGCAGCCTGTCTGATCGTTGCATGTCTTTAGCTTGTATAATTCTTCCACTGTGTTTGTGTCATACAGTTCGGCATCTAACCTCCCTGTGTTTCGCTATTGTGTTGGTTCAGTGCTTGTTGTGTGGCTGCTATAGTCCTGTTAAGGACAGTAATAAAAGAGCATGTTCTTCCCAGCAAGCAAGTCTTGTTGTCCTTCCCTGCTCTAGCGATGCCCCCGGTCTGCCCAGCACTACATTGTTGTCAGAAGTGGGACGCCGGAACCCATCCCATTGGAGCTGCTTGAGCGGGCGCTCTACAGCATCATCTGGCAAGCCTGTTCCAACCTGGCAGACCTTGAGGCCTCTGTGAAGCGGCGAAGCAGAAGAGGCGGCAGTCCCAGGGAGAATACGGCTGGGACAGAGAAACTTGTCTGCTGGGGCTGAAGCAATAGAGGACACCGGCTATGCTTTTGCCTAGAAACCCACCCCAAACCCACCGGCAGACAATCTCAGGGTGCCAAAGGAGGTGCCATCCTGTTCTGCGGAAGGGCACTGGACCTGTGCGGTGTACCCTGAAGCCACTACTGCTAGCTTGCTGGACTCATGCTGGAGACGGCGTTGGACTCCGACCGCTCACCATTCAATAAGGGCTCCCCACTCATCAGTTGTGAGGAGCCATGGTGTGACCCCAGCTGAGAGCTTGACCGGCAGAATCTGCAGGCAGACGCTGCTCTGTTGGAGCGCAGGGGGGTATGGGGTGGCTGGGAGGCCTGGTTAACCTGAGAACGCCGCCAGTTTGACGAGCATTAGGAATAAGATCAGCAGGACCGAAAGCAGCTGCGCGAGTCCACAGAGCAGGAGCGACAGGAGCCGAAGCAGCAGTGCGGCTATTTGGCCAGCTGGGAGCAGTAAAACTACCGCCAGGCATGTCTGGCTGAGGCAACAGAGGCAGCGGTACTGGGCCGCGAGATGGAGCTGTCTGGCTATGAAGAAGCCCGGCTGGCTCAGAAGCACCATGAGCCGCAGGCGGCGGAGACTGTGGTGCGGGACAGCAAGGAGGCAAGCTGAAGGACCTCTACAGGTGGTGGGAGGAAGAGGCCCGCTTGGCACGCCTGCGAGAAGCTATACGAGTCACGGAGCAGGAATGGCTGTGCGGGGCGGCCGGACCCTGCGAGCAGGAATGGCTGTGCAGGGCAGCCGGACCCTGCGAGCAGGAGGCTCCACAGCAGAACCAGCCTACTGTACAACATCAGGCCCCACTAAGCAGGGTAAAAATAAAGGCTGGGGCCAGAAGGAGGCCTCACTGTCAGTGGTCTCCAGCTGCTCTAAGTGCTTGCTGTTCCCAAAGAAGGGGACCTGACTGTGTCAGTCGTTGGGAGTGGTGTTCCCTGGCCAGGAGGCCCCTTAGGATGGGGTACCGGATCTACTTAAGGCATGCAAGATGAAGGGTCGGCGGCTGGGGATATCTGTCCTGCCAGTGCTCACAAGTCTTCTCATACTTGATCTTGCAATGCCTAGGCACTACATTATACATTTTAAGACAATCTAATTATTGCACTATTACCTTATTAGCTAATGAACATACTAGTTTTAAATGGTCCAAAAAATACAAATCCAGGCTAAGGTTTTGTTTCAACCAGCCAGTTGAGTACTCTGTGACTTGACTCTATGATAAACTAGTTGGTTGAAACCAAACCTTGATGTGGATTTGTACTTTCTGGACCTGAACTTTCCACAGCCGTCAGTGATTGATTACTTTCGTAACTTCCCCGACACTGCATATAAAACACCGGAGTGTGCCTGGAAAAGGGGTTTAACTCCCGCGCAATTACTAGCTTTAGCAGAAATTCCAGTTGCCGCGACATTGCTTTTGAGTGATAACTGCAGTCTCGAGGCGTCTCACTGACGCGGCTCGCGTGGTCTCGAGATGCAGTTACGGGGACTTTCTAGAAGCCCTTAGCTGCGCGGTGCATCTTCGAGTATAAGATCAGAACAGCCTCTTAAGATTGATTGTGTTTTTTTTTAGTGAGATACTGCGACCGATTCATTTCTAAAACACATCTTTCCCAGGGTGCTGACTCCGATCATTAACCGAGCGAAAAAATAAATAAAACGAGACCTGACAAACGGAAGAGTAATAATTCAGAGGTATTCGCTCTGCAGCCCAAGCGAATCTGTGCTTTTTGTTACGTAGCGTTTCCCACACAGCTGTCCTGCTGCGGACCAAATGTGTTTGTGTTTTGTTCAGACTGCTGCTCCAGCGTGCCTGGCTTGGAGGGCTCAGGTGTACCCAGACCGGCCAATTAAAGCTCCGGTGAGCAAGCCGCCGCTTCGTCCGCCTGGAACCATGCCGGTAATTCATTTTACATACCCCCCTCCGCATTTGCTTGGCTCATGCGCTTATCTGTAGTCACGTAAACAGCGTGTCTGTGTGTCTGCGAGACTGTGCCCGTGTGTGTGTGTCTCTGTATATATATGTTTGAATATCTATTTTTATAGGTATAAACGCCTCCCCACAATACGGCACAATAAAAACGGAACAGTGATGGTTAACAGGGATCGAAAGGGACCCCTGTGGGTAAGAGGTATTCACACTGTGGGGCTTCGTCAAAAATTATTTGAAGACTACTGTTGTACATGTTCTCCAAACCTTTGGGCAATCTGAAAATATTAAATTATACATTAAGATGACTGAAACTGGAATGGACACATTGAGTGCAGTGTGGTGCTTAGGGTATGGTGAAGCAGGAGGCTTGTAGAGCCTCCAGTGTGAGTATTGGTGGATGTGTACTAAGATGGGTGGTGTTATCTGAGTGAAGGAGAGGCTTATACAGGCCTCAGTTTTTATATGGGTGGATGCCTACTGCTTCCAAAGGTTAGCTGGTACTTGAACTGAATCCGCCAGATTAGGTATACCCTGCTCCATAAAGCCCCTGCTGTTGTCTCACCGGTCATCCTGCTCTTACCACTGTGGCCCATCTGGGCACCCCAGCTGATGTGAGGTTGTTTCAGCCTGTTAACCAGCTATGGGCAGGAACTGTGCCTTTAATTTTCTATGGGATATTGTGGGGAAAAAAACAATCAAATGTAGAATAAATGGAGTTTTAATATTTTCACCATGGTTAGTTTTCCCCCCGTCGATGGCCCTGCCTTTTGCTTCCCTGGACACTCCTGGAATAAATGCTCCAGCAACAAAGGATCTTTAACTTACAACCACAGACAAAGGCACAAAGTGATTTTATCGACCGTGCATCGTTTATGCATCGTTTAACTATTTTTTTTTCTTCCAGCCTGCTGTCTCACAATCGACTTAGACAAATAGAGGAAGATTGTATTTCTGCATCAGGTACTGACAATTTCTGCATCAGATACGGCGATAATTGAGACAGATTTAAATGTAGCTTCCTGATTGCCTTTCAGGAGGGTTGTAAGGTTGTAGGAGTACAAAGCTATTAGGGGTAGAGTTAGTGCCATACACGCAATATGAGGGGGGTGACCTCTCCATGGCAGTTGTGGGTGGGATTTAGAGAGCAGCCTTGTTTTCCTGGAAATTTATTGGCTTATGGTTGGGCTCTGTTCTGAGGATGAGGTTACCCACGAGTGAGGAAGGACCAACTAATATGTTAAACTGATGTAGAAGTTAAGTTTAATGAAAACTGAAGGCTTACATGCTCTCTTTTTTGTTTGATGAAATGGAATATCAGAAACAATAACCAATTAGGGAGAAAGTTTCGTTAATTGCAAGGTAACACCACTCGTCCAGCTTTGTAGGTTTGAGTCCTGCCTCTAGCTCTGTGTGCGCTTACACATTGTCTCTGTATGTGTGGGTTTCTAAATGGTTGTAGTGGTATCAGTAAATTGCCCATGTGTGGCCTGTGATGGACAGGCCTCCTGCCCTCTGCCTGGGACGCCGCTAGAGTTTTTGGACCCCATTAAAACATATCACTCCACACAATTTCAATTATGTTCCTAATTTTTATGGCTCCTATCACTTGGAACCTTCCATAACCTTGGCCTCCTTTCTGGGACTCTACCCTCCTGCCTAATACCTTGTGCTTCCTGTAAGAGATTCTGAGCTTCACTTGGCTATCCCCCCCGTTGAGTGTGTTTTTTTCTCAGCTCCACTCTGCGGTTATCAACACCTCTAACTTCCAGTTTGGAGGCCATCAGACAAGCAGAGGTTTCGGGCTGTGTTGATTAGCACAGTGGCAGCTGATGTGTGAACCCCAGAGGGAGGCTCTTTAAGTTCCTTGGCACCCCAGAGCAGACTGAGGGAGGTGGGGGCAGGGGTGCACTTGGGGTCGCAAAGGCGATAATTTGGTACAGGGCTGGCCTGTTTTAATATGTGCAAAATATATATGCTTTTTGCTTTTCCCGGAGGCTGGAGATCTTGGGGGATGTGTGGAGTTGCTACCCAGGCCTGGTGTCTCCGGAATGATGCCCTTAACCTGGCTCCAGGAACACAGAGATCCGGAGTCAGGTGAGGAATGCTGTGACAGGAATGTCCCAATGTCGGACAAGCTGTACGGAAGTAAAGAATTGAATTTGGGCACAGGATTAGTTCTGGTCACAAGTGGATGGGTCTTTGTTCCTCTCCTCTCATCTGGGGAGTAGGGATCCTCTTCTGAAATAGACAGAAAACCTTCAACAAAGCACCCCCGGGCTGTATTGTCGATATGTCCAGCTGCCCTCTAAATGCCTGTCTGACTAATTTAAGCAAGGCATGATGTGTCCATGGTGCTGTCGGCGCGGGGGGGGGGGGGCTGTCAAGGCTGCTGTCCATAGTGCTGTGCAGGGAGGGAGGCTGTCAAGGCTGCTGTCCATGGTTCTGACTGTAATCTTGGATGCTGTCCATTTAGCACCAGTCTGAGTCCTGCTCTTCTTTATTAACAGCCAGATACTAAATAATGGCTTTTCCACAGAGAGTACATTTCAACCCAGAAAAATAACTGACCCATAACAGAGCACAAAGAAGAACTTCGGGAATGAGGAAATATAATGTTCGATCACTCGTATACAGCCAGAGAAGAATAAAATGTGTCAGATGTGACATATGAAAATACCATACATTGCTCTGCATGTTTGCAGGTGAAAACAAAAATTCTCTAAACGTGTGTGTGTGTGTGTGTGTGTGTCAGTGTTTTTGAGATTAAGAGTGCGTGTGTATTTTGAGTTGCCTTCATGATTTCACTTATGCGCTAGGTGCCTCCACACATGTCCTGGGACCGACTCAAGATTACCATGGGCCTTTGTAGGCCAAAAAAGGTTTTGGTTAAGACAGAACCATGGCCCATGATTAGAGGGATAGCAGAAGTTGAGCATTAAGGGATATTCGAGATAAAATGCTTGTAATTAAAGTGTGTGCTGAGGAGTATTCCAGATGAAAGGTGGCAGTAAGAATGATACAATCCTGGGTGCTATTCAAAGTAATACTCAGGCTTAGTGTGTAAAACCCTTTGATATATGTTAATGACATTAACCAGTGATTGACACCGCTGTTTCTGTCAGTGTGTTTTTGGGATGGTATTGAACTGGACTTTCTGTACCTAAAATTTACTCATATTTAACACATGATTTTATTTAAAGCGACATGCAGTTGAAAAAGCAGGAGAGTCAGCCAGTCCTTAGAGCAACTGGGGTTAAGGGCTTTGCTCCAGGGCTCAACGGTGACATCACTCTGCGGACAACGAGATTTGAATTGGTAACCTTTTGATCACAGACCCAGTGTCCTAACCCACCATGCTCCTTTAACCTGTAAGGTGCTGGGCACAAAAATATCCTCAGAGTTACTGAGAATTATTGAGCCTCCAGTTAATGGCTGGGCGATTCTGGGCCACAGGGAGGAGGTGGTTTAACGGCAGGCTGCCTGCTTAGCTACCTGGAGAAATATATCTGCTCTATCTGTCCCGTTTGGCTACTATGACTCGCCTGTGGGTAAATGATGGTGCACAGCAAATTTTCCAGTGTTAAATTAACACTGCATGGTCTTTATATAATTATCACCAAATCAGAGTTAAATTTAACACTTTACAGAGTGCAATGAGTGGTGTTTTATAGTGTTACATTTTATTAGCTCTTATAGTGTTCAGTTGACACTATACAGCATTAGATCACTGTAACTCCCTCTTCCCAGGTTCCAAGCCTATATAGGTGGCACCAAGGTGCATAATGATCCACCACATTTTAATGTGCACACAAGAACTCATGAGAATCGTAAGAGCCACCCTGATTAACCAACCATCATGAGAAAGAATCTGACCAAAAAGGACCTCTTACCCTTTACTTATTATATCCTAAATTTTTCTTGGCTCAGTGCTGATTTTTTTGAAGATCAGAGAGCTGTGTGCTACGATGTTAAACAAAGCCTTGCTTTTCATGGCTTTTTCTTGCATATGGTTTTTAAGCTAAAAAAAAAACTATATTTGTGTATATTTTAATGGTGGGTGTGGTGTACTTGTTGATGTAAGCTGATTTTGGGTACAGTTCAAACCTTGGTTGATGGGTTTTATATATTATCTGGGTCAATAAGCACTGCTTTTACACTAACACTCCTGCTGAGAAGTTAGTTTGATTTGTCATTAGGAACACATGACAATTTAATATGTTAAAAAGAGATACCAATAACTAAAATTTAAAATGGGCTTGGAATCTGGGAAGAGGTGGAGTTTCAGTGATCTAACACTCTATGGTGTCAACTGAACACTGTAAGAGCTAATAAAATTTAATACTATATAAAAACACTCATCACAGTGTTAAATGTAACACTGATTGTGTTAAATGCAACACTGATTTGGTGAGAATTATATAAACACCATACAGTGTTAATTTAACACTGGCAAATTTGCTGTGTGCAGTGTGGGGGTTTGGCCTCTGTGCTTGTGAGCGGGAGGTTGCTCGTTCAGCCTCGGATGAATAGTCGCATCTCCTCCAGTGCTGGATAAATATCTGATGCTGAGCTTGGACCCCAGGTTATGCTCTCAGCTGTGTGTGTGTGTGTGTGTGTGTCTATCGAAAGGGGGAGCAAGATATGAAAGGAATCATTCCAGTGTTATTGTGCAAATGGCAAATAAAGGATTATTTGGCCAGATGATAGTCTAAACAAGATGTCTGATTGCGTTGGAATGATGGTAATGAGGGGGGGGGGAGTAAGTTGAAGGGTGGAAAATTGGGTTTGGGCATTACTGGGGTGAGGAATCACTTGTTTGAGAAAGGTAGATGAACGTGATACACATTCTGAGGAGTATCACATCTGGCTTTTATTGAATTACCTGAATGCCAGAATCGTTTTCTGTCTTTAACACCCCCCTCCCCCCCAATTCTCATGGATTCATAGAAAAAATAAATGATAAGGGTGCAATGGAGTGAGGAAGCAGACTGATGGCAGGGGGGAAATTTAAGGGAGGGAGTGTCGCGGCACTGCAGAGTATAAGCGATGCATCTGGTGCTTCTTTATGGCAGGGCAAAGCAAACAGGCGTGACTTCCTGTCGCCCGTAACAGGTTTAGCATTAGCTCTGCACACATGGCAAGCCACTGAAAGTGACTTAGGGGGAGGACTGAGATTAGGAGCTCAGGGAAAGCATGCTAGAGCTGGGGTAGCGTGGAGCGTGGGAGGTAAGCCTGCCTGCAGGGGGTGATGCTGCTGTCTGTCCCCCTGTTCAGGTAATGCTATTACTGGCTGCAAATGTCAGCATCAGTTGTTACCCCTGATCTGTGAAGAGGTTATTAATGCTTGCGTTATCACCAACTGGGATTCGATCTGCCACTCAGAAGCAGGTGCATAGAAAGTGTTTAGTGGGCATGAATGTGCTTGTGTGTCTAACGGAATTAACACGAGAGTGGCTGATGGTGGCACCCTCGTGCCACAGGGTTTGTGCAATCATTTTTTATTGGGGGGAGGGTGGTTAAAAACTTTTTTAGTTTGTGTTTTTCTCCAAAAGCTACTTCTGGTTTTATTTTTGATTCGTATGATATTCCAGAAGTGTTTAATCAGAGGTTTGCTTGTCGGAATTTTATACCTCTGATTATTTTGTTACGGCCATGGCTGTTAGTTTGAGTATTACAGCTCAATAAGCATGGTAAAGTTACCAGTGTTCATGGCCGGATCCAGTCATAGACAGACTGGTCAGCTGCGGGACAAAAGTATTGGGCCTCATTAGCCATTATACCGACAGGAACTTTAATATCATCCCATTTTTTACCCATAGGCATTAATATAGAGTTAGTTCCCTTGCTGCTACTTTTCTGAGAAGGCCTTTCACAAGATTTTGTGTCTGGGAATTTTTGTCTCTTTATCCAGATGAGCATTTGTGAGGTCAGGCACTGATGTTGGACATGAAGGTCTGGCTCACAAACTCTATTCTTATTCATCGCAAAGGTGTTTGATGTACTTGAGGTCAGGGCTCTAGGTGGGCTCTGTGCACTTGCTCTGACCTTACTGTGTGCATCTATCTATCTGTCCATCCATCCATCCATCCATCCATCCCTTTTCTGTACCTGGTTGTCCTATTTATGGTCACTGGAGTTTTGGAGTCTATCCCAAAGGCTACAAGCACAAGGTCTTCTAATTAATTTAGAAATTTTCAGAAAATTACAGTTACAGTAATGAGCTTGTGAGAATGACCCACATACTCCCCTTTGTGTCAACTGTACATTAATTTAGGGAATCAATGTGTAAATATTTATGATTGTAAGTGGTAATGTTAGGTGTGACTAATCACGATTAATCATAGTTAATAGCACAATTAATTAGTCAGTTTTTAAAAATAGATTCACAGCTCTAATAATTTATAAATAATAATTACACAAATTTTACATACACATCAAAATAAAATATTTCCTGGCAGAAATATGGACAGCTCTAGCTATAGCCCAGGGCCCCCAAATGACCTGTGGTGCGGAGAAAGTGGAATGATCATCAGCTTTCTTGGTAAGGGGGCCTCTCAAGTTAAGCTTTGCCTAGCTCCCCTAAAAGGTAGATATTATCCTGCCAGAGCATAAGGAAATGCTTGTGGAGAAGTAACCCTAAACTGACTAGGGTAGCTTATCGGTAGCTGCACCTTATTCCCAGTTTAATTCAGTTTAATACCGACCTCATCCTGATGAAATTACCACCTAACGTGGATGGATAGAATAGTTATCATCAGTTATGTAGTGGAGGATAATGCTATCTGAATCAGTGCAAATGACCTTATCCATGTTCACGCTGAATACACTTTGTGTACAGAGAAAGATGCAAACAAACAGGCACAGAGACAAGAGGAGCTGGAGACTGAGCAGTGCAGTGAAGGTGCAGAGAAAAACTTGTGATGGGACACAGAACATGCTAGGGAACACGAAAAAAATTAAATGCAGTTTGGAATCAGCTCCATCTATGCATAAAACAACACGCACTTTTACACATATCAAAAATATCCAATATCCATCCATATCTGTCATATCACAATTGCAAGTCGGGGAGTCCTCAGTGGTGTCATCATGTGATTCGCAGGCCGGCCTGAATTCCCACACGTCAGTTGTTGTTTGGGCAGGAGATGCAAATAGACTGCAGCATCTTTAAGAGTAGAAGACTTTCTTGGCTTCTCGGTTGTAGAAGCCGGTGTGATCAAACACAGCAGAATCTTGGGCATAAACCTGGGACGGGGAGTATCTGATTCGTTAATAAAATAAAGATGAAAGGAGCAATGTGTGGGCCAAGGGGGATTAAAAGCTAATGATTACGACCAGGAACGGAAGCCTGGTGTAGACAATCAGCTGAGTATGAGTGATGTGATGTTTGAACAGTCTCCATGTGGACGTTCAGGCCTCACTGCCGCGGGGAGAAACCATCAACGTCTTTGTGTATTCTTTTTCCTCCAAAGACACCTTGATCTGGAAAGTCCTGAGTCTTGTGTTTGATTTCAGACCATCAGCGTAGTGCTCTAGTTTGAGGAAAATTAACCTTGGTGGACTAACTTCATGTAAGAAGGATAGAGCAACTTGGTGACCTTAGTTTGAACTCCCCCATCTCTTGGAAGGACAGAAATCCCAAGCTGTAGGGAATTAGGGTACAATAGAGAGCTCTGTGGTTCTTTGATCATGTAGTCCAATGCTGTTCCTTAAAACTTCATTCGGAATGAGAAATTTACATGTTTACGTAACCATATTCTATTATTCATTTGCATGTTATGTTAAATATCAACATTTTGCGTGCTAGTGAGGAAAAATGCAAACCATAAGAACGTCTCAAAGCAGAAGCCGGTTGCATAATGCCCCCTGGTTACGTATTTGTTGGACAGGAGTTTTAAATGACCACAGCTGAAGGTAGAGACTGTGCACTGCCTTCCCCTGGGAGCTGCAAGGCCGATCCAGCCAGAGAACACTGAATCGAAAAGTCCCAGTATGGCATGTGAAGGGGGGCAGTCAACTGCTGTTAATGAAGTATTAAGATCATCAGGTTGATGCCAAGGCTGGACGCCACAGAAATTCATTTCAATTTTATTTGTATATTGCATTTTCACAATTTTCACAACATCACACAGTCTCAATGCGCTTTACATTTTCCCTGACCAGTGCCCACAGAGAGCATGTGGTAAGGAAAAACTCCTTAGTAGGAAGAAACCTAAGGAGGAACCGGATTCAAAGGGGGAGAGAACTCCAGGAAAGGCCAGAACTTCTCCATGTTCTGGGTTGGTTCTCATTTATGAATTATTTGCTCCACTTTGCATGCCATATACTGACTGTGTGCTCTGTAAATATGCACATTATATTTTTGGCTTGCCATGATTAATATTCCTCTGCAGTCCTGCAAACTGGGTGTGACATGAACATCTTAATGTGTCTGAGTACCCCCAGGGTGGACAATCTGTTAAGCAGAAATCACAATAAGGGTATTTGCTGCTTCTTGCATGGAGGCCAGGAGCAGAAGTCTGCCGCAGGGGAGGGCAGGTGCTTATGTGGGCAAGGATGTAGGGGCTCAGGCACTCGGGTGTAGGAGGATTGTGGAGGGTTGGGGACTCTTGTGGAAGAAAATGGAGATGGGCAGGTAGTCAGGTTGGGGGGGGGGATGGAGCAGGGCAGGTACTCGTGGAGGAGGATGGAGGAGGACGAGTACTTAGGTGCAGGAATGGAGGAGAGCAAGGTCGAGGAGGATGGAGCAGAGCTAGAGCTCACATGGAGGACAGTGGAGGGCAGATACTCAGGTAGAAGAGGATGGAGGAGGATATGAAGCATAACCTGGGACAAAGATGTCTCGCTATATGAAAGTACAAATAAAATGGTAAAATATTTGTTAACTTATGTTTAATAGCTTTTAAATATTATATTATCTGTAGTCTTAGCTCATCAAACTCAGGTTTTTCAGTGGTGAAGGTCAGAGGTCATGATCCTGGAGTCAACAATCGCAATGACCTACCAAGTGAGAGACTCCCAAGAACAGTGTAAGGCTACTGGGCTCTGCCTTACCTAAGTATGAAAGTTATGCTGCCATGGAGACACTGGAATTTCATATGGGGGGGGGGGGGTTACCAGACATGTGCTTATCAGGCTAAGGAGCTGGAGGTCTCTGTACCCTAGATGAGTTTAGTAGGAGGGCAAACTGACGGTCTCAAACTGGTTAGATTTCTCCTTGACTGATGTAACTATCATGCGTAGAAAAGCACCGTAAGTCAAATGTCACACCCCTCCTGACCGCAAACGAGCAGTTTGAATCAGCTGGTGGAAGTGTAGCTGTGTGGATGCCGCCATTGCTGGTATCACTAGAAAGTATTGTACAGTATATCGATAACTCAGGAACTGATCAAAATTCAAAGTCTGACATTCCTGTCGCACTGTTGTATAAAGCCAAAAGATGGTTAAGTCGAAGCAAACTAAAGTAAGGAGACATTTCCAACTGTCGTTCATTTGTATGCTTATTAATTCACCTGCTGCCTTTACAATCCGAATGGGTTACAGTCCCTGCAGAGGCACGGTTCTGTTGCCTCATACTTTGGATATTTAATGGTTTTTTAATTTAATGGCATGCGTCGTTTATACCTCCAGGGGTGCCGCTAGAGATTTTGGACCCGACGAAAGCCTATTGTATCATCAACCCAGACTGATCTCATTATGGTACAAATTTTTTAGGGCTGATGGAATTATCCTAATCCCCCCCCCCCTCACTTTACAGCAACCCCAATCTGGTAAATAATTCTAAAAAATTCTCCTTTTTCTTTTTTTCTTGCTACGGTAGAAACTGGGTCCGGTTTCACTGGGGGTGGAGGGTGGGTCTGGACACCCAATCACAAGGCTGGCTTTCCCACCCAAGAGAGAGAGAGAGAAAGGAAAAAAAAATAATATTAAGGATATATAGTTTTTATTTGTTTATTATTATTATTATTATTGTAGAAAATGTTTCTCTTCTTTGCAGAAGCTTATAAGAACATAAAACGGACTCTATACCTATCTACCAATCACTGTTCATGCACACTGTTCAACACCCATTCAGTGTAAAGATTTGTGAAATTTGAATTTTTTTGTGACCCACAGTCTGCTTGTTCTAAGTGACTTTAAGCTTGTTACTCTGTAAAGTCAGTTACAAATACAGGTAGTCGTGGGCCTGTTTCTAAAATGTAGTCAGGTGTGTGGGCTTCCCTGTTTCTCTCCACAATACCTGTCTGAAGCAAAACTGTAAAGTTTGTCCTGTTTCAGGATCCCATTCCCTCCACCTGACCCCATCCCCGTACAACTCAAAGCAAATCAAAATCGTGGGATTGATTGAGTTTCTTTAGCTAGTTCATGAACAATGTCAGGGACTAAGTGGAAATATGGGGAAAAATACAACAAAGAGTAGGAGAAAAAGGGTGGGAAAGAACACTGGAATCCACCTCGAGAGGGACGATTCAAAGGCAGTGTGCAGAGTCTGTAAGTGTGAAATAAATCATGCAGACCTTGTTCAATACGCCAGCACTGACAAACGTAAATGAAATGCAGCACTGTTCTCGTCAATGAGGTTTATGGACATTCACGGTTTAAAAGGCCAACATGATAATCTTCATTTAATTCATTTCATTCACGTAATTACTTGGCTTAATCAGTCATTTTTTACATTATTATCCTGTTGCATTGGCTATGAAACTAAGACGCAGGCATTGGATGGAAAGTTCACTCTGCATTATCGACTAAAGTACACACACACACACACACACACACACTCACACACACACACACACACACACACACAGCACTTTGCTTGTGCTACTAGTTAAATATTTTTCTCTGAAATACATCCTGTTTCACTAGAAATCTTGTGCACTACTTTAAATTTATGTGTATAAAAGGATAAATCTAGGCAGTGTTATGGAGAGTTTATCCTGGACAGCATTTGTGAGGTCAGGCTCTGATGGTGCATGTAAAGGCCTGGCTCGCAATCTCTGTTCTTGTTCATCCCAAGCGTGTTCAATAGGGTTGAAGTCAGGACTTTCTGTGGGCCAGTCAAGTTTTTCCACACCAAACTCGCCAACCATATCTTTATGGACCTCGCTTTGCGTACTGGGGCACAATCATGCTGGAACAGAAAGGGTACAGCTGGAAGCATGGAATCATCCAAAATGTCTTGGCATGCTGAAGCATTCACTGGAACTAAGGGGCCCAAACCTTGATAAACAACCCCATACCATTATCCAGGAAACTTTACAGTCAAGGCAGGTAATGTTCTCCTGGCATCCACCAAACCCAGACTCGTCCATCACACTGCTAGAGACAGAGAAACATGATTCGTCACTCCACCGAACGTTGCCACTGCTCCAGAGTCCTCTGGTGACGTGCTTTACATACTCCATCCTACACCTGCCATTGCACTTGGTGATGTGAGGCTTGCATGCAGCTCCTCGGCCAGGGATGCCCATTCCATGAAGCTCCTGGTGCTCAGTTTTTATTCTGGAGTTAATGGCAGAGGAAGCATGGAGCTTTGGTGACTCTTATGTACTATGTGTCTGCACTCGGCAGCCCTGCTCTGTAACTTTACATGGTTTGCCATTTTGTGCATGAGATTCTGCGGTTCCTAAATGCTTCCACTCTGCAAAAATAGGAAGAAATTGGGCATCCTCTGACAGGACCACGCTTGAGTTCACTGAGCTCTTCAGAATGACCCACTCTTTCACAAATGTTTGTGAACCCGACTGCATGGATAGGTGCTTGATTTTATACACCTGTGTCAATGAGTCTGAATGAAACCCAGGTGTGTCGCAATACCTTTGTTCATATAGTGTGTGTGTGTATGTGTGTGCCAGTATGCGTGTGTGTGGATTAGGTCTATAATACATTGTGGGGACCAAATGTCCCTGTTTTTTTTTTTTTGATGTTGTAGGGACCATTTTTCAGGTTCCCATTAAGATCTGTGAATGCAATCAAAAAAGTAAAAATGCCAAAAGTTTCGTATTTTCTTTGGTTACTGATTAGTAAGGTTAGGCCTGGGTAGGGGTTAAGGTAGTCATGTTGGGATTAGAATTTTCCCCATAGAAATGAATGGAGAATCACCACAAAGATATAATTACTGACCTGTGTATGTGTGTGTTAGGGGTACTACTAATGCAGCTGATGAAGGATGAAGACGTCTTGTTGGTCCTGAATATATATTTAAATGCCCCCCCCCCCCAATCTCCGAGGTCCTCCCTGCTACTGAGAGCTGGATTACGGCCTGGGGGAAACATTCCTCTTGCAAAGCCAAAGGACCAATAATATACCATTTTCATTCAATTTACTGCTGCCCAAAAAAGTTTTGATGTGAAAGACATGTCTGTCATTGCAGTATGTAGTGTTCAGTCGTACATTATTAATCTGTTACTGAAGAAGACATATTTCACTTTAGGACAGTCAGACAGATCCTTGTAATTCTTTTGAAACACATGAGGTGAGGACAAGAGGATTTAATAATTTGCATATACTGGGATTTTTCAGCAGTTTTGTTTCATCTGGCAATCAGTGCTTCATGTAATGTTATTTACTTTGTATGGGAATTTACTTTCTGCCATTTTGTGGTTTTAACTCCTTTACTGTGTGCTGACAAAAGAATACATTAATTTTGTTCCCATGGGTGTCTGAAATTTGCAATAAAGATTATGTTTATGGAACAAAAGCGCAGGGGAGGTAGGGAGTTCTGCTGTCGTGGTATGGTGGAAATTTTGGCTGAGGGATAAATGTTTTGTTTATGTCCTAAGGGAGTGTTTTCACATGAATTTTAAAATGGTTAGAGAGCTGGAATCCCACAGAAGCGTCCCAGCGAAACTAATAAGGCCAGTCGTTACGCTGCTAACGTGCTAAATATCAGCATTTCTCATTCTTTTTCTGTGGTCTGTTTTTTAAAGAAAGAGGACTTACATCCTATTTTTCTTAGACGTCCAACAGAATACAGTCATTCGCAGTAACACTCACACTGTATTTATGAAGAATAGCTGAGGGTAAGTGCTGGTCTGCTTACTCTGGTCTGCACCTGGTTACTTTGGTCTGTTAACCACCTGCATCTCATCTTGCACCTGCATCTCACCTCGACAAGGTGGGCTTGGAATCTGATCTTGCTCCACCCATCCCACAGGTGAGGTGGGGTTGTCATGGACAAACCTTGGGCGTTTTCTTGCCGCCTTGCTCCGCCCATCCCCGGGACCATGAACTTGTTCTGCTCTCACCTCCAGTCCCCAGCCGGCATCCCAGTTAAGCAGCCTCCAGATGCCGGGTCTCCACCGGACCTGCAGCCCTGGGAGGTATGAGCTCAGGCGAAAGGTTAAAAGCTGCAGGTGTGCTGGTGGGGAGGGGGAGGTTTGGGCAGGATTAGAGATTCCTTTTATGCAGAATTTGCAGCTCCTCTGCATATCTATGGACGATCTCCTTTCCAGCCAAACACGTGGCTTCCAGCACCTGGGACACTCTTTAATTTGCACCCGCGATAATGCCACGCGTGTCAATCACGCATTTCCTGCCTCTCGGATTTAGGAGCAACAGAGGCGCCTGCTATCCTCCCCATTATCTCCCTCTTTATTTCCATCTGCCGACATTTGCGCCGCGTTTCGTAAGCGTGCCTGCGCTCGTGTGATAGCACTTAAAGATGGCCTAATCACTGCCTACGCTTTATACCCTTCCCTCCCCCGCCCACAACGTCGCCGCCTCCTCCCTCCTGCCTGGCTGCTGTGACACACCTGTGATTGATCTGTGACTCACCTTCCCTCCTGTCCCCCCTCATTTGTCCCCTAGAAGGCGCACCCCAGATAAAAGGAGGCAGTGTTGCCTTTTCCCTCCACTTTGTTCACCTGCCGGTTGCTCTCGCCTGGAGAGGGAAGCTTCCCATTGTGTCCAAGCTGTAATACATAGAATGAAGACAATGGACAATAACACAGTGATGTCGCAGAAACTTCCCCTTAACAGGAGCAGACTAACAATTAGGGCAGGTTCTGTCATTATCTGATCCCTGCAGGAGAGACTGGGCTGTTCTATGAGGAATGAGAGCAACTATGGCCTGGTATTGACTCTTCAAAGTCTCGTCTGAATGTGTTGTTTTTCTCTACCGTAGCCATTACAAACACACGCGCTAATGCATTAACATGCCACGGCTGTGTTCCCATACGGCACTGTTTATTGCATGAGAGTTTTGTGATAGCTCTTGTTTTAGAATGAGACATCATTACACTGACCTTCTCTATGAATTTAACATGGGCTAAATGCTCTTGGGCTGCTGGGCCCCAAACCACGCAGAGCTGAATGTGTAATATCCTCCCTGATGTACTCCGCCAGACATGCAGCACAATGTCAATCATCCATTTGGCATTAAGAGTCATCAAAGGACTACTGTGCCATTCAGTGAGATTAATATTCTGCTGGGCTCAGCTGACCAATCAGCTGTGGTGCAGGTGGTTTGTGTACTGAGCATCATTTTTTTTTGCAGAAGAATTCTGGGAAATGTAGTGCATGGCTGGTGCCGACTTCTCAATTTTTAATAATGAAATAGCCTTCCTTCCATCATATATGCTCTTTACATTTTGTATATGCATTCACAATTGTTTTATAGTTTAATTATGAAACAGTTATGTATATTCAGTTAATTATTAATTACTTATTCTGGAAAATGAGAGCTGGTACATTTGTAGTAATTAAACAGGCAGTGATTAAGCATTTTACTTATAATTAGTTGTTTAAAATAATATAATAAAGAAACAAATGACAACTGGGCACAGCATAGACGAAGGGGTTTTATTTATAGTACTGTTCAATATGAGAATGACTGAAAAAGACATAGAAATGCGCAGCATCCAGAAGCAAACTGCTTGGGTTAACATTTGAATTGTCAGCTTCATTTGTTTAGTTTAGACTAATTTATCAAAAACATGGCTGGCACAGAAGTGCTCATTATGGGAGTAGGGAACACTGACTTGCCCCTTATTGAAGCTAATCCTGTGCCCTTTGTGGGTCACCTCAGTGACCACTTAGTCTTTCAGGAATGAAATGGAAAATGGGGCATTCCTTTTAATGATTATTAATTGTTATCTTGGTAACTTTGGCCTTCTTATGCTGAGGCATAAGGTTTATATCACAAGGTTGGTGTGTGATGTTGTACTTTTTTATGGATAGTGTTATACCACTGGAAAGATTTTGCAGACATTTTGCATAGAAGCCAGGTGCATTAATAGGGAATTGGATAGCATGGACTGCAAAATAAACACCATAATGTGGAAAGATGGTAGGTATTAATAATTAAATAGGCTCCCATTAGGTATCAGCTCCTTGTCATGACTGAGTGGCCGTTCTTCCAGAAAAGGAAAAGGCCCCCTTCACACCTGATATTAACATGCATCTTAATTTATCACATGTAATCAGATCTCACTTTCCCAAAACTTGCTTAGATAAGCACATAAATCACTTCCATATGCAGAATCTGCCTAGTAAGAAGGAGAAAATGACATTTCAAAGTTTCGAAATTATTGGCACATTCCAGGTAACCAAACCAGCTAAGATGTTTGTAATGAATGCCATAATACTCAAAATTAAATAAATGAAGAAATATTTGGTAACATTTTACATTAATTGCATCTTCATAATGCTTTTGTATTGCATTCATAAAACGTTCAATTGTATAATCATGTAATGTTTGTTATTACAGTATATTAAAGCTGTTAAGGGATGTTAGGATGTTAAGGTATACTTGCATGCTGCTTATGAATGTTCTATGAATGCATTATGAAGGTGCACTTAATGTAAAGTGTTACCAAATATTTCTTGATGTTGTAGGGAAAATGACGTGTTATTGTTCACAATGCAGTTCACAACACAGTAGCCCACTATGCAATGACTAACATTCTGACATAAATCTTATGTCAAATATCACTTGTGTGTTTAATGACTATGTACGTTCTTGTGCTCATACGGGAACGTCAGTTGAGTCAGGGCCAAAGACACAGTAAGTGAATCACCCCTGCTAGTTCCTTCCATCACGGATCGGGGAACGTAGGCGGTACCTGAAGTTGAGTGGGTGGGGGTGGTGTTGCTGTAATCCAGCAGTGAGTGTGTGCCCCTTTGTTCTGTGAAAGGCGGCCCCTCCCATGTCCCACCGGCATTTGTACTCCCTGGGTGGTTGATTGTGAATGACCCCCTTTCCTGGGTCCTGTTACTGAGGAGAGCGAGCAGCAAATTTCTGAGTACTGTTATCCTGGCCCTCGGAGTATGCAGACCCATGAGGCTCCAGACTGTCAGCTCCGAGCCCTTCACTCAGACTGAACTCTCCTCTGTCAGACTGACCGCCCACCTCCTCTACGCTGTCGGGATCCTGACTGTCAGCTCCGAGCCCTTCACTCAGACTGAACTCTC
>JABFEA020000085.1:17499040-17509408 GCA_019775915.2 Cyphomyrus plagiostoma
CTGACCGCCCACCTCCTCTACGCTGTCGGGATCCTGACTGTCAGCTCCGAGCCCTTCACTCAGACTGAACTCTCCTCCGTCAGACTGACCGCCCACCTCCTCTATGCTGTCGGGATCCTGACTGTCAGCTCCGAGCCCTTCACTCAGACTGAACTCTCCTCTGTCAGATTGACTGCCTACCTCCTCTACGCTGTCGGGATCCTGACTGCCTTTAATGCCCATGTTTGGGCCACACTTTAAACTGGGATTGATATCTCAGGCTAGAATTTCTGCTCTAGCATGATACCAAAGCATGGTCAATAAGACCATTGTTCTTTAATTAGCACTCGTGGGGGGATCACTGCATTTCCTGCAAAGCTTTCTGAGGGTCTTATGTAATGTCCTTCGACATGTGTTACCTGAACATCCCCCACCACCACCCGGCAACTGCCTACCCACACAAGGAAACAGTTCAACAAACCGTGCCTCTTAAGCACGGATCCCAGGCCTTGGGGGTAGAGGCATTATTAAAGGATATTGCGGCCAGCGGACAAACCATGAGTCACGGCGAGCTGTGGAGAGCCAGCGAGCGGCCGGCGATTATCCATGCTCACGTCGCAGCCCTGCAGCTGTGATCCATCCCATTTCCCTCAAGTGCTGCAGGTCCATGGAGCGTAAATATCAGACAGTCACGTGCACCGCTTGGACAATGGTGTTGCCTCCTGTCGTTTCCGCATATAAATACACATTCTGCTTCTTCCATCTTCCATTTAACAAGAAATTATGCAACCTGTCTGTATAATTAAATATCGGTCACTATAGCTAATCCAGCTGTTAATTTGTTAAGTTCAACTATATATATATATATATATATATATATATACACACACACACACACACACACACACATACATACACCTTACTGTTTTACCTTATTACCTTATTTTCTTAAAAAATTTACACTATTCAGCTAGTTATAAGCTAGTACTTTGCTAAAGAAGTAAATAAATAGTTATAGCCCCACAGCTGATTTTTAACGTATCGAAGGTGCCCGAGTGGAATTTTAAAAACATTGAGAAAGCAGTGTGATAAAAAAATATAATTAAATTATAGAATGTTGCCGCTTGGCTACTGTAGCTTAGCTGGGCGTCTGTCAGGTAGACATTCAGGTGGGCCATTCTGCTGTGCTCACTGCTGCCCCCTACTGGCAATGAAAAATTTGGTGGCATTAAGTGAATGTGGTCAGCCATGAGATCACTGGTACCACCCTTGCCCTAGGGAATCAGGGGTGAAATGAAAAGCAGCTGGTGCAACAAAAGGTGAGGAGCTACACCACAGGGCTAATTCACTTAAAAATGCAGGCTTTTTGACATTTTGGGCTTCCTTTCACACCTCTTAAGAAATCCCTGCAGCTTTGAGTTGCAGCCTAGATATTCTTGATGGCAAACGAAACAAAACAAGAATGAAGAGAGTATTTGTGTCCTTAAGGAGTATTTGTGTTCCGCAAAGGGGGGTAATTTGAAGATGTTTATTGCTGATGACATACGCTGTCATGATAGCAGTCGAAAATATGCGAGGCAGGGTGGCGGCTGGGGTGGAGGTGGGAGATCAGATGCTAGAGATGGAGGCTAGGGGTCCTGTTAGGAGGCAAGTGTCCTTCTGCTATACCCTGGAACTCCTTTACTCGCTGGAGACTTCACACAGATTCACACAGACCAGTTCCCTGGAAACTGCAGCGATTAGTCCAGTGTGTTGGGGTGCAGTTTCTGTCAGCTATAAATCAAGGCACCTTTTGGACTAATGTTGTCTACCAACCAAAGGAAAAGCATTGGACGACTCATCTGGATCTGAATTAAGTTTTCAGTATCACTGGGAAAGTGCCCAAGCAACATTAGTTCACAACATTGCCCAGCAACATTGCCCAGCAGCATTGCCCAGCAACATTGCCCAGCGGCATTGCCCAGCAACATTGCCCAACAGCATTGCCCAACAGCCTTCCTCAAAAAGTCACCCTCGCCCTGTGTGTCATAACCCTAAGAGACTTCTTCCCATGTTGTTACACAGAGCCTTCGCCTTGCAGCCGGATGTGGGGGTTTTATTAGTCCACAAGTTGGTGATAAACAGCCTGACCACATTATCTGCAATTTACTATAGCACTGTTTTCACCTGGGGCAGGAACAGGAAGTGCCTGGGTTTGGGGAGGGCAGGGAGGGAAAATGGGAAAAGAGGAGGGAAATGAGTGTCAGGGCTCATATATGTGGCATGGGGACAGCTGTAATGTCTTTGTCAGTGGGGTATGTAGAGAGGTACGGGGTGGGGGGGGGTTACAAGCCAGTGTAAGCAAACAGCTAGTGAAGCATGTGGTTATTATTTACCTCACTGATAGATTGGAGAACCCATGGTTATTCAATATCACACATTAAAACATAAAACAAGATAAATGTTAACTTTGTCACTGTGGTCTATGGAGTAGAAAACACGGCCCCCTGTTGGGGGGGGAAGGGGGGTCTCAAAAGCAGGGAATGAAATCCATGCTCAGTTTCTCTAAAAGCAGCAAAGTGGCTCCATTTACTTTCAGACAGTGCTTATTTATTAGGAGACCAATCCAATTTACTGTTAAATTACACCAATTCACTGTAAGATCCTACTACATCGCAATGAGGTTGACCTGATTCACAACAACTTAGGAGTATTGCAGTATAAGGCTGGGGGTGGGGAAATTTACTTTAGTCTCAGAGTAAGAAGCTTAGGGTCATGCACATGTAGAAAACACACACACACACACACACACACACACACAGAGGTTTGTAATTATATCTTTGTGGGGACTTCATTCATTTGTATGACGAAAACTTCCAACATGACGACCTTAACCCATTTCAGGTCCCCAGTCATTTCAGTCATTTAGTCCCCCACAATGTAACATAAAAATAATTCTCACACACACACACACACACGCATGAACACACACACACACACAAGAAGCATACATAGAAACAACCTCTCTTGCTGTGAAGCTAAAATTGCATCATTTATTAATCTCTCCAGTGCAGCATATGCACTCAGAATATGCCATGTCTCATCCAACTAACACCCCTCCCCCACTCTTCCCTGGTTCTCCCCTTAAACTCACGCACAGACATGAAAAGTGGATTACTGCACACTTGCTAATGGTTTGGGGCTGGTTCCTGCGGCACACGTCGCGTCTCGCTCACGGTCCCCTGCAGCTGAAACCCGTCCCAGCGTTGCTACAGACCTCCGGCTGCCTGTTTGCTGGGTAAATTACGAAAGAGCCTCCCTTCTGACTACTGCACGTCCTTAAAAATATGTTTGGGAGTGCCGCAAACTCCAAAATGAACTGCAAGGCTAGTATTCGGGAAGGTGACCCTTTCAACCCCAGTGGGGCCGGCCGGAGCGTGAAATCGAGTGGAAGCAGACTGGACCTGCACCGGGTTTTTAATGGCAGAGGACGTCAGCAACTTCTGTTGCCAGCGTGGCGTTTCATAGTGGTAAATAAAACGCTACAGTGGAATTTGTCACTGTGAAAATCACCCATGATCACCCTGCTTAGAGGTTGCACGCCTAGTTACAGTCACCCAAAACGTAATTAATCAGTCGCTCACAGTGGGGACATTTCCTGCCTCGCCTGACAGCGATTCTCCATGCTGATGCTAGTCCTGACAGTAATGCTCCTCACTCCTCACTCCTCTCTTGGCATCTCTTACTTACACCACTGTCCCCCCCCAAAATATTCACACAAAGCAGAACGTGGGACATGCGGAGAGCCCAAGCCCATGATCTCCTCCTTCTGCCACCTGATCGTGGTCTCCTACCCTACTGAGTTTCCTTCATTGATCTGGGGGTCCTTGCAGCTCTCTGTTTCCTTTGGATTCTGGGCCGTGGTTCCCATAGCTGGGAGTGTGTCACCCCAGCCACTGTTGTGCTTTGATGTCAGTGGCTTTCCCCAGATTGACCTTTTAGCTTAACTGGGAAAGTGGCTCGTGACTTTTAGAATATTTTTGAGGTCTTTGCGGCTCCACGTGCAAAAAACGTATCACTTATACCTGGACTGACCTCATATACTGACATTAAGGAGGCATTTTGTATTTACATGGTGAAGAGGCTGCTGGGAATACATTAGCATATTTCACTCACGCATTCCATATGTGCGATGTCAACACACTGTAGCCTTGTGAAAAAAGAATTTCATTAGGAAAGGCCAGTAGCATATGATTAAAATGGAACAGCTTAAATACAATGCTAAATGATCTTTTAAAAATATGACGGAAATTTCCATCCTCTAATGTATAAAATGAAAAATGACAGATGGCCAGTTAATTGATTAATTAGTCGATTATTTAATTGCCAGGACTGTTAATGAAAGCAGACCTCAGTGATGTGTGAACTAGTTTGTGTTTGACTGAGGTCTGAGTCAGGCAGGTATTTCATATTTTCTGTGAGAAAGCGGAGAATAAGTGGGTGATGGGGTGGTGATACTAACCACACATATGCCTGTCATTGACGTAGAAACAGTGAGGACTCATTCTAGTTTGACATACATGTTTGTCACCTCTCATGCACACAAACATTCTTCCACTCTTTCACAGTAATTACCAACCTAGCACACATGGACTGCCCCATACACACACATGGACTGCCCCATACACACACATGGACTGCCCCATACACACACATGGACTGCCCCATGCACACACATGGACTGCCCCATACACACACATGGACTGCCCCATACACACACATGGACTGCCTCATACACACAAACACACACGGACTTTCTTTTTAAAGTTTAGTTTTTGAGTGGCTTAGTTTAGCTCCTGTAGCTCAATAAGTACAGCATTACATTAACAATGCAAAGGTTGAGGGTTCAATTCCCAGGGAGTGTGTGTAGATGGTAACCCTTCCCTCTACTGTATGCCTCTTTGAAGAAAAGTGTCAGATAAATGAATTCAATGTAATTTAATAGCAATATACCGTTTCCATCTACCTGTAACCAGTCCCTTTAACTGTATGGCAAGGTCACCCAACCCCCACTTTGCATCAGGTGCTTTAATCCAGACCCAAGGCGTGTGTATATGTGTGTGTGTGTGTGTGAGAGAGAGAGAGAGAGAGAGAGAAAGCGAGAACAGGACACATTTAATCTTCCATCTCTCAGTAGAAGGACAATAGGTGAACATTTTTTTCCCCCACAAATTTTTGGCTTCACACTACCGGCACGTAGCTCATGTGCTAAGCGAGACTCACCGCCATGCTACACAGTGAGCCAGGGGGCCCAGTGAACTGGCTAATGCTAGAATCCAAATGCCAGACGGGATGGAACACGACATGGCTAATTGCATCAATTAGCAGTCCGCCGCATAAATTATTCCTCTTCTTTCAGTTGCCGTCCGACCCCTTGCTCTCACTAAAGCTATGCACGAAGCGACCTGCTCGTTAAAACATTAATAACACAAGCTGATGCTTGGCATGGTCGGGGGGTCGAAGCCCGAGGCATTTTCCTAATGCCAAACCGGCACCTCCAGCACTTTCGATCGAGCCACCACGCGTTTACCTGTTAATTAGTTTAGCAGTGCGGCCTTTCTCGCAGCGCGACAAAAGCCCTGAGGCACACAAGCAGTGTAATGTTCTTGTGTCGACCACCAGAGGGCACTGTGAGTCCTTCAATTTCTCCCCATCTCCGAGCTTGAGGCGAGATGGGCCTGGCGCCGTCCGGAAGCACAATTGGCCGCTTTGGGACCACCAGAAGGAGACGGCTGATCTTTTTGCCTTCTCCCTCCGGCTTTCTGGCATCACTCTTGAATCCAAGTGAACCTCCAAGCAACTGCTTCACACACGTCCACTGCGGCTATAATTGCGTGTTACTCACGCTTGCCGAGAGATAGATCTCAGACTGACACAACCAAAGCGGAAAGTGAGGAAAGCGGAAAATAGTCGACTGAATACCGAATGGTGAGACAAAGCTCTTTTGTTTAGTCTCTCTCTACGCAGGATGAACAACAGCATGGTATAATAATCTCACAAAAGGCAACTCTGAACCCACATTTTCCACCGTCTGTGTCTGACTCAGAAACTCTCATGTGAGTCCTGCTTTTTTCTTGGAGGACGAGCAGGAGAGCGACTCACTGGCTGTTCGGCAAGGTGCATTCTGGGAAGTCGGAGGAGCTTCCCCTAGGTCACCTGAGTGTCAGTGCTTCAAAGCAAATGTTAGCTCTGCTTGCAGTGAACATCTGAGGGCTCAAGGTGTGCGAATTTTTATATTGAAAGCTACAAATGCAATTGGATCGGTGTATTTGGATTTTAAGACTGGAGCACTGCTGTAGTTAAAAGGACTTAGCAGTGAATCATGGCAGTGAATCGTAACTTATAAAAGGCACCTTGATTACTCCATAAATGGATTTGCTGTATGAAGCACATTTCAGTTTGTTTATCATGAGATTCTTCTGTTGAAGCTTATTTTGACCCTCAATCCGTCTGCCAATGAGTCGGGAGTCTTCCACGTGCCTGACTGACAGGGAAGGTGGATTTCTTTCATATTGTAGTTAGAGAGCTTTGATCCCAAGAGAAAACCCGAAGTGGTACCCTAGGGAGGATCCTCAACAGAAACAGTTTAATAAAATATCCAAAGAGTCTGCCTTTACAAACCATGTAAATCTCAATAAAGTTAAGCAAAGTTTAAATGCTCAAATTATTTAATGAATATATAATATGTGATTCTTACTGCATTGTCAAAGAGCAACAAGCAGCACAAAGCATCATTGAGTCCCCTCATGATCCATCTTGGGTTGCCTGGTGGTAGGGTATAGACAGGGGCGTACCTGGAAATTCATGTCAAATGCAGAGCCCCCTGAATCTGCCAGTAAGAATGAAGATTCACAGTACATCACTGTCAAGTTCAAATTGTGTTCATTGGTCTTCTGTTTTCTGTTGGCAACATCATTTTTTTTTCTGCACGCCAGTTCCGCCTACTATGACTTTTGGTCGCTCTTCCCACCGCGCGGCAGCGTAGCGTGTGTACTCCCAGCATCCTAGGTCTTTGTACTTGTGTATACCCTTAAGATGATGTTGAATAACGACTTACGAACATTTCAAGCTAGGAACAGCCATTCGGAACATGACTCATTCGTAAGTAGAGGAGCGTCTGTAGGCCTATATATACAAGGGGAAAAGTATACCTCCTCTCTGAAGATTTTACCTGGGGGAAGCCCATCCATCCATCCCTCCCCTGCAAATTCTGCTTTTGGGAACCTGTATTATTTTAGGTTGAAATTGCCAGCCCGATTAGGGGGGCCACGGTGACATTTTGTCAGGGGTCCCAGAATTTCTAGTCATGCCTTTGCCCCCCCCCATAAATTATCATTACTATCTCCTAAACCTATCGATCACCAACCTGCATTTAGCATTGGCTCACTAACACGCTGTTCTTTCATTTTCCAGGATGTGAGGGGCTTTGATGTGCTGTAGACGGTTAAACCGTGGTCATGCGCGAATGACCGAGCAGTCTACGGTTACGGTGAAGCCGCTCGACATTCTGCGGCACTGAGCCTGCCTGCCGGAGAACAATCAGAGAACAAGTCGTCGTTTATCTCGACCGACGCCGTCTGCCGCATTTTCATAATTGCGCTCCCTTGCGACGTCTGGATGCGACACTCGCGGAGCCCCGAGGTCCGCATGGGATATAAATACACCGGAGGAGCACTTCAGAGGGCGAGCGCGGCAGAACACGCAGCGGCTGATTGGGAGACGGCCTGCCTGCTTTAGATATTCATTCCTGTTCTATTCATCAGCTTTGAGAAAAGATCTTAAGGCTTCTGAAATTGCCTGCCTCTTTTAGCAAGAACAAAGCGTTCAAAAAAGGCCATCTCCCTTATCTTCCAAAAAAGAACTGAAATCCAAGCTCGGGTCGAATAGGATTTATCATGGAAACAAGGTAGGCTGTTTTTATTTTTACTTTTTTTCCGTGGCTGTTGGCGGAAGAGGCACAGCGGACAGGGCAGCCCAAACAGACTCTTGCCTGAAGAGTGGCATGAACAGGGCGGTTTATAAGCCCCCGCGGCTGAAGTTCAGAGCGCCGTGTCCGATATGCGATGGCCAGATCGGTGAGCAGGATGAACGAGCTGTGAACTCGGTAGCGCGATCTCAACAGTAAATCAAAAACACTCCGTTTCAGACCCCCCATACACACGCCTCACGTTCCACAGAAAGTTGGGCACCAAATATAACTCCTTATTTATTTAAGAAAGCCAGATATGACTGGAACAGTCAATAATTCATCAGTCTGATGGATTTCCAACTGCTAGGATGCCTCCAGCACTGAAAATGCGAGCATCGCACGCAGTGAAGCTAATCCAATCTTCACAATCTCTTATGAAACTGCCTCAATTGATCAATCAAAAAACATACAATGAAAAAGAAAAACTAGCTAAGCAGACACCCCCCCCCCCCTTAGTCGTCTCATCCAGTGTGAGGAGCTTTTCCTAAGCGAGCTTTGTTATGGCGCTCATGTCTCGGAATTTAACCCACAGAAGCTGTTCAGTCATGGCGTCCTGCTGCGTGGTCAGTTGACTGGCCCGTTCACACGGCTCACCTTCACCTCACACAACATAACATAACACCCACGTCTGCTTTCTCTCTGGTCTGAGCCCCCTGTCCAATCCCACACCCCACTGCGCCTGCTTTGTTTTCTTCCCTGTTTCCCCTTGTGCTGACATTTAACTGGACCTTCATTCGCTTTTTTCCCCTCTAACATTTGTTCGACTGGTAATTCAAATATACTTCATTTTCTGACGACCCCATAAAAAGAGCCCTTCTCAAACGCCTCTCTCAGCTTCTGGTTCAGTTCCGGATTCCCTCCGAGCCCGCCCGCCCCGCTAACCGAGAGGCAGCTGCCTCTGTGGGATGTGAATCGAAAGCCTTCGAACCTGATACCTGCCGGGGCAGCAGCTTCTAAACGATCTGAAGGTGGCAGCCTATGGCCTGACAAAACAGTAGCCCCAGAGCAGGGAGCTAAACCAGGCCCAAGCAGAGGGTCATGCCTCTTATGACTTAAGCGAGTTCATTTCTGGAATTTCTGCTTCTTATCAGTCTCTCGCCCCGTGGTTGCTGTTCTGCATAAAAGTGCCATGTCACACCGCCCCCCCCCCCCACCTTTGTGAAGCCTCACCAGTGTTCTTACGAATCGGGCCCACGTCCCATCAAACCCAAATTCTTGATTGCAGGAACGTCGGAAGGGATCCCCTAAACCACCTGAAACGGCGCCGTTCTCATCCAGCATGTTTCAAAATAACAAAACATCTGTAGTCATTCTGTTAAGCCGCTGATGTAGAAATAATGAGTTAGATAGTGATAAAATCTAAAACTAATTGGGTGTTCAACAGAAGAGAACGGCTTTACTGCAGGAGTGAGTCTATACACAGAACTGCGCAAAAGTGTTAGTCAAAGAAAAAGACGTTTAAATGATCCTCATGTTGGTTTAAACCCGCGATATTACGTCTGTCAGTGCGCCAGCTTAGCCGTTTCAAACCCTCTCCTAAAGTCTCCTCAGCGTTTGCAGCAGCTGTCCAATACACCCATGTAATTGTTGACTCGACTACTAACACACGACGTTTGGCTAATGAATACCTCATCGCCCTATATAACTAATTAAGTTAATCAATTATTTGACCTGGTGGTATAATTTAAGGAATACATGGAATGGCTGGGGTGCCCCTGAGGAGAGGTTTGGGAACTGAAGTGGTGTTCATCTAGGCATCAAGGCAGGCAAGATATCAATGAGTTTTTGGTGAAGAGAAAAACATTCTTGCTGGCTTTTATTGTGTTCATTTGCATATGTTCTAATATAAATTAGTGTGCTTTTTCTGAATAAATATACACTTACTACCCAGGTAAATAGCTTCAAACAGTTTCCTTGACTGCATAGTAATGTTTATTACATTTATCTCCAGCCATCTTCCATAAACATTTATCCTGCATGGATTGAGCCTAGAGTCCCAGGAAGCACATGGTTGGAGGGACGGCACAAGAAAACACCCTGTGGGAAATACAGAGATGCGGGTTAACGGCAGACGTGTGTCTTTGGACTGCGGCAGGATGCTGGGGCACCCAGGGGGCACGTGCACAAGCAGGAGGAGAGCCTGCCGAATGCGATCCAAGCGCAGCAGTGTGTGTCGCAGAGGGACATGGACCTTTCAGAGACGGAGGGGGGAGAGTAACATCCGCAGAGAAGATGGCTGAGCCAGCAGGAGGTGCCAGAAATCCCGCTGAGGGTCCTCTGCCTCCCGCAGCCAATCAGGATGCGTGGGGGAGGGGGGGGGGGGGGCGGGTGCCTGTTCCTGGGGTCACAGGGGCGGGGGCGGCGAAAATTTGTAGATCGGA
>JABFEA020000085.1:17528878-17552116 GCA_019775915.2 Cyphomyrus plagiostoma
TTCCTACACGGACCTTCTCCAACAAAACCCCCTCCCCCAACTCCCTGTGTTCAGCTGGGGTGCAGCAGGTCTCATACAGCCTTGGGTGTGGGTGTGTGTGTGTCTGTGTGTTGGGGGGGCAGGTACCATCTTGCTAATGCTGGGAAGCTAATTAAACCGAAAGTGCACACAAGTCTGGCTGTGGGCCGGACATCTGTAGCTGGCTGTTGTCCTTCATTTTCCGGCTGTTTTCCATCTGCCGTGTCCGTACAGAGAGGGATCACATGGAAATCGGCCCCCCGCCTCAACCCTCCCCGTGCGCGGTATTGACATTCCTGTCTTTACTCAGCTAGCGGCCTCATCCAGCTCTCAGATTGTGTATTCCTGCTATAAAAGGTTATCTGTTGCATGATTCCTTTGCAGAGTACAACCCGAAAAAGTGCCCTCTAAGGGAAATAGCTAACTTCTCTCCGTGTGACAGTATCTGAGCAGTAAGATAATGATCAAAACCTCCTGATCAAATCCTCCCAACCCCAGCTATCCCCTTCACCTCTACTTCCTCTGGCCCTGGCACTCACATGGCAAAAGGAGAATAAATGTGAAGGTGGTGGAGCATAGAGGGACGTCACACCGCAGCCCACCTGAAAGTGCGTAAATCTCCTGTTTTTACACAAAATATGCAGCTTGTGGTCACCTGAGTGCCCGCTGGGTTTTAGCAAAAAGCGGCAGGGCTATGTTTGAGATCAATGCTCGGCGAAAAGAACCCCTCTGAAAGCGACATGCTCCTTGAGCACACGCACACACAAACACACACACACACGCAAATATTACCATTCATTTAGATAATTCCTGCATCCAGAGTCACTACCCTATTTACAAACGGAGCGAAATCACCAACAGAGCACCAGATGTAAATCTGCATGCACTGTGGTGCAGGTAATGCGTGTAACTGCGGCTGGATACCTGGTAACATCGCAAAACAGGACAGGAGACTGATTGGGCTAAAGGGGAGATGCAGATTATCACCACCGGGCGGTGCTAACACAGCCAGGAGAGCAGCTGATTCCTGAAGGGATGTGTACCACATTCTCCAAGCACCGGGAAGGGACGTGTACCACATTCTCCAAGCACCGGGAAGGGACGTGCACCACATTCTCCAAGCACCGGGAAGGGACGTGTACCACATTCTCCAAGCACCGGGAAGGGACGTGTACCACATTCTCCAAGCACCGGGAAGGGACGTGTACCACATTCTCCAAGTACCGGGAAGGGACGTGTACCACATTCTTCAAGCACCGGGAAGGGATGTGTACCACATTCTCCAAGCAGGCAAGGTGATTTGGCCTCGGGCTGTGGAGAAATTTTGTTTAAAAAGGATTAAAAGGTTTAAAAAAGAACAAGAACACTGAAAGGAATCACTGTAAAGGCTCAATTTGCAGGCTCAGATTTTCTGTTTCTCAAGGTTATCCCGTGACTTGCCAGTGCTTTACATTCAGCGGCTGTTCTGAAAGGAGTTGTGGAGTTAAGCTCCATCTGCTGCCTATATAATGTATATATATCTGATAGTAGTGAATAGTGGAAATCTGTTAGCAGCTCACTGAGATAAGGCAGAGGTAGCCGTTTGAGCAGCAGTAGGCAGGCAGGGGCTTCTCTGGGATGGTCGTACCACCAGGGTGAGTTTCATGGGCCCCCCCATCATGACCTCGATGCGGGAAAACGTTCTCTTGACATCAAGCAGCTGTTTTCCCACCCCGGGGTTCATCACGAGGTCTCATTTTTGCTGCATCGCCCTTGCCAGCGTCGCCCACCCGCATGGTAGGAATGTGAGTGTGTGTAATCCCACCCCTCAAATGCCAAGGATAGAGCTGACCAAGTGCTGGGCAAACATGCTGGCACCAGGTATCATTCAGATGAGTCAGATGTATGTGGTTTTGGTGTTTTCCCAGCCAATGCGCTAATCCGGAGCAACGCGCACAGGTGTGTGGCTGCATTGCTGCATCCGAGGAGACTCCCATGCAGGGGACCCCCTACCCCTGTGCTTCTCGGTATAGGTGATAGGCTCACGGTGATCTTCTACTGGGAGATGGGTGAATGGATTTCAGCATCTGCCATAGCATGTAGCTGGTACTGGGTCACAGTGAGCTTGGAGCCTCTGCCAGGAAGCAGAGGGCAGGGGAGACCCAGGACGGGGTCCAATTGATGGGAGATGGTCCCCCACAATTCTCTGTCATTTTTTCTTATTGAAAGCCTGTATTCTTATTATTTTACATTATATTATATTATATTTATACTGATCCAAAAACTCTCCATGAAGACATATTTCATCTGATGATAATATGCAGTTTTCCTCAATATCTTTCATTATATGTTCTCAAACCTTCACAGAGCCACCTGCTCAAACTCAGGATTGCACAGTGCTTAAATGACTCTACCCCCCCACCCCTCCAGTATTGCATGTAGGTGGCAACTTGGAGGTATTTAAGTCTCTTCCAAGCAACAGTGCAATGTTGGGGAGGGTCTCTGTATCAAGGTAAAGTCTGCTGCTCCTGGAACGGCCAGAGTCGTTGTCCGCGTGGAGGACAGCGGTGACCGGGCGTGTCGGGCTGCCGCACATGTAGGACATTGAAAGCGCAGATCACAGGCAGGCAGATGCGTAGGTAAAGGGGGAGGCTGTGTATTCCATAAACAGCAGTAAGGGGGGAGGGCAGGTATACCAAACATGGTGGTAAAAGGGGAGGGCATGTATTTCAAACATGGTGGTAAAAGGGGAGGGCATGTATACCAAACATGGTGGTAAAAGGGGAGGGCATTTATACCAAACACGGCGGTAAAGGGGGAGGGTGTGTATTGTGAACATAGCAGTAAGGTGGGGAGGGCATGTATTCTGAACATGGTGATAAAGGAGGAGCGCATGTATTCTAAACACGTGGTAGAGGGGGAGGGCATATATTCTGAACACAGTCATGTTGCATGTTTACGGAGGGGTCCAGACTGCTGGCGCTGCATGGGTACGGATCAGGGGTACCATTGTGTGTCTGTGCGTGTGTGTGTGTGTGTGTGTTCGCATACAGGGCATGTGGGTCATTATTTCTAGAATACCTGAGAATGATACTAGTCGATTAGACACTATGGGCCTTGCCTGGCAGGTTGCTATATGCTCCTATAAGTTTGGGACCAAGCTGGACGTAGCATTTGTTGGAGGACGCATTAAATGCCATGGCTAATGTTAGATGAAACAGATCAGACACTAGTATAGCCATCGCTTTCTGACATGCACTGTCCTATTTCGGGTATTGAGGAGTGGGATCAGGCAGACTGTGGATCACCTAACCTGACCTGGTCTGCTCCGACCTAGCTCAGCCCCGACCACTTCGTAAGACCAGCCCAGTGTGTGTTAGCCTTTTTATCCAGAGAGTAACGTTATACCTCTCCTTGGAAATGTGGAACCTTCCTCATCTCTGTCAACATTTTATTTGATTAACCTCCCATTATGATGTCATCACGTCGAGTGTTCCGAGAATAAACAGCTCTCGCAGGTGAATAATACCTGTGCTGCTTAGCATCCCATTAATCATTCTTTGTGATAAGATGTGAAGACAGCGAGACTGAGGGCTACACAAAGCTGCCACCTCAAAAGCCAATTCAACCACAGTCCCGCCACTGCTCTCGAGGTTTATCCCCCACAAATGCTAAGAAGCTAAGGAAGCCCGTTCTGGAAGACCCTTGGTTTTAACTGAATTTGACTGATGTGTGATCGCCAAGATGCCCTAACAGAATGGTGGCTAAATTGACCAGTGACAGGAGTGAGTGGGATTGAGCTAGGAGGTAGCTGTAGTCCTATAAGCATCCCCATTGCCAGTTTCCCTGGTCCCCATAAGGGAAAACTCAATTTAATAAAAATCTCTGACTGCAATGAAAAAACTAAAAATGCAAAAACTCTTGTATTTTGTTTGGTCCTCTCCTGGAGCCGACACCTAATCTTGGTGGAGGGGTTTACGTGTTCCAATGATCTAAGGAGCTAAGTTGCCCGGGGCTTTATAGTAGAGTCACCCAAGGAGAACTGTTCCTGGGTAAGGAACTAGACAAAGGGTGGTTCAATAGACCCCTTAGGATGAGAAATAACTTGGATACACATTTTCCCTCACCCGGACGTGGGTCACCAGAGCCAGGCCTTGGGGGGGGGGGGGGGGGCTTGATGTGGTGCAGTCTCCTGGAGGGGGGCTGGACCCTCTTCCACTCTCGAGTTACTTGTGGGGAGAGGCGCTGAGCAGCGGTGAGCATACTTATTGCCCCCTGGCTGGGTACATTGGGGTTTACCGCAGTGGACGAAAGGGTAGCCTCCCTTTGCCTTTAGGTGAGGGGGACGGGTCCTGACTGTTGTTTGTGCTTATGCGGCACCCTTTTTGGAGTACTTGGAAGGGGTATTGGAGAGCACTCCTCCTGGGGACTCTCTTGATCTGATGGGCAATGACAGTGAGACCTGGAGGGGTCTGGAGGGGAATCTGAACCCGAGAAGTGTTTTGTTAGTGGACTTCTGTGCTTGTCACGGATTGTCTATAATGAACACCCTGTTCAAGCATAAGGGTGTCCATATGTGCACTTAGCACCAGGACACCAGGACAATGATTGACTTTGTGGTCGTGTCATTGGACTTGCGGCTGCATGTATTGGACACTCGGGTGAGGAGAGGAGCGGAGCTGTCAACTGATCACCACCTGGTGGTGGGATGGCTCTGCTGGTGGGGGAGGAAGCCGGCCAGGCCTAGTAGGCCCAAGCATATAGTGAGGGTCTGCTGAGACCATCTGGCAGAATCCCCTTTCAGAAGGAGCTTCAACTCCTACCTCTGGCAGAACATTTCCCAGGGGAGTCCGAGTGAGCCGTATTTCATGCATCCATTGTGTGGAGGCGGCTGACCGGAGCTGTGGCTGTAAGGTGGCCGGTGCTTGTTCCGGCGGCAATCACTGAACCCACTGGTGGACTCCAGTGGTGAGGGACACCGTCATGTTGAAGAAAGAGTCCTATCAGGGTTTTTGGTCTGTGGGACTCCAGAGGCAACTGATGAATACCGGCGGGCCAAGTGGAATGTAGTTTAAATGGAGAACTTAGCTTATCTTGCTAGTTAATGTAACTAAAGTTGATTGCACCGTTGTTCTGTGGACTTGAGCTATTTCGTTGAGGTAAGCTATGGTTAGGGCTATCAATTAGCACTATGGTAGTTTACCTCGACAAAGTAGCTCAACTTGACACAACACCGGCCTCAGATGGACAATGGTAAGTAAACTTATAAAGACGTCAGCTTACATTAATAGATGAAGCACTTGAACGAATAAATGAAGGTTGCAAAATAACACTTTTAACAGACTTTTTTAGACATTTACCAATGCATGACAGACGAACACAATGAACAGGTCACTCAATGAGAATGAATGACACAACCAACTGGCTGCTTCTAGAGCCGAGGTGGTTAAAATGGTACCATCCACATTAGGGGTGTCGGACATTGTTTTACATAAACTTTCTTTTGTTTTTTCTGCAACAAAAGAAAAATGTTAAGACTCCCCCCCCAAATTGTTATTTTTGTATCTTTGGGGGGGGGGGTCTGGGTCTTGATAGGGGGTTACAGTACCCCCCCCTAATTCGAACCATGGCTTTCGGGACAGGCTCCGGAGCCCCCGCAACCCAGAAGGAAAAGGGATTTGGAAAATGGGTGGATTGGTGGTTGGATTTAACCATCGTAAAAAAGGTGACTTCTACATGCCATCCAGCTACTGGACTGTGAAGGAAATTCAATTGACTTAATTATAGTTTAAATATTACTTTTTGGGCACTAAGGAACAATGTCAATCAGAGCACACACACACACACACACATTCCTGTTCTGACTCTCCATCACATTTCTCCTGTGATAATCAGATGCAGGAACGTGAGACCTAGAATGGAGTTTATGTATGTATATGTGTGTGTTTTTATATGTGTGTGTGTGTGTGTGTGTGTGTGTGTGTGTGTTTGTGTTTGGAGACTGCCTATATCGCCAACCCCATAGCCACATCTCTAATCCACCTTCAGTGCCACACGATGCACAGATTGGCATGGGGGACCTGCTCTCTGCATGGAGCAATGACGTGCTCCTGGCATGAATCACGATTGGCCAGACTGATGCTCATTAAACATGAAACCGCTTCATTTAATTGGTGGCACCAGACCAATTTGTAAGCGGGGCCAAAGACAAATTGGTGCTGAAAACATTTTGATTAAATATTTGATGAGTTCTGTAAATGTGTCTGTTTTTACTCCAAAGAGGTACAAGAGTTGGTCCATCCTCTGTTTCCATGGCAGAGTCTTTCATTTGTGATAATAACATGTGTGCATTTTTTTGTTGTAAAATCAGGCTGTTGTAATAGCCCTATATTTTTTGTGTAAATTCAGGCCTTTCTAATTGCCCTATATTTTTGTTGTAAATTCAAGCTATTGTAATAGCCCTATATTTTTCTTGTAGAATCAGGCCTTTTTAATACCCCTATATGTTTGCTGATAAATCGCCTGTAGTAATAACCCTATATTTTTGTTGTAAAATCTGGGGGGTGGGCGGGTATTCCACAAAGCAGGCTTAAGGGAAAGTCTGACTTATTTCGACAAGTCAGTCTTACTTAAGTGAGAGTTCTGTTCCATCAATGTGTCTTAAATGAATCCCAGCTGAATTACCATGGTAAATTGGGCCTGCGAACTAGCCTGGTCCAGACCAGGCTAACTGTCTGGCTTAGTTTAGCATTGTCTCAAAGAACGTCCGACGTGTGGGAACAGATTCCCAAAAGATTGTTCCTTCGGATGAAATTCCACAATCTTACCACTCATGTCATGTAAGATGTTGAATTATGTGTCCTTATCTGACATAATATTTGACATTATATGACTCATTCATTATATTGATTTTTTTGTTAATCTGTAAGGTGTACCAAAATGACATGATTTTGTTCGAGCGGGAGAGTGAGCCTTGTATATTCGTACTGTATATAAAAATGGAACCCTGTAGTCAGTGCTCTAGTCAGTAAAGACAACATACGATTATTTGTGCAGAACATTTCACACGCATGTGATTTAAAGTATTTTACGGAGATTAAATAATATTATACAGTAATAACGACAGGTGAAATCAACCCAGAAGGTTCCCCGTTGGCTATGGAACCAGTAACTCCATCCATCCATCCATCCATTTTCTCCCGCTTATCTGAGGTCGGGTTGCGGGGCAGCAGTCTCAGCAGGGAAACCCAGACTTCCCTCTCCCCAGCCACTTCATCCAGCTCATCTGGGGGAATCCCATCCAGCTCATCCTGGGTCTTCCGCGGGGTCTCCTCCCAGTGGGATATACCCGGGAACACCTCACCAGGGAGGCATCCAGGAGGCATCCTAATCAGATACCCGAGCCACCTCATTTAGCTCCTTTCGATGCGGAGGAGCAGCGGCTCTACTCTCGAGTCCCTCCCGAATGACCGAGCTCCTCACCCCATCTCTAAGGGAGAGCCCAGCCACCCTACGGAGGAAACTCATTTCGGCCGCTTGTACTTACGATCTCATTTTTAAAGTCACTACCCATAGCTTGTGACCATAGGTGAGGGTAGGAATGTAGATCGACTGGTAAATCAAGAGCTTTGCCTTTTGGCTCAGCTCCATTTTCACCATGACAGACCGATGCAGCGCCTGCATCACTGCGGAAGGTGCACCAATCCGCCTGTCGACCTCCCGTTACATCGTCCCCCCACTCGTGAACAAAAAGGAGGTACTTAAACTCCACTTGGCAGAAGACCCCATCCCTATCTCGGAGAGAGCATTCTACCCTTTTCTAGCTGAGGACCATGGTCTCGGATTTGGAGGTGCTGATTCTCATCCCAGCTACTTCAAACTCGGCTTCAAACTGTCACAGTGAGAGCTGAAGGTCACGGTCTGCTGAATCCAACAGAACCACATCATCTGTGAACAGCAGAGACCTAATCCTTAGGTCACCAAACCGGACACCCTCAATGCCCTGGCTGCACCTAGAAATTCTGTCCATAAAAACTATGAAAAGAATCGATGACAAAGGGCAGCCCTGACGGAGTCCAACCCTCACTGGAAACAAATCCGACTTATTGCTGCCCATACGGACCAAACTCTGGCACCGGTCATACAGGGACCAAACAGCCCTTAAAAGGAAACCCGGCACCCTATATTCCCGGAGCACCCCCACAGTTCACCCCGAGGGACATGGTCGAATGCCTTCTGCAAGTCCACAAAACACATGTAGACTGGTTGGGCAAACTTCCGTAAACCCTCCAGAACCCTGCGGAGAGTATCGAGCTGGTCCACTGTTCCACGGCCCGGGTGAGAACCATACTGCTCCTCCTGTATCTGAGGTTCGACAATCCAGCGGACGCTCCTCTCCAAGAACTCCCAAGTAGACCTTACCAGGGAGGCTGAGGAGTGTGATCCCCCTATAGTTGGAGCACACCCTCTGGTCCCCCTTCTTCAGGAGGGAGACCACCACCCCAGTCTGCCAGTCCAGAGGCATTGCCCCCAAAGTCCACGTGATGCTGCAGATGCGTGTCAACCAGGACAGCCCCACAGCATCCAGAGCCTTAAGGAACTCCAGGTGGATCTCATCTACCCCGGGGCCCGGCCACTGAGGAGCTTTCTAACCACCTCATCGATCTCAGAGATAGGCGAGTCCACTCCCAAGTCCCCAGACTCTGCTTCCTCACTGGAAGGCATGTCGGTGGGATTGAGGAGGTCGTTGCAGTATTCCTTCCACCGACCCAAAACGGTCCTGAGTTGGGGTCAGCAGCACCCCATCCCCACCGTAAACAGTATTGATGTTGCACCGCTTTCCCAGCACGGAGCCGAAGGATGGTGGACCAGAATCACCTCGAAGCCGTCCGGAAGTCGTTTTCCATGACCTCACCAAACTCCTCCCATACCCAAGTTTTTGCCTCAGCGACTGCGGAAGCCACTCCCCACTTGGCCTGCTGGTACCTGTGAGCTGTCTCTGGGGTCCTACAGGCTAAAAAGGTCCAATAGGACTCCTTCTTTAGTTTGACGGCATCCCTCACCACTGGTGTCCACCAGAGGGTTCAGGATTGCCGCTGCAATAGGCACCGACCACCTTACCGCCACAGCTCCAGTCAGCCACCTCCACAATGGAGGCATGGAACATGGTCCATTCGGACTCAATGTCCCCCACCTTCCCCAGGACATGGGAAAAGTTCTGCCGGAGGTAGGAGATGAAACTCCTCCTGACAGGGGATTCCGAACAGACATTCCCAGCAGACCCTCACTATACGCTTGGGCCTGCCACCTCCCCGGCTTCCTCCCCCACCAGCGGAGCCAACCCACCACCCGGTAATGATCAGTTGACAGCTCTACCCCTCTCTTCACCCGAGTGTACAAGACATGCGGCCGCAAATCCGACGACATGATTACAAAGTCAATCATCGAACTGTGGCCTAGGGTGTCCTGGTGCCGAGTGCACGTATGAACACCCTTATGCCTGAACATGGTGTTCATTATGGACAAGCACAGAAGTCCAACAACAAAACACTGCTCGGGTTCAGATTGGGGGGGCCGTTCCTCCCAATCACGCCACTCCAGGTCTCACTGTCATTGCCCACGCGGGCTTTGAAGTCGCCCACTAGAACAAGAGAGTCCCCAGGAGGAGTGCTCTCCAATACCCCCTCCAGGGACTCCAAAAAGGGTGGGTATTCTAAAATGCCATTTGGTGCATAAGCACAAACAACAGTCAGGACCCATCCCCCCACCCAAAAGTGAAGAGCAGCTACTCTCTCGTCCACTGCAGTAAACCTCCATGTACAGGCGCCCAGCCAGGGGACAATAAATATGCCCACCACCGCCTCTCCCCGTGAGCAACTGCAGAGTAGAAGAGGGTCCAACCTCCTTCGAGGAAACTGGTTCCTGAGCCCAAGCCATGTGTTGACCATGTCTAGTCGGAACTTCACAACCTCGCGCAACCGCTCAGGCTCCTTCCCCATCAGAGAGGTGACATTCCATGTCCCAAGAGCTAGCTTCTGCAGCCGAGGATGGGACAGCCAGGGTCCCCGCCTTTAGCCACTGCCCAGCTTACATGGCACCCAACCCCTATGGCCCCTCCTATGGGTGGTGAGCCCATTGGAGGGGGGACCCACATACCTTGTTCAGGCTGTGCCCAACCAGGCCCCATGGGTATAGGCCTGGCCACCAGGCGCTTGCCATCAAGCCCCAGGCCGGCTTCAGTGGGAGGCTACGGTGACCTGCATCTGGGCAAGGAAAAATGTGGTGAATCAGGAACTTTCGCATTATAAGGCGGCAGCATAAACCAATGTACCACCATGCCACTGTATTAAGCATTTGTAACGTTTACATAACTTATGCATTTAGTCTGTCTGCAGTTCATTGCCAAACCAGCTCCCTGGCTGTGTTTATGGCCATAGTATTGCTTTTTTTAAGCGATTACATCGTTTTATTTTTCATACAGATCCATCAGCAGCATTTATTTTGCAGAGGAAAAAAACACCACTCTCATTTTACAGCGTTTTCAACTCACTTGATCGATCTATCATTCATCCATTCATTTGGGCTTCTTCAATATCGTGGGTGTGTGCACTAAGTGTGACTTTGCAAGTCTGTCTTGAATGAACCTTGATTAATTAACACTGAACTGAATTCTTGGAACGACATGAAGCTAAGTTTCGAGATGGAAGTAGGTTGAGTCTGAGTTTTTCGGGAAAGTCTGCCTTTTTTAGCTACTTTCATGGAATACTCCCCGGGCCATTATAATAGCCCTATATATTTTTGTTGTGAAATCAGGCCTTTGTAATAGCCCTATATTTATATTCCTATAGGTGGAATCATTGGGCTCAGACTCAGTCACAGTCAGAGGGCGGTCAGTCCTCATCCCCCATCCCCTATGAGCAGAACTCCAACTCGTATGATAGGAGGTTGGTGCATGGGGAGATGGGGTGCTTATTTACCTTTGTCAGATCATGTAATCCTGAAGGCTGGGGAGTAACTCCAGCCCCCTTTAGCCAGAGGTCAGGTGGTGATTAAAGTGCCCTCAGAGAGGTCAGGCCAATCATAGGGCGTAAGAAGGACAGGAACCAGGTAGGACGGTAAGAGCCCTGGCATCCTCATTGTTATCAGGCTACTGCTGCACAGTCTGTTGAATTTTGCACATCGCCCAGCAGGTGGTGAGGTGGCTAAGGAACTGGACATGTGTACAAAGACTCAGCTGGTTCAAGTTCAATGAAGGAGAACGGATGGAAAGCAACAAAACAACTTTAGTATTGTCAGTATCAGTCCCTGCTATGTCCTGTCTGTCATTTGCCTGCTCAGCCAACAGGTGTTTCTGGTCAGTTTATGACCCACACCTGTGTCTACTGAGTCCCAGTGTTTTATATGTCAAAAGCCCCCACCTGTTTCTTGTCTAGTGCCAGTTATCCGTGTGTATATGTGCCTGCCTTTGCCCTTGTGCCTCAGTTGGTCATTGTGGGGTTCGTTTGTGTAACCTGCCAGATACTTTTCCTGCCACCTCCATTAATCCTCACATGTAGTTCCAGACGTAGTTTGTCCCCATGTAATCAACCTGCCTTTTCTTTGACCCCTCTTTGTCCCTTTTGTTTCATTTTCTGTTTTGTATTTGTTGGTTGTAAGGTGCACTGAGGATCACCCTTCCATCGTGACACACCGTGACAAATATATTCATCCCTTTAGCTTGTGATAGACAGAACCCAGGCAGTAATACATACATAGAGAGTCAATATGTTTATAATGGCTGATTACCATTTGGGTACGTGACGGGTTGTTTGAATAATGAGAATGGCCTGTGGAAGGAAAACAGAATGTTAGTTAGTCAACCCAGTTAAATGAAGAGACTTTGTATGATGTAATTCTACTGTAAGCTTAGGGTATCTGAGACATATTTTATTTTCAGTTAGTTATTTTTGCTTGCGCACACACTAGGGCTTGCTGAAATGTATTTAGCTGTGAGATGTAATCCTATTGATGCACAAAAATGAAACCCATCCTGGTTTCAAGGTTCAGACCTTGAAAATGATAAAAAAGAATTAATTAGCTACAAAGCTAAACAGTCCCTAAAGCTTAAGATGGAACATTCTGCAAAGTTTAGACAAAAGTATCTCAAGGTCATGCATCTGTCTGGTACCTCTCGAAAGCCCCTGTAATTGTCCTGTGGAATTGTTAATCTGTGCCAACTGCCTCAGCACTTGTTGACGTATGTGCATACCCTGATACAGAAATAAAATATTCTTTTGACATCTGAACCCAGTCTCTGGCTGAAATTCCTACACAGGCCACACCACTGACAGATGGCCTACATCCATCTGTGATACTCCCCTCCCCCTACCAGCTCTCAAAACTATAAGGCCATAAAAACAGCTGGGTGACAGCATGCCATGCATCCTCCCAGACACTGCTTATCTGTCAGCTGACAGGTGAGACCATCTGTATCTACTTTGTGGTGTCATATGACATGGGAGTCAGATATGAATCTGTGTGTTAGACAATCCGGCTTGGGTAATCAGCTGTTAATGAGAATCTCAGCTTCTTACTTCTGGTTTTATTGGCAAAGTATGGCTGTATTACCCTTCCATAGAGTCACACGGGCCTCCCATGATCTACTGGAGACCTACCAATCTAGCTGATGGTTCTTGTGATAATCGCACAGTGGGCAAACATCTTAATTGATTTTATACTTTTAATTCCTTATCCACACACCTTCCCACCGGAATGGTCCTCTCTCTGATATTCTGATCATGACTCCTTAACTGCTGAGACACCTGCCGGTGGATCGCATATCTCTCTCTCCATTATAATTAAACCTGAAAATGAAGTGCATTTAAAACACAGATAGAGAGAAAACTCTGGCCCACATTCGGATGACAGCTAATGGAGAGCGCCAACGCAAGCTTCTCACAAGTACCCTCCTCCCCCATGCGTAGCCCATTTACGCGCCTGAACAACTCTGATCGAATCGGGGGGGCTTCCACGTGTGCAGTCCTCCTGGGAACGGTGCCTGAGCGGCCCACTGAGGATATGTGAGGCGTCCTAACCAGGAGAGTGCTGGTGGGAGGAACAGTAATACTTGGCACTGGATTCCATTTAAACCACTGAAATCAGCAGAGGTAAAATGGTTCTGCACTGTCAAAGGAATACAAGATACTGGAGCAAGATTACTTTTTGGAATAATTACCTTGGACAGGAAGTGAGGTTGATAGAAAAGAAGCAGGATTTTGCAAACCAGTGCATGTTTTTTTTTCCAGTTACGATCAGGTCAGATTGCTATCAAAGCTTCAGAACCCTAGCATTAAAACCAGAGGTGTGTGTGCTGTGGTAACGCTCGGGGCAGCCACACAGAGGGCCACCCGGAGGGCCACACAGATGGCCACACAGACGGCCACACAGAGGGCCACACGGAGGGCCACACGGAGGGCCACACAAACGGCCACATAGACAGCCACACAGAGGGCCACACAGAAGGCCATACAGATGGCCACACGGAGGGCCACACGGAGGGCCACACAGACGGCCATACAGACGGCCACACGGAAGGCCACACGGACGGCCACACGGACGGCCACACAGAGGGCCACACAGAGGGCCATACGGATGGCTACACAGATGGCCACACAGACGGCCATACAGACGGCCACACAGAGGGCCACACGGAGGGCCACACAGACGGCCACACGGACAGCCACACAGAGGGCCACACAGACGGCCACACAGAGGGCCACACGGATGGCCACACAGAGGGCCACATGGAGGGCCACACAGACGGCCACACAGAGGGCCACACAGACGGCCATACAGACGGCCACCCGGAAAGCCGCACGGAGGGCCACACAGACGGGCACACAGAGGGCCACACGGAGGGCCACACAGACGGCCACACAGAGGGCCACACAGACGGCCATACAGATGGCCACCCAGAAAGCCGCATGGAGGGCCACACAGACGGGTACACAGAGGGCCACACGGAGGGCCACACAGACGGGTACACAGAGGGCCACAAGGAGGGCCACACAGACAGCCACACAGAGGGGAAGTAGTGGTGCTTGACTAACAGCCCTTGTGAGGCTGTAAGTAAATCCGGCCAGTAAGCTGCTCCCCAAGATGAGAATATTGCTTGTGTTCTGTGTAATACTGTTCTTTCCCTGAGTGCTGTGTCACCAATTTTAACTGTGGAGGAGCAGAATTGTGTTTTACATCTTGTTTTTGCACTGAAATGATTTGGTGTTCAAGGAAAGGAGCCGGTGTTAATTACCCAGGTCAAAGGTACAACAGCAGTGTTATCGCAGGACCTGCGACACCTGCAGCCCTCTGGCTCCAATCCCAGACCCTTCAGCATGTCACAAAGGCTCCCTTCTCGGCTCCCGTGTAAGTAGCTGGGGTTCGCCAATATCGCTTTCATGCTCCGGTAAATGTTCCGTCAGGGGTACTCTCCGGAGAGCCGGCCCGTGCTCTGCATCCCTTGAGCTGTGTGCTCTTGTCCGACACTCAGAGATCTACGGCCCGTCCTTCAGGCCTCCTCCGGGGGCTCCGCCCACTGGAATGTCTCATCCTGAGTCACATGACCGCCTGTTAAAATATGCATGCCATGAAGGACGGTGTCTGCCTGGGGAGCAAACTGGGGCTGGGGTTGAAAGGGGTACATTCAGCACAGTCTCCACCACGGAGGAGCTCAGGACCTTGGACAGCGCCCAGGGTGTTCTTCTCCCCATTCCTGCTGCTAGAGAATTACTAAGAGAAATCCACTTGAACTTTTTTCGGAAGCTGGGGAAATTTTGCCAAAGGAATTCTAGCTAACCTGAGATTCCTAACCACTGCGCCCCCTGTTGGCAAAACAGAAGAACAACAGAAGAACGACAAACTTTATTAAGCAAGTAATTTGTTCCTTTGATAATGAACTGCTTTGGTGGGCGCAGTGGGGGGGGTCTCTGAACACCTCATTTCCTCTTTTTCTCTGTTTTTATCTTCCTCACATGTTACCTTAGACAGGATTTTTACCTGAGTGGGGGTGAGGGAAAGAGCCAATATACCTACTGAAAATGGATTAGCCTACTTGCAGTGGTATAAGTAGTGAGCTAACAGGCCGATGTAAAGAGAGGGGTGTGGTGGGGTAGCAATGTATATTCTGAAATAAAGAGCCAGAGTAACAAAGAGAGTGATTGTATTAAACAACTGCGTATGGAGAGACATGGATACAGAATTACTCTGAAATTGCTCTGTTACAAAAATAAAAGCTCAATTACACTGGACACCACATGTAGCCCACAGAAAGCATTGTGTACAATCACCCCAACCATACAAAGAATTCCAAGTATCGCTTCCAGAACATTCTAACCTAATATAAAAACATGAGCTGTTTGTCTGTGACTGCATTTCTGCCAAAAAAAAGATTGAAATTACCACAGTTTTCAAGGAGAACTGGGACCTTATTTTTTTTTCACTTACATACTTTTATGAAGGAAAAAATCTTTTTAAGGATAACAACCGAACCAGACATATTTTCCTGAATATTATATTTAAATTTAGTATGCATGAGTGTGTTTGTCTTTGTTTTGTTTGTTATGTTATAATTTCTTTTGTATTTGCTGCAGTCATTTACATGTGAATTTGCGAATGAGCAATTTTACCTACATGTAACCTTCCCATCAAATCCTTCAGTCATGCACCATCCAGAATCATGGGAGATGTGGGGACAAGGTTGTTCTGCTGGTGGTTCTGGTCAGGCTGCAGTGTGACCCAACAGATCTGTGAGGCATTTAGATTCTACTGGGAATGAGAGAAGGATCTGCTGAATTAAACAGGAATAGTCTTGGTAAAACCCCTGCACTCATAGCAGGAGATGCCTAAGGGTGAAGGGCATCCCGGTTTGTAGTGCTCCAGGTCGCCCCCTTCAATGGAAGCTCTGTGTACAGTCTTCTCCAGGTGGGTTTGGCAGCAGCCACTGGGATAACTTTGTTAAGGACATGAGGAAAACATGATTAATGGTGAGGGCGTAGTTAATATAAATGTAAATGTAAATAGTAAAATGGAAATTAGCAGTTTCCCCTTTAAGACGTTGTTAAAATATAGCTCAGGTAAGATGGAGGAAAATCGTCCCCCATAGAGTTGTCACATTTTTGAGCTGCCTTTTGAGTTGGTCAGCAGAATCATATTTTGCTACGGAAGTGAGTTTGAGTTTGGGAAGAGGAATTTATCGGTATCCTTCGAGATGCAGTGATGCTGTCATCAGTCATTTTTTTACATTTTCAACAATTACATTTGGAAGTCATACTTTTACAGGCCCTCTCTTTGAGGAAGGACCATTTTCTTACCTGGTTCAATTTCACTAATTATAGGCCCTTTTCTCTGTTTTTCTACTGCTTATAGACTGTAAAACATCACAAAGCACTCTCTAACAAACTTGCTCCAATAAAAGCACCAGACTAAGTAAAATTGTTTGTTTATTGACACATGAATAAGAACAGACACTTTTCTTCAAAGATGGACTCCAACAATGTTTACTTAATTAATTGTCACATTCCTTCATTGTATCTCCGGGAGAGATCTCCACAAAAAACCCCTAAATAAGATAAAATGTTACTAATTATTCAGCTCTGCTTCACTAAATCACAAGAACTTCGGCCAGTGTTTCACCTCTACAGTCTGTCGCTCAGTATTCAAATAGTTACATCAGTCAAGGCTGTATTAATGGACTTTGACTAACAATGGTGGTGGTATGAAAGTTAGAAGGACTATCAGCACATACACCTTGCAAGATTTCATTTCCCATTTAAGCTGTAAAATGAATTAACATTCCTTTTCAGGCCCTTCGGTATTGTTCCACTGCTGTGTAGGCGTGCGTATACGTGCGTGTGTGCATAGGTGTGTGCGTGAGCCCGCCTGCGTATCGGTGTGTGCGCCGAGGCAGACTCGCCGAATGATTCTGAATTCTATGGTTGCCATGGAAATAAGGCCTCTTCAAAGGATGGAACTGACGCTTTGGATACAAAAAAACAGCCTCTTGCCACAAAAAACGGGGGAAATTGCAGCGACCGATTAAAGCTTAATTTGAAAGAAATACTCCTATGTCTGCCATTAAGTGGCTTGAGCGTCTACACAGGAAGGAAAACAAATCAATAGGATGTGAAGATGCTGTTACCTACAAGCTTCAAATAAGGCGATGTATAAAACCCTATTGATTCTCTGTAACGCCCTTGGCCCTGGCAGAGCCGTCCGGGGAAACCATGGCCTTGTACAGAGAGCTGAGTAAATAGCTTGATAAATAATTAAAACTAGGAATAGATCGAATCATGTAGTCAGGGTCAAGATTTTTCCCATAAGAAGGAAAACATTGAACGACATGCTCCATGGTGGTAGAAGGCTCATTGAAAAAGCAAAGGAATACCTGTAGTACAAATCCCAGAGAGAGAGAGCCTGAGATAGACCCACTACTCCATCCAGAAACACTGGCAGCTGCCCTGGAATGGTCTCCCAAACTTCACAGTAGCTGCACATCTACCAGTATCTTACACATCCAGCAGAATGACCCAGATATTACAGTACCTGCACACAGAATGGAATAGTGACACTTCATTAATCCCATGGGGACATTCTCTTTTCGCCTACTCCAAGTCGCTCTGCATGTGACACACAGGCACTTATACAGGAGAAAGCAAGCTTAGGGTCACTGCACAGGGTCACTGTGGGTTAAAAGCCTTGCTCAAGGGCCTACGGAGATGTGACCGTTCTGCCGAGGGTCAAACCCGCAGCCTTCTGATCACAGGCAGAAGCGAAGAGGCTTAACACACTGAGCCACGTCCCACCCCCAAGATACATTTATTAGTATCTTACACATGGCAGACTTTACTAGTGTGTTACATATATACTGAAATACTTATGTAATCACAGCCTCACTACAGCTCCCAGATGCTTGCACACACACACCAAGTGATTTCCTGACCAATCAGCAGTCATTTCATCCCTACTTAAATGGCACCGGCAGCATGGTGAAAGCTGAAAAAAAAAATCAAACACTGAATTCCTTTTTCTTCTTCCTCCGGGATTTAATCGCCCCTCTCGCACCGCTTTTATAAGCCGCCTTCCATCTCCCCGCATTTCATTCCCGACGTGCCGTCCGCCCCGTTTTTACAGCTCGCGAAGTGAGCGACGACTCCCCAGTCGCCGTCCCCTCAGAATCGATAACGGCTCGCCGGCATGCGGGAGTCTACAGACCGCGATCGCTGCTCGGCACGTCGCCGCTCTCCTGCCGAGGGGCCTGGGGAGACGATTCATCCAGGAGGCTGCGAAACACTCTGTGGAGGTGCTTTTGGAGCGCCGGTTCGCCTGGTGTGGGGAAAAAAAGGGAGCTGAAATGGTTCAGCTGGCAGGGAGATAAAACCGTGATTCAATTAAAGCAAATGTATTATTGGGGCATTAGAGAAACGTTATGTTTGATGAAACAAGGGAATTGCCCTTGAGTGAATCCAGCTGGAGTTGGGCAGGCTGTAGGGTGGTGGGGGGGGGGGGAGGTGGTTTCAGGCAGAAGAGCAGGGATGCAGCGTGAGGACGCAGGTATCTAAAGACATTAGCTGTCAAGCGCTGCTTCTGGTTGACTGTGTGTAATTCAGTGCTTTAAAAATCCTTTTGTCCTTCCAGTACTTTGCTTATTTACATTTCATTTATTTGGCAAACATTTCTATCCAAAGTGATGCACCTTTTTGGGAAACCGGGGTCAGCCAGTCCCTGAAGCAAGCGGAGGTTAAGGGCCTCGCTCAAGGGCACAGCGGTGACATCACTCTGCCGTCTGTGGGTTTTGAACCGGCCACCTTCTGGTCACAGCTACAGTGTTCTAACCTGCTGACACGGTGATGGGGAGGCTGGAACATATTTCTAGAATCACAGCTGACGAGGCAGGGGACGCCCTGCATGTCATGGCCGTCCATCATAGGGCAGTTTCTGTAAATATATTTCCATTAATTACCTGTCCTGGGTATACCCCGCCTCGTACCCTTCGCTGCCTCGGATAGCCCCCAGCATCCCTCCCCCAGCCCAGGCCAGGATAAGCAGGCGGAAGATGGATGGATAGATATTTCCTCTATTAGTATAATTTGCTCAGTCACTGTGTTATGTGCTTTTTTTAAAACGATAAGGTACATTAGAAGATTTCAGGTACCCATAATACTGTGACTTAGGTCTCAGTATAGATGTTACAGGCAATTAACCACAAATCGCTTAATGGGTGGGAATGGAGAAGAGCAGTCACTTGGTCCTGATCTTCACACCCCCAACAGAAGCTGTGGGCTTTCAGGCCGAACGTGATCACTTCCCGTCTCACGGCTGAATTCAGTTCAATTCAGTTTATTTTTATATAGCGCCTTTCAGGACATAGTCACACCAAGGTGCTTTACATGGGCGTGTTGTAATGCATTACTGCATGAGTTATACAGAGTAATACACAAAACAGGGAAAGAAAGAACAAAAGAATAAATAGATGCCCAGTGTGCATTAAGGCACAGCGCAGTGGGGAGAGGACAAGAGGCGAATCTCTCTGAGCGACTTCCACAGCGAGTCAGGAAATCATTCACACATCCAGCTCCTGCTCTGGCTGCATTTTGAGCAAAGTTCTCTGAGACAGACATTAAATTCAGCAGCAGCTCGGTGACTTTCTAAATCCCATCAAAATTATATAAACACTGTGGAGTTAGGAGGACATTAAGCGGCACCTCACACCTCCAGGGCTGGGGGTTTGGATCCCACCGCTGCCGTGTGTACGTGCACATAATTTACACATTGTCCTTTGAAAGTGTGAGCCCTGCAATGAATTGGGACTACATCCAGTGCCCCCCACACCCCCACCCCCCGCGCCCGCCCACTCAGGTTCTAGTCCCCCCTCTGTGACCCTCCAAGTAATAAGCAGTTGGAAGATTAATGGAACTAAAAAAGCTGGGAAGGAAGAGTGGAAATGGTGCTGGGGAGGCATTGGTAGTGTCCATGCTAACTATGGGCGAAACAAACAGAGCTCATTGAATATCAGGGTGAACGAATCAGCACAAATTATCTTGATCACCTGACTCTGTCTGGGTGTGGCCAGAGACCCCCCATCTCTATTCTATATTCCTTTTCTCATCTTCAGCTGCAAAGGCTGTGATACTTCAGGAGACCTGGATGCATCCTGGCTGCCCACTCATCAAGATGGAAGGGAGGGCACACTGGACTCAAGGTAGAAGGAGGACATGGTAGATATGCACCCGACTAACTAAAAAAAGAGAAATAGTCTCTCATTATACCCAGAATCCTCTTTGTGTCACCTTGGCCTCCTAATTAAAGGGTCCATGTTGTTTATGGGATCGACAGCTGTTACATTTCATTAGCTGGGTTACACCCATGTCTCCTGGGACTTGATTAAACCTGGAAGTCCAAGGCCTGGAACTCAAACGGCTTAGTCAGAGGCACCACTCCTGGACGGTGGGACTTTATGGCCTTGTCTGTGTCAGCATCTGTAGTTTCCTTTGCAATCTCTGTGTTGACTTTCTTTCTTTCGTTACCTGGTTCTGTTTCTGCCCCCCCCCAAGCACACGTCGCTCCAGTCAGAGACCCAGCGTTCTGCCAGTTATGTCATTTCCTGGGGTGTCATGTCCAGCGAAATCTGGAACTTTCAGGCAGGAGAGGCATCTGTGTGGGCGGTACGGTTCATGCTGCCAGTCTTGTCCGATCTTATGACAATAAAACTAGTTTCCACAAACTCAGAGTCAGCATTTTGGCAGCAGGAGGCGCTCAGAGTGACACAGCAGCACCCAGCGAGTGTGAAAGAGCGACCCCCCCCCCCCACCACCATTGCTGCAGGATGTAATTAGACAGGATGCAGATCAGGGTCGTAGGGGGCAGCAGCAAGAGAAGGACTGTTCCTCTAGGGCCTCCTGCCCTACATTAAGGGGCATAATTAGCCATTCGAAAATTATAGATTGTGGAAGAGAAAAAATAAAGAGCAATTGAGTTTCTGTTTTAACTCAATAACCTTTCCCAATGAGGCTAAGGCAAAAAGATGCAATTCACATCATTCTCAGGCATTTGCTGTAGCATGTTCATTAATGGTATAGGATCAGGATGCCTGTATCATTGTAGTATCTTCATTAGTGGTACAGAATTGAGTTCATTGCATGACGTTAATGTCTTCATTAGGGGTAAGAAATCAGGGTCATTGTGAATGCAGAATCAATGCCACAGGAAAATTACAGTATCTTTATTAACAGTATAAAATCAAAGTCATTATATACCTGTAACATCTTCATGAGTGTTATATAATCAGGGCCATTCTATAACAATAGTATCTTCATTATTGGTATGAATTTGTGGTTGATGTAAAATTAGTATCTGTTTTCAGGTTTTACCACACATTAGGGACATTTTGGTTCCCAAATCTGATCTATGTAAATCCACACACACACACACACACGCACACACACACAGGAGGAGTCTCATGTTCAGTCTTGCATTGAGATGTACAGCTGGGTACTGGGTTGTTTAATCCAGTGACAGCATCTCATGAAGACATTCAGTTTAATCTCCTGATCGTCTGGTTGTCAACTGAGCTTGAGTGTAAAGGAACACCTTCTTTCATCCACTGGAACATAATAATAATTCATATTTAACAAGGTTCTGTACACTCAAAATTAAAGATGGATTATTCCAGGAACCAAAGGGATCGTTACATGACACAAAATTCAGAGAGCAGGTGCTTTACTGTAAGAGCTTTCTCAATGTTATTCATCTATTCATGCATTTTAAATAGGGGGAGGGGCATGCATATTAATGAGGAATATTCTTATTTAAAGGGACGGCGCTTGCATGGCAGGTGAGGGGAGATTAATTTGCGGTGCGGTGACTTGCCTTTCCCTTAGCGCTGCTGGGTATTTTTGACCGACAGCATCCTGCCTTGTTCTTGTCGGATGATATTCCTGGGGCCGCAGTTTTACTGCCCGCCTATAAACGTAAGCTAGCTTGTCGGAAAATGTTGCAGGAAGGTCAAACTGACGGAGGCCCATAAATTTTTTACAGCCGGGTGCTCAGACGCTGCTGGAGACACATATCGATAGCGAAGGGACTTGAAAGCTGAGACTCGATGTATAAATGCTAAATGCTAATGCTAAAACACACGTGGTAGCTCAAGGTATCTCTTAGATTATTCATTTATTGAAGGTACTAGATAATGTAAGAAAGTTATGAGTTGGAATGATTATGATGATACTTTCTAAAATTAAATTTAGGGCGATTGCAATACTGAACAAAGAAAGTCAACATTTAAATAACAACCTCTGTAAGTGATATGGAGTCTACATCAGTTCAATGTAGAAGTACCCCCTCTCCAAAGGCCCTCCAAGAAAAAATCAAGAACAAAAGGCCCAAGGCTGTTGCAACAGTATGTGTGAGGCACAAAAGACACCTCCCTGATCTTACCTGGCAGCCCCCCGAGGTCTGATTTGCCTGAGCCCACACCACCCTGGCCCCTTCTCCTTGCCATCGCTCCCTGGGGGTCAGCACCATGATATACGCTCTTCGAGGGGCATTAAAAATCAATTAGACAGGCAGCCGTGTGTGGGTGTAATTATGGCTGGGCAGAGCAGCCCATTTATCACACGGGTCCTCGCCAGCACCTCTGCAACAGAAAGGCAGAGATGAGGAGCCTTCATGATCATTAACTCTGACTGCATATATATTTATCCAGAGAAGGTTCTTCATGTTCCCCCCGTGTCAAATTTATATTAATATTCACCCCCAGGACAAGTCAGGCAGAGAGAAAGGAGGGAGGGGTTTAGAGGGGACAGTATGTTCTTAAAATAATAAATAAAATCACATAACATTGATTAGTCTCTACACATTAACCCTGACACCAGTAGGCTATACAGCCAAATCCCATAATGATGCCGCATGGCTGCTTTTGATCTCATCTCTTCAGGGCTCCGCACAATACCATGGTTACGCACATGACCGGGAGCACTATCGGTCACATGATGGGTCACATGATCCACTTTCAGAAACCAGGCTCCCAGCATCAGGCAAGGATGGGCATCTCTATCATGCCTATTCCCTAGCGGATCTGGAATCAGAGCAGCAAGATGAATAAATACAAAACCTGGTTATAGAAGTGCGTGTGCCGAGGGTGGGAGGGCCGGTTGTGGCCTGTCTTAGGGCGGGTGATGAATTTTCACATCCCTGTGCCTCGCGGTAATGACT
>JABFEA020000085.1:17577216-17593190 GCA_019775915.2 Cyphomyrus plagiostoma
ACTCCCGCTCCCCCCCCCCCCTCATCAGGGTGCATCTGAAGCACAAACCATGAATAAATATAAAACATTAAACAGTTTAGGCTGCTAGCTACCTGGTACAAATGATCCCCATCCAACCTGCAGGACTGGAGGGCATGTCCCATACCTGTGGGTGGGGGGGCAGCTAGAAGGTCATGACTCAAAACAGGAGGTACGTCAATCACCTGATAAAATCATCTCAAGCAACGCAGTCCAAGAGATACCCTTTTTTTAACAGCAGTTATGATTAAGTGTATCAAATGGGCGGAGCCTTTTTAAAGCATGTCTCTCCATTGTATCACCATTGTAACTTTCAGATGGGTAATAAACTGGAATCGCATTATTAAATAATAAACACCCGTGTGTATAAATCCAAGGGCGAGAACGTAAATTACAGGCATGGCTACAGACAAAAGACCCAGAAGAATAATTAAAGTGAATGAGGGAGGATATTTAATGAGCCACAAGATCCATGCCAGCACTTTATCTTGTCTGGCTAACGTGGTTTCTAATTGGACGTTAAAGTCCATAGAGGAGGCGTGGCCCTGACCAATGTCAGTCTATCAGCATTGGTCCATCAGTGAAACCTGAGCAAATTGGGGCATATCATGTGATGGGGCGGGGGTTCATTGCTACTAAGGGTTTATAAGGGGTTTCAGTTTCAGAGTCAGGCTTGAAATGGGAAAATCCAAATGACCAAATCATCAAAGATATTTTTTTTTCTTTCGGGGCTTGGCTGGCCATCAAGACAAAGAAAGAAACAGACGCCAGTAAATCTGAATGCACTGCCACCCATTTTCACACAGGATGTATTGACTCAGTCATAGCCTAGCCTGCCCTCACCAAGGACAGGCATGCGAATGTTGTGCTGTTATCTCCGTGACACAGGTGACATTTACTGAAACTTTGAGCATTTATATTTCCTACAAAAGTCAATTATTCAGTTTGGCAGAAGTTTTCATCCTGAGAGATTCACCCAGGAAACTGATTTACTGCTCAAAGCTGCATTGAAATGCAATTCAATGCATTTTTTGCATTGAATTGGAATTACCAAATTATCCATAAGTATGAATGGGTGGGTCATGGGTGGGTCATGGGTGGGTCATGTCCTGCCCCCATAGCTTCCCGTGACCCTGAATTGTGTTGGAGAATGGATGGGTGGAAGGATGGATGGACGGATGGACAAACGGGAAGTAAGATAGTACTTGATTATATGGGAACTATTTTTGAGATTATAGGGTTGTTATCAATACTAACACAAAGCTCGTACTTTTGGCCTTAGCAAGACTGGTCTTGGTAACTTGCCTTCCAATAATAAACTTGTGGCTCAATGAATCATGGTATTGGACTCGTTAGGTGAGGATGCAACCAGTGTATGCTTGATATTTCATCTGGGGCAAAAACAACATGGGGTATTTTTACTGTCCTTGGCACTTTTGTTTTTGTGTATTGTAGCTGGTCTTCGGCAATGGAAGACGACGCAAAACAGGTGCATGAGAACACAAGCACAGTGAAGTGTGCATATTGAGAAACAGCAATGGCTTGAAACGCTTGAAAAATGTCAGGACAGAAGACCTAACAGTGAAATCGCTGCACTGCATTTCACCATGTTCTGAGATTCCAGACATACCAATTTGAGCCAAGGACCGAAAATTCCTCATAAAACTTTGCAGCAGTTTTTCATTTTCTATGAGAGCATAATTCTCTGTGTGAGGAACAGAATCTAGCAGAGAAAGTATCTGGCCAGTTCCTCCAAGGTTTCCAGTTCAAACTTAGGCTGGAGATTCTTGCTGCACTGCATAGCTTTAAAGGGGCGCCGTGTGGCTCAGTGGCCTAAGCCTGTGTGTATGTAATCAGAAGGCCACTGGCTTAAATCCGGCCTCAGTACATCTGCAGGTCCTTGAGCAAGGCCCTTAACCCCCAGCTCCCTGGGTGCCCCAACAGGTGGCTGCCCTTCACGGACAACTTACTCTACAAAGAGTAAGGCCTAAGACATAACAGACCCAATATGCCTCCCCTCCAGTGCCTACTAAGGTTCAATTTTACTTCTACACTGAGGAAGGGGTACAGACAATTTCCCCACAGGGGCAATTATTATTATTATTATCTTAACTGCAGAACGTGTGTATCTAGTTTTACAAACAATAGTAATAATAAAAGAGAGGATTTAAACAAGACTTTTCAAAACCCAGACACCAACAATATTCAATAATGTAAAACACAGAGAGGGAGAAATAGACACAGAAATAGAGTAGCAACATGTACATAGTAATGAGTAAAACACAGCTAATGTGAAACCTGGACAAGTGTCCCACCTTTGATGGGGCCTCGCTATAAACGGGAGCCCTGTGGGGCCAGCCTTAGAGATTCAGGTGGAACCCCCCCTCCCTGATGAAAAGCATCCCAGGCGCCATGGAAATCTGCAATGAGCCACCCTACCTTATGAATAAACTACCCCTGGCACGTCATTGTCTTGAAAACAAAATCTTTGCAATTTACATATAAATTGAGAATCGAAAAACGAAAGACAATGGGATAAGGAAGAAAAAAATATTATTTTGCTGAAGGGATTTATCAGTTTTAAGCTTAAACAAGGCTTCTGAAAGATATCTGCGTTTTAAACAATTGTAATGTAGAGCTTTATTCCTTGGGGTGCGTGTGTTTATGGTCTCTGCAAGGAACTGTGCAAGTAAATGAGTTTGTGTCGGTGATGCATGAGTGTGACCTGCATGGGAACAGTGTGAGGTTTAACCCGACGGCGGGGCAATGAAATCAGCCTATTACAAGGATGATTACAAACCCCTCGCCGATGTGTTCCTGTAGCCTTTCCTATATCTCTGTGCTCCCCCCCCCCCCATCTGCCTGAGTCACGTCAACATCACCAACCACCCATCAGATGGAATGTCCAGGAACTGACGAGCAGTGGATGAGTTAGGGTGTGAGGCTGGGAGATTTCTGCCTCCGTATATAGTCTCAGGAGAGGAACTGCAGTTGTTCCTTCGAGATCCTGTTGCACCCATTCAAGCTGCTCTCCAACTGAATAAGCCGGGGCAGAATTCGACATTTGGGATGATTGTACGGTTTAGGTAAAAACACATCAGCGGGGATGCAGGCACTGCTTTGAGATGCTTAGCTTGACAGCGTTCTTCAGTTCAGCTCCTAACTGCTAACTACCGCAATTAGCCAGGTGCTAAATGGTCTTGCTGCTATCTCAGGTGTGCGTCAGGTGCTAATTAAAATGCATTCCACCTCCTGTCATGCTGCCATCCCGGATGACCCCAGGTGTGACAGACGTAGGCTAACTTAGGCCTCTGTTGTGCTGCACCGCGTAAGCAGCCCAGGCCGGCATTGTTGGATGACTTGTGTGACTCCTGAAAGCCGCGGAGTGTTTCCGGAAGGCCGCCGGCTCGCAGCGACCACCTGGCACAGCTGCCGGTCGGTCACAATCCCTCCTTTGTTCTGAGAGGCCAAGGTGCCTCTGGACGGGCCAGTATCAGAAAGGGACGACACGCTATAACAAACTACAGAGGTGTGAGAATCCGATGGGACAATGGAATTCTGCAAGGGTATGTTTTTGGGGAGGAGAGGCTTCCGGGATAGTGCATTTTTTTAGGAGGGGGGGTATTCTGGGAGGATGCATCTTTGAGGATCCTTCAAAGGTCCTTAAGAAAGGTACACAAAGGGAAAGTACTGTTCTTCTATTACACTGTAGGATGTTATAAGCTCGGAGTTTGCATGTTCTCACCATGTCGTCGTGGGGTTTCCTCCGGGTACTCCGGTTTCCCCCCACAGTCCAAAGACCTGCTGAGGCTGATTGGAGTTCCTAAATTGCCCGTAGGTGTGCATGTGTGAGTGGTTGGTGTGTGAGTGTGCCCTGCGATGGGCTGGCCCCCCATCCAGGGTTGTTCCCTGCCTTGTGCCCATTGCTTCCGGGATAGGCTCCGGACCCCCCGCGACCCAGTAGTATAAGCGGGTTGGAAAATGGATGGATGGATGAATGTTATAAGCTCATGTATGGTTAACAAGACCAAGACAACAGCAATAAGAGAAATCTCATATGGGTGGGATGATTATACCCCGTCAAGCACAGAATAATTTGTCCCAATTCCCCTTGGTCATGTCAGTGTTTCTGACTGGTTATACAGGTGAGGGGCAGTAGAATTTGGGGGTTTATTTCAATCGGCTGGGGTGCAGAGGGAGGTCAAACAGTACCATTCTGAATTCCTTGCCATTCCCTTGTGGGGGCAACAATGAATTTTCGCCCCAATTCTGATCTTATAGCTTTCTGCTCACTACTCATAATGCAGCTGTTTTGTTCTCTTAAATGACCTCTGCTTCTAGAAATCACTTTTAAAGTGTCAGGCCACAGGATATTAAACTGAAGTGAACCCGGTGTGAAATGCAGCCGGCCCTTTAATTGCAAGCCTTGTGCTGCTCTGGGGAGCCTCTGGTCCCTGACCAGCAAACGCTCAATAAGAGGCACCATGTAGTCACTCTGGCTGGGGAGTTGGGGGCTACCTTATCGAGAGCCTGCTGTTGTCGCTTGGGTTCCGTACGACTGTAGAGGCCATTGTTGAGGTGGCCAAAGCTCTTCTGGGCCTTCAAACATGAAAGAAAGCAGAGAAATCTGCTCCCGGTATCTGGGTGGTAAGGTTGCTCTGCACAGGAACCAACAAAAAGTTACCACAGATGTCAGAAAGGACTGCGACCTGAACTGCTTCAGGTTTGAGCCGGCCTCAGCAGAACAGTCACATTGCAGCAGAATAGCCACATTTGTGGGCCCTTGAGCAAGGCCCTTAACCCCCTGATTCATGGGCACTGCTGCAAGTGGCTGTCCTTCCCTGACAAGCTTCCTCTTACCTATATATGTATTTGTCTATATATGTATTATATGTGTCACAGAGAGCAAGATGAGGTAGGCGAAATGAGAATTTCCCCACAGGGGATCAATTAAGTATTATTATTATTATTATTATTATTATTATTATTATTATTATTATTATTATTGCTGTTGTGGTTATTGTTAGAGCTTAGAAATGTAAAATATTGAGTGCAGAAATTGCTTCAAGTGTGTGAAGTGACAGAACAACTAAGCAGCAAGTGGGTCAGCTTAGCAAAATCAGGCTTATCCATCAGTTCTCCTATCCATGTTCCATATCCAGTTATCCAGTGCAGTGTCACAGGGAGCCTGGAGCTTTTCCCAGGAAGTAGTGGGCAGGCTGCACGCCGGTGTCACCCCTTGAGCTGTATTACTTGTCCATGTGGCTTCCCGCTTCCTCTCCTTTTGCCCTCCTTTCACTTACCGGGCTGCATCCTCCGGCACTGTTGCTCAACCTCGACATTCACAACCTTCGAACTTTATCACCCCTGGATTATATAAAATATGTCTATTCTGCTCTTTTTATAGACTCATTCATCCCGTACCAAGAGGAACTATAGACACCCTGCCTGTAGACACCCTTTGTCTGAGAGAATAACGTGCTTTTTTTCTCTCACTGTCTCTTTGGGATTCATTCCTGATTGTCATTTATAAAGACGGTCCGGGAATCTTTTACAGATTTTCCATTCAGTTTTATATCCGAAGAAAAAGTGGCCTGTGAAATGAGTTCTGCTGCTCGATAAAGATGTCCCGTTCAGAAGAATGTAAAAAGGTCCAGCGGAAGACAAGTTGCCTGGTAGTTCAATTGCATTGTTTCTGATGCTGTGTGCGGGAGGGGCTGCCTCTGAATGGGCAGAATCTATCTGAGGAGCTGTCTAACCTGGCTCGCTCAAAAACGTGTGTTAATAACCGAATGGCATTTGATGGAATGAGGGTAAATCAGAAATCCTCCAACATAACATCTGCTTACATCCATTGTCCAGCCGCTTGTCCTGGCCAAGAGGCCTGTGAGGTCCCCTTATATATAGCATAACATTACAATGAACCTAATACAGACTGTGGGGGCGATGATCTGCCTTCCCAGCTGCTGTACCACTGTTCATCCTGCTGTCAGAAACAGCACCAGCAGCTGCCTGCCCTTTGCACTGGGACAGAGATCTTAAAATTCAGACTCTGCAAATTAGGATTTTGCCATCTTGCTCATTTGACTTCCTCTGCCGGCCCCTGGAGGATGGGATCCACCTTTGAGTCTGGTTCCTCTCAAGGTTCCTTCCTTCTCGGGAGTTTTTCCTTGCCACTGTCACCTCCGGCTTGCTCACTGGGGGCTTTGGGCTGCAATAATAAAATTGAATTGAATTGGATTTTATCTTCGTGTGTTAACCGATGACGCAGCAGGTGAACTGTCCCATGTGCTTCAGCCGGGCTTTGAACTAGGACCCGACGCCATGGCATGTTAGAAAAAGCATGATGTGTCTGTAGTAACATTTAGCTTGACATTAAAACCATTTTTTGTCACATGACCAGTAAGAGAACTGGTCAAACCTGAGACTAACATATGATAGCATAACTTAACAACCAGTCCCTAGCAATAAATACCATAAAAGGTGATCGCTAATTATGCAAAATGCAAAATGGCAGCTTGATTAAACCCAAAGTGACCTTCCGGCAAGGCAGATGTCGGATCAAGATGGAAACACGGCCAACTGGAGTTCCAAGCAGACAGATCCGCATTAACATTTAAGTTTGTTTAACTGACAGGCGCTTATATGCAAAGTCTGTGCAAACAGCGTAGTGAGTGTATGACACAGAAAATGAAGCACGTCAGAATGAGAACATCAACAGTACCATCAACTGTAGAAACAAAGATGCCATCTTACGTCATCAAAATACATTGAGCACTCCATCCATTCATCCATATTCTGTATCTGCTTATGCAGCATAGGGCTGTGACAACCCCTACTTAAAGTATGGAATAATATAAACGATTTTGAATACTGTAGGTACCTAACCAGTGGGCTGTCATCAGTCTCTACAAATGGGTTACAGCGCAAGAAAGCAGCACATCTGTTCTGAATGCTCTTCCGGTCACCCTGACTAATCCGACCAGCAAATATGCGATCCAATTATCCCTTTCCGTAATTCGTAACTGATGAGCTTAGTTAAATCTCCCCCTGCATACTGATTTCCAAGTCGACGGAATTAGAAGGTCGCAAGATGGTAACGTGAGGCGGTTTGGGCTGGTTCGGCACATTCCCCGTCAGCTTCTTCGCTAGAGTCACATGACGTTTCCATCTCCTCACTGGGGAGAAATAACAGTGTGACTTTACAAAGTGAGACAACCTAAGGTTCATCTTATTAGGTTGTGTTGAGCCTCGGTCTTTCGGCAATGGGGCTAAACTGTTATTTGACGCTCCTTGATTGTGAGAAACCCCTCAGCTGGTCTTGATGTCCCCCCCCCACAGAAGGGACTGATTGTTATGGATGGGTGTGTTCTGTGCTCCTCTGGCCCTTGCGATGAGGCTCCTTCTGTGCTAATAAGACTACGTTGCAGGTTTTCACAAGCTTTCACGGAGCAGCGAAGCCAGCTTGAGATTTACTGGCTTTGCGGACACTTTCACCCTTAAAACCCACTTATTCTGTCACTGTAAGTACCTTCAGAGTAAAAGCAGAAAAATAGAGGGTCTTTGTCTGGAAATGTAGCCTGCGACAGCGAGCACATGTGTCTGCATGCCCTGCAATCCCTGGACCGATTTTAATGTGGGAAATAATAATAATAATAATAATAATAATAATAATAATAATTGGTTCTAATTGTTCTAATAATCATATGATACTACAAAGGCCTTGCAATGCTCCATGAGCATCACATTGTCATTATTATTCTGACCCTGTGCGGTCTGGAAAAATTGTGTGAAATTTTTGGTGACCCTTGGTCGAAAAGATAGGAGAAACGTGACATAGAAAGATGAGAGGTATTACATGAGCGATTGTGGTGAAGTAGCTTGGAGTCCTCCAAACCAGCACTGTTCATATATTTTATGTACTTATGAGTCACTAAACTTTTTGCATGTTGTCTTCTGGGCTTCGCGCATCATCTGTGGCTTTGGCAAAACTCCCAAAAAAAATCCTATTTAATTTCTTATGCTGACCCTGGGATACTGAAAGTCCAATCGGGAAAGTCGCGATGCAGAAGGATGGACTGTAATAGGGTCTATGGCAGTAGCCTCACATCATACATGTGATTCGGGGAGTCTGTGTCTTGAATCGGCTAGAATGAGTTCCCCCTGCCTCATTCCCTGTGCGGTCACTTGTTCCCCATGTTTCCCATGACCTTTTCAATGGACACGATCACAGATACGCCTCATTATGCTATGGAAATACGGATGAAAGCTGGCATAATCCAATGTCATTGGCAGTTAAACTTCAAAGAACTTTGCCGGTAATGCAATAAATTACTCTTTAAAGACACAAGTGTTCTAGTGATATTTTTATGTGTGTTTCCTGCAGAAATGACTCCCCTGTCACTTCAGTCCCTCAAATCCCAAAGATTTACTCAGTTAATTTCCTGTCGATGGGCGTCAAACGCTTTCCGAGCGGATCGTACACCTCGTCCATTTCAATTTTAATTACAGTCACTGCTCCAGATGACTCTAAAGCCGCTTCTCAGCATGTAAACAGGAAGAGGAAGCCGGCGTGAAGGAACCGTTCCTGGCATGCGCTGGCATGTCAAGCTTCACGATTATGGGACACTTAGAACCTTCTGGAATTGGACAGACTGCAACTTAGGAAGAATGATCTTAAAGTTACAATACTCTTGTAGTATATGTGATATGCACACACAGATTTTGTTCAGATACATATATACATATAGATACCTGCATATATAGATAATCATTTCCACATTACAGCTCTAGTATCATCATCTGGACTAGGTGGATGCAGTTGCCGTGGTAACCAGCCACATAGTAGTGCCACACCATTACCGAAATGGGGTGTACCGGTGAGCCCATCCCTCATCTGGAGTGCTTTGCATTTTAATACAGGTCTGACATGACGATGGCATCCCTGCCCAGGCAGGGGCCCCCGGAGAGGGGGTGTGGGGGAGGAGGGAGTGAAATGGTCACCTTGGTAACGTGGACGTTTAGGTAAGGGAGCTGTGGCCTCACGTCCCTGTAGCGATGGGGACATCACGGCATATATTAACTCGTCTCAGCTCCCGTCTGTGGGGGAGCCAGTTGACGATCAGTCAGAACGTCACAAGAGAGAGATGCTGGAGGAGACATCCACTCGTACATTTACACCTGCTCAGTTTACATTAAATCATGACAGACGGTCACATGACACCAGAAGCCTTTCTGCCAGTCTGCCAGTCCAAACAGAACCTCTGCGATGTCAGACGTGGATCATCATGAAATATAATTGACTTTTGACGTGTCGGTTTAATAAATTTTGGAGACGTTTACGCACAGACGTGGCTTCTTCCCGAGGTTTTACGGCTTTGCCGCAGGTGATATAGCGCCGTCTGTCCACCGGGGGACAGCATGAGGTTAATTACAGTCGATCGTTTATTTGGCTCCTGATTATTTCTCCTGAGTATGAATTTTCACTCCTGATTCGGGATACTGGGGGGGAGAGCAGCGAGAGGTCGCATGAATCTCAGCAAGCTGGTGTGACAGTTAAGAGAGACGCTGGAGTTTGTTTTAATGCTCCTCCAGGGTTTTGTTCCTGAGTGGGTGGTCATGTGACTGTCACTCTGCTGCTCGCTGCTGCTAGAGGTCAACCAGCTTCTTCTATCATTCTGACTCACTGCATTTCTGAAGAGTGTCTCATGACTGAGTTAATCCTCTACAATCTATCAAAAAGAGTGTAAATATTTATTCTGAGCAGCGACTCTGTGGGATTTACTTCATGGTAACGACGCTCCTATTGGCTCAGCATCCCATTAAAATGGAAGTGGCTGGAGATGTAGGGCTAGTGTGGGATTTGTGAGGTTATTTATGGGGGAAAATTTGGGGTGGTATACATCAGGCCATCAATTAGAACCACAGAAGTTCTTGAAGCTAAAGTGGATGAGAAAACAGGTAAATTTAATGATTAAGCTAAAGCAATGAGCGGACCCCCCATTTCGAACAAGCAATACCTCCGCCAGCATCATGTGACCTTGTCTTGAGCCTCATGGTAAAATAGCATAGTGATGAGTGTCAGCTGACCAGAGCCTAGCTGGCAGCAATTTCATGGGCGTTCCAGCTGTACCTGATTGGCTGCGTTGTATCCAGGGCTATTCAGTTATTGGTGGCTTGATTAATGGCAGAGCAGATGGAGTCATCGTTCAACACACGATCTGAAAATGGCCTCTCTCAGCGAGCAGTGTCCAATCCCCCAGGGTCCCCCTCTCAGCGATGCCTATGTGATGCACCACCAGAGCAGTAGGGAGTCCAGGCCACAGTCACCGCAGAGTGCTCTGTGAAAAACAGCCTGCAAAAATAGCTTATTATGCGCAATTTGATCAAGCGATTGATCCCTCACCTGGAGTGCAGCCACAGCCTCGTGGCAGACTTCCGGCATGTTCCATGTGGCCCTCCACACCCGTGCCGCCATCCCTTCACTGACTGGTGTTAAGTCCCATATGATCAACACCACAGGATCTTCAGATCCCAGCGAGAACATTTCTGTCCCCATTATCTGTCCCCAATTAAATCTGAATATCAAATTTTTTACGTGAATTTTTGGCCTTCACAAAGTCCTCATCACAGTATATCCATCCATCTGAGAACCACTTACTCAGGGTAACAGGGGGCTGCAGCTTCTTCCAGGCAGCTAACAGCACAAGGCTGGATGAGATGCCAGTTGTTTAACTTATTTGGCTTCTGCTTCTGTTTTCTTTATACAGTCAGGACCATAAATATTTGGACACAGACAAAGACTTTCAATTTTTCAGTTCAGTACATTACCACAATACATTTTAAAAGAAACAAGTCACATGTAGTTGAAGTGCAGACTTTCAGCTTTAATTCAGTGGGTAGAACAAAAACATTGAATAAAAATGTGGGGAATTAAAGTACACAATCCCCTCCTTTCAGGGGCTCATAAGTAATTGGACAAATTATTATAACTGCAAATAAAATTCTAATACTTAGTTGAAAACCCTTTGCAGGCCTGAAGTCTTGAACTCATGGACATGACCAGACGCTGCGTTTCCTCCTTTTTAATGCTCTGCCAGGCCTTTACTGCAGCAGCTTTCAGTTGCTGTTTGTTTGAGAGTCTTTCTGGCTGTAGTTTAATCTTTAGCAAGTGAAATGCATGCTCAATGGGGTTGAGATCAGGTGACTGACTTGGCCATTCAAGAATATTCCACTTCTTTGCTTTAATAAAGTCCTGGGTTGCTTTTGCTGTGTGTTTTGGTTCTTTGTCCATCTGTATTATGAAACGGCGCCCAATCAATTTGGCAGCATTTGGCTGGATTTGAACGGATATGATGTCTCTGAACACCTCAGCATTCATTTGGCTGCTTCCATCCTGTGTCACATCATCAAGAAATACTAAAGACCCAGTGCCACTGGCAGCCCTGCACGCCCAAGCCATCACACTGCCTCCACCATGCCACTGGCAGCCATGCACGCCCAAGCCATCACACTGCCTCCACCATGTTTTACAGATGATGTGATGTTCTTTGGATCATAAGCTGTTCCAGCCCTTCTCCATACTTTTTTCGTTCCATCATCCTGATACAGGTTGATCTTGGTTTCATCCGTCTAAGGAATGCTGTTCCAGAACTGTTGGCTTTTTTTTTGGATTTTTTTGCAAAGTCCAATCTAGCCTTTTTATTCTTAAGGCTTATGAGTGGCTTGCATCTTGCAGTGAACCCTCTGTATTTGCTTTCATGCAGTCATCTCTTTGTGGTAGACTTGGATATTGATATATCTACCTCCTGGAGAGTGTTGTTCACCTGTTTACGAAGGGGTTTCTCTTCACCATGGAAAAGAGTTTGTGATCATCCACCACTGTTGTCGTCCGTGGACGTTCAGGCCTTTTTGCGTTGCTGAGTTCACCGATACGTTCTTTCTTTCTCAGGATGCACCAAACTGTGGATTTTGCTGCTCCTAATGCTGTGGCAATTCCTCAAATTGTTTTTTGTCTGTTTTTGCAGCCTAAGGACGGCCTGTTTCACTTACATACTGAGTTCATTTGACCTAACAAAAGACACCTGAGATCAACTCCCGGCCTTTTATCTGCTTAATTGACAATAAAAGAACAAAGGAATTGTCCATACCTGTTCATGAAATAGCTTTTAAGCAAATTGTCTAATTACTTTTTGCCAGCTTTAAAAAGAGGGTGGCATATGTTTATGAGCTGAAACTCCTAAACCCTGAGAGTCTGCACTGTATGTCCATATCCATTGTACAACTTCAATTGGAATATATTTCAGTAAACAGGTAATATAGTAAAACTTGTACAGTATATATGGACCTGACTGTATGGCCTGTATGGCCTGTATGGTGTTTGTGGTTGTACAGCAATCCATCACTGACATGGTAGCATCACACTTCAGATGCATAACCTCAGCTTCGTTGCCGATGACGCTCACATTGCTGTGCCTCCCCATCCTGAATCTCCCCAGCGGCTGAGCAAGACCCCTTTAGGATGAACTCACACAACACGATCCATACTGTGTCTGAACACGTTTGGGCACCAAAGTCCAGTTTGTTTGACTAGAGTGAACACTCCGGTCCCACTTCAAGAGGTGGATCCCATGCACGGTTGGTCGAAATCAGGTACAGGGAACATCTAGTGTGACCACTAACCGTGCCCGGGCATGAAACATAGACATGATGCGACCAATATGCGCGCACGTGCACTATACGGCCTGGAAGAATCGGGTCATCTGTCTTTTTTTAACAGAATTGCATTGCGGTAAAATATTATATGTATAGATCAGGTACGACAAACATTTATCAGACATAGTGACAAAGGATCACTTTGGTCTATGGTAGGGTTGACACAATACCAAAATTACGACTTTGATATCAATACCACTTTAAGTATCACATTACTGCTACTACAGAAAAATCAGTTAAGTACTCTTCATAGTGACTGATTTTCAGGAGGCATTTATCTCGAATGCATTTAAATTGTTACACTTTTAATTTTAAGAATGACAGGAGAACAACAGTATGTTCTATTAAATTCATAAAACGGGAGGCTGCAGTGAGCCAAGAAGGTATGTTTGGGTACATTCTTTACTGACTCCTTTTCTGAGGAGCTGAGGTCAGCCTAACATAACTCATTGCCATTTTATTGGCAGGAAAATGTGTGATACGTTGTCAGGCAGGACTAATGCAAAGTTGCTTGATGACCATGGCTATAAAACCCCAGATTCATTTACTGTGTCTATTTAAAAGCCACCCATGGCTGGCCCAGTGGCCTAATGGATAAGGCATCAGCCTCCGGAGCTGGGGATTGTGGGTTCGAGTCCCATCTGGGTCGGTTATTTATTTACCTAGGAAATTATGACCTTTGATAACCTCGAACGTCATTTATAATATCCTGGGAAGTGAGATCATTTGTGCTTTCAAAGTAATGTAAAAATCTCTCCTCAGTGGCATTAAATTCAGCTAACCGTCAAGACGTGGGACCCGCTGGAGGCGTGGGGCATGCGCCCACGGAATCGATGAAGGGGCCGAGACTGGAGGGCCGCCATGCTAATTGCGCTTTGTAAATGCATTAGCTCCATTTCTCAGATGCGCCTTTTGAAATTCAAATGCTATTCAACATTTGACAATAAAAAAAAAAGAATACAGTACTTGTGAAACTGAAGTGTGGGCCACCATTGTGCCCGTGTGCTGTTGGAAGCAGAAAGCAGTGACTGTTAAAGCTTATTCACATTCAAGGGGCCTCGTTAATGGTTTAGCAGAGCCCCGCTAATTACCTAGGCCGAGAGCATCCACGTGGATGGGGCCCTGTTCCCCACTCGGTATGATGAACGACTCCTTAGATTACATCATTCCCCCCCACGCAGTAATCCTTACTGCCCCTGCGGTGCGGCCGAGGAAACCCTATGTGAAGTTGCTCTCATAAGCGATTCTGTGCATAAAAGGCTCATGTAAGGGTGCAGGGGAAACTGTTTACTTAGTGGCTCATTAAAGATCACTTCACGGTTCAGACTTATGGTTAACACAGCTGCTCTGGGCCTGGGGGAGTTTGACAGTTATGGTCCAAACCGGATCATGACTGAGAGGCTGGTGTGATTCCCCACCTCGGCTCTGGGTGAGCCATTCTTCTTCTGGACAGACCTTGCATAACATTTCAAGCTTCACTGCCGCTCTATATTCAGGCCATGATAATGAACAGAATCAACAGTAACAGTCACAAAGTACACTGACCACGTGACTGGGAATGCTCTCTCTCGTTGCCTGCATGCTTTTGGTAAAAGCGGAAGCAGGTTAAAGATGGATAAGTACCTACTGGATGTGAAGGTGTTTTTGGGCTCGTAGAGAACAGGATGTGCCAGACTTGACAGTTAGACACAGGTCTGTTAAACAAAGACACATAACGTGCAAAATGTGAGCCAGTTTATTTTTTTAGTAGTTGCATTAATGGTGCATTAAATATAATTAATTCATCTAAATCAGCTTTTGACTGAAGAAGATCTTCAACAACAAGACGTCATCCAAACTGGGACATAGAAAAAAAGTATTTCCTGAAGGATGAACTCAGTGTCTGAATGGCAGAAAGAAACTAAATAAAGCAGAAGCAGGAAAGCAGATAAAGACGGCAAATGTGTCGGATATAAATGTCCTGCGTGTCGTCTTTCCCACTTTGCATATTTCATCCTTCAGAGGTCAAAGGTCGGTTTTTAATCTACTTCCTGTCAGCAACATGGTTTTTATCAGTGGGGGCGAGGAGGTATGAATTTTCACATTAGAATTTAAGCCTGGAAGCAAATTGGTCATTTAGACAGGGAATGTGGATTAGAGGCACGCAAGCCAGCCTGAGGGGGGAGGGGGGGAGCGGAAAGGCCATGGAGGAGGGGTCAGAACGGACCGCTTCCCTGGCTCTGACAGCCGGGTATGGTTTGCCATCTCCACTCATTAATATTCATCAGAGGGGCAGGGCGGGGAAAAGTACTGCCTGATTGGCGGCAGCCGTGGCGAAAGAGGTGTATATCGATGCGGATCGGAGCGGATCCTAGGTGTACCAGCTCCCAATGAATATTCAAGAGCCCCCCTGCCTAGCATCCCCGTGGCCCCCCTGGAGCTCTCCTTGTGGAACAGTGCTGGATCCAGGATTGTGAATAGGAACAGGCAGTCAGACATCTTGTCACCGTGGATAAAGGTGCATTTTTGGGGGTGGCGGGGGGCTCTGAGCCCACAAGGTAATGAGATGCGTGATTATGCGAGGCAGCTTATAAATATTAATGAGGTGAATGAAAGTGACGGCCTGTGCTTGTGGAGGAATGCGACGGGCGCGGGGTCTCTCTCTCACCGCCCCGGGCAACCGCGGAGCGCAGATGATATGTTGCTGGGGAGATTTGTCCTCCTGTTACTTGATAAAATAATCGGGTGCGATAAAGTCATTGCCTAGGTGAGGAGAAAGCGCTCAATCTAGATCCCAGATCTCAGGCAGGGACCTCCCAAGATGTGTTTAGGATGAATCTTTATTGTTTTTATTTCTGGGGGGTGTTAGCAGTTTTGTAAACAGCCGACTGTCTGAGAAGTTCATATCGTGGCATGTGGATAAACAAACACTGGAATGTGTTAGTCCTTTAACAATGAAGTCTGCTCGGATGGCATGTTGTCCTCCGGCTGCCTGACCTTGAAAGCCTCCAGATCTTCTGCCCGCACCTAGATCTGGATTTTTAACCCCCGGCTCCCGCGGCAGGCGAGCGAGTCCTTGTCAGCGTATTGCGCAGTTTGATCCGCGGCGACCTGCTTTTGATCCGGCAAGTAGAATCCATCGGTCTGTGACACATATTTATGAAGACCAGAAAGAGAGACGCAGGATTCTTTGGGGGGGGGGGGGGGGGGGGGGGGGGGGGGGGGGGGGGGGGGGGGGGGGGGGGGGGGGGGGGGGGGGGGGG
>JABFEA020000085.1:17605007-17615054 GCA_019775915.2 Cyphomyrus plagiostoma
CCTACCCTCCCCCCCACCCCTCCATCCTGGGAGAGGCTGCAGGACCACGACACACCGGAGACGTGCTCTTACAAATGGGACACACTTTGTTGTTTGGGTCTTTATGGCCGGTTTCAACAGTCTAGAGAGAATCACACACTGTGGATGCAGAGAATCGCGACTCAATATGCTCACAGAAACAGCCATTCCCGAATCACCCCAAGTTTATTTTAAAATTTTCCTGCCCCCCCCCAAATTTTTTTTTTTTTATGCGAGAGCAGGTAGTCCTGGGGTCCCGCCAGCCTCACGCCCCCATGCTTGTAGGCTTACGGGAAGTAGGCAGGTGACATAACAGCACACTGTCACCTCCCACCATGTTAACCCTTATGACAGTTTTCCACTGGGAGTGAAAGAGAGCCCCCCCTTCCACATACACAACACAGGCTCACTTGGTTTAACCCCCCTGGTCCCATATGTTTGCCATCGCAGTCACCACAGCATCAAGTCTTCAGAAGATCGGTCAGCAGATACCTTGCCCGGATTGAAGGGTGGATTTCTACTCCAGGCATTCTGATGATCCGCCTCTGGGACTCCAACGCGCAGCTTCCAAGCCTCCTACTCAGTCTGGAAATGAAAGTGTCCCCCACGGACGGCGGTGAAGGAACGCCGGGGCGAACGGAAGCCCTGCTGCTGGACGCTGGGCCAGATGGCCTTCCTCATTGCTGTCGTTCCCATCTCACGGGAAACGCGAGGCTTGACACAGGTTCCTGCCGTTCTAAAGCAGAGGACGACATAGTGTGGCCTCAGAAATAAGGAATTAACAACCTAAAGCCTTCTGCCCTGGGCTCACTGAGGCTGTGTCAGTGCTACATGCCACACGCTACACAAGCAAGCAAGCCACTTTGTAGGCTTATACCTCTGGACTAGGTTACTGGTTAGAGCCACCCACCCATCTATCCATCCATCCATCCATCCATCCATCCATCCATCCATCCATCCATCCATCTTCTAGCTGCTTATTCTGAGTCATGATCCTCTCCAAAGTAGCATAAGGGTGGAACAAACAAGTAAATGCTAATACATACAAACGGATCGATCGGAATAATGGCTGCCACCTGATTGGCTGTCCTAAAATGGCAGTCCCGCCCCCCTTCATGCATACACATTATGAAAGATATTAGGCAGCATCATGGAGCCAGACGTCGATGAAGTCAAATCACTGTTATTTTGACGGTGAGCTAAATGTCACATACATCTTAATATGCCAGACTGAGCAGCCTTTGCTGTATTTATTTCACTTAGCGGGCTTGTCTCTCAGAGTGATGCGGTGAATGCTGTTGATTCTTCTTTCTTTGCTGGCTTGCAGTCACTGGGAGTGTCCGTGTCACTCTGGCTGGGCACCAGAACCGCGAGTGGTAGGAGACGCAGTCACGACTTCCAAACAGACGGCTCGCATCTACTATGGTTTGCTTAATCATTTGACACGTAGCCTGGCATCTCGTCATGCCTTTTCTTGCCACTAGGTGGCCTATTTATAGTGCCCAGTAGTGTCCTTGGGGTTGTGAAGAAAGGTCAGCTGGAGTTATAAAGGATGAAATTCCCTTTGCAGCCACTCGTTTCTTATTGTTCCTCTTATTCTGCTGAGAAATTAGTGACACTTAGAGCTGTGGAACCAGCTTGGTAACTTTTCTAATGTGTTTCAAAGCTATCAACAAACATGCCCAAACCTGCCCACAAATCCTGTATTGCTTAATCCACTAAGATGCCTTTGAACGACTGCTGTAACTGCAAGAGGTGAAAGGTCAAAACATGTCACTGAACACCGAAACTTTGTAGAGAACAAAACAAACCCTTGCCTTTTTCAAAATTCTGAAAACGAGACTTGATTTGTCATACGTGGATCCTGGCATCCACTGCAGTCCCCTTGAAGCCCACGTGTTTCTGGTGATGCTGAGCCCAGCTTCTGGAGGGACACACTCAATATGCAAGCAGCTCAAGGGACAGGCTCCGATGTCCCATGATGCCCCCAGTGACATAATTAATGGCAAAGTAGCACAAACAAAGCCAGTTTGACAAATATAATATGCAAAGTGTGAAATAACACATTTAATACATGTCTGTCTACACACCTGTGAAGGGCAAGCTTTTTTCATTGGGGTAAGTGGTAACACATTACCCACAATGCAATGCCTTCAGCCCCTCTCACATCCTTTTAACCCCTGTGTGACCTCTGGAAACATGTGATTGCTGAGTGGCATTAATCTTGCTTTGCTCACACTAAGCACGTCCCCTCCGGCCTTGATAAGAGGAGGGCTTCTGCACCAGGAAGCCTGTTTTATATTCTAATATCTATAAGAAACTGTATGACCATGACTGCTTATCCAGTGCAAGGCCCTGCAAGGGGAAAGTACCATAACCACTTATCCAGGGCAAGGTCTTGGAAGGGAGAAGAACTGGAGCCCAGACATCTCAAGTGTCCTGGAAGTTCCAGGACTCTCCCACAAATTTTCAGCAGCTCCCTGACACTCGCGGAGGATGCGTAATGTCCTGGAAATCTGTCCATGGCAAAATTAGCTGCAACCTCCCCCCCCTCCCCCCGCCACACACACACACACACACGCACGCATGGTATTACCATAATACCCGCCAAGCATTAGCCAGCACCCCCGCCCCCTCCCAGATGCCCCCCATCTGCCTGCCTGAAATCAATACCCCTAAGGTACCACTTCTGGTAACCACTTATCATTTGCAAGGTCCTGGAAGGGAAAAGGACCATAACCGGTTACCCAGAAGGGGGCCTCTATTCCGACACTGGGTCTCAGTCAGCACATGGCAGTAAACACCCCGGAGGAGACAGCAATGCATCACAGGGCACATCGCGCACACCTTTGCAGAAGAGAGGGAGAGCCTGCAGACTGAGTCTGCAAACCAGCAACCATGGAGGCGTAAGGCCACAGTGCTCCTCACCACACTGCCCTGCTCACGGATTAATGGGCTTTTGGATTAAGCCCCTCCTGCGGTTTAAATCGGCGACCCTGGGGTTACACAGCTAGTGCCTAAAGCACTCTGTCACTACGGTAACCAGCTTATCGCCCGCCTTACAGGTACGAAGCAGGGCCGTCCGGTCGCTGAGTGTGGTTGCCAGGGTGACCCCCACGGCTCACGGCCAATTAGATTACAGGGATTAGAGCGGGCGCAAACAGGAAGCGTGCGGAAAGAGGGATTAAGCTAGGATGAGAAATGGAAGCTCTCATTTTTCTGGAACATTCCTCTGCGGCAAACGGTGTTTGCGTGATGAGTGAGGTGGGGTGGGGGCTCCACAAGGCCCCCGTCGACAGAGACACACCCCGCCTGGCATATTTAAACCCCTTTTTCTGTGTGTTTTGCCACGCGTACGCCACGCAGCCTCTGCCACGCCACACGCTCTAATCCCCCTCTTGAGATAATGAAGAAGACGCCGGTTTCCATGGTGACTCCGCCCCATGACCGCGTCTCCTCCCACCCTTTGCCGAGCGGTAACAAACAGTCGGCTCGGACGCAAACAAACAAACAGCACAGGATGAAAGGCTGGAGGGGGGGGGGGCTGCTGGCACACGGCTTTCTGATCCCTGGTTAAAGGGGCAGCCGCCTGGTCTCCCCGCCTCCTCAGCGAAGAAACATTAGGCATTAATTTCATTTATGTTTTTGCTTGCTGGGGCTAATCTCTTTATTCTGTTCCGCCGGCTGCCATTCGGAACGCAACGCTGCCACGGCGGCTCTGGAAATCCGAGTTTTCCGGAACGGTCTAGCCGCGGAGCCTTTGATCTCTGGCTTAATGAGCGGACCAACAGTGGGACGGTTCCACAGTGTTCCGGTTACTCGCTGGGACACCACGGGATCAGTGTAGCCGTGCAAAGGCCGACCAGGCAGCCGCTAGCATTATTCAGTACTAAATAACACAGAGATGGGTACAGGGAGGAGGGAACTTAGACAGGCTGATGGGGACCTCTGGGGGTGGGGGGGCCGGGGGAGTGGCACTATAGGCTCACAGCATCATTCACTGCAGGAGCCTGCAGTGTCCCTGACATTATTCCCTATACGACTGTGTCACTTTCGTGTGTGCTGTATGCTTACATTGCGCCTGTGTGTGTGACTGTGTTACTATTTTGTGTGTCTCTGTGCTCGTACCACTGCTGTGTGTGGAGCTGTGCTACAATCATGTGTGTCTCTCATATCACTGCCAGGTGTGTGACCGTACTTGTTACTATTGTGTGTCTGTGCTCATATAACTGCTGTGTGTGACTTGTTACTATTGTGTGTCTGTGCTCATATAACTGCTGTGTGTGTGACTTGTTACTATTGTGTGTCTGTGCTCATATAACTGCTGTGTGTGTGACTTGTTACTATTGTGTGAGTCTCTGTGCTTAGATTGCTTTTGTGTGACTGTGTTACTATTGTGTGAGTCTCTGTGCTTAGATTGCTTTTGTGTGACTGTGTTACTATTGTGTGTGTCTCTGTGCTTGCTTCACTGCTGTGTGTGGCTGTTACTAGAGCTGGGTAATTCAGGTCCAGAGAGTAAAGGTCCAGAACAGGATTTTGTTTCAACCAACCAGATCCCAGTCTGGACTTTTAGTTGTGCTGTTATTTACGTTATAACCATCACTAAAAAAGTTGCAATCTTGGTGTTCAGATGAGTGAAATGAATGCAGTGGCATTGTCAAAATAACATTCTACTAACCAAAATACCAGGAAACCCTTTTGCACCACTGGGAGTTTACAAACCAGGCTGTATGCAGTAATTAAAGATTTTCAAAAGACATCTTCCCATTTTGTGGTTTCATGAATATTGTACAAGATCAGCTGTTCCTCAAATGCCTGTGCGAAGCACCTCGCAAGAAGGTATAAAAGCGTGTTTCTTTGCTGGGCTTTCAGCCATGAAATCTTCCCTCAGTTCCTCGATCGCTACGCCACCCGCTGGTCTGTCTTTGCTGCGGCCTCAAGCTCCAGCAGAGCACCATGCACCTTGCCGCCTGCTTTACTGGCAAGAAAAAGCCCTGCGTTTGGGAAATAAGCACAGGAACAGTAAGTGCAGAGATCCTTTGTGTGCATTTGGGGGAGGGAGTGCTGAGGCAGATTGAGCCACAATGAAAAGGACATAAAATATATTAAACGTGACAACGACTCATTAAGACAATCTGGCAAGCATTAAAGTAAAATGACGCAATGGTACAAATGTTCAGGTTGGATCAGGCAGCCGTGGAAGCACCTCTGTACACCTGGTCTTCAGCCCTTTTAATACATTTTGGTTCGGCAATATTTTTTTCCCCTGTCTAAAATGGGCTAAAAAAAAAAAAAAAAATCCCACGGCACCAAACCTCAAATCGAGGAGACAATTACTGGCCAAAGCCATTGAATTTGAAGGGTGTGGACTGTGGGACAGCATTTAACAGATTTGCTCACCGGTAGCATGCAATGAAATTTTAATTTTAAATTGTTTTGCATAATTGTAGGACTGACTCTCCTCTCGAATCCCCAGATGGATAGCTCTCCATTAATGTCCTACCAGGGGATTGGTGTTAAAAGGGAAATCCACACAAGCAAATGATTTTAACTTAATTTTGTACGCTGCAAAACAGCATGTTTACGTAAAAAAATACAGCAGTTTTTTTTTCTTTTCCTGGGGAACTCACTCTACGATGTTACCAATAGATATGCCTGTTCATATTATACCCCTGATGGCTCTTCTGTCAACAGATCTGTTAATTTTTTTTAATGACTATGAACTGCCAGGAGGCGGAGCCTTTGAGAGGGGTCGGGTTAATCTGCTCAGGTGCGTCTCCGTGACGATCTAGCAGCAAGTCTGGCTGACCCTGATAGGCTTGTTGTTGTCATTGGGGTCTAAAGCAGGTTAGCAGGGTCTTTTCAGAAGAGACTGTGGAGGGTAATGTGTGCTCATGGGTTGGGGGATTTAAAAAATGTATCTATTAGAATAAAATGGATGAGTCAGTAATTAGACGCTCACTACCGTAAATACGACTATGATTGCAGCAAGTTTCATTATGTCTCCGAAATGCAGCTTAAAGATCATGATCTCCATGGAGAGTTTAAAGGTCAGGGCAGAGAGTGAGAAGAATGGGAAGCAGCAGCACTGTCATGGTGGGAATGGGCAAGTCGCCGGCGGCTTTGATGGTCCCCCGTCCAGCCCTCCCGTCTACTTCTGGTTCATGTCTCTGTTGCTCATAAAATTCCCCCCAAATAAGCTGAAGGACAGTTTCACGAATGCGGTAAAGTCGTGTATGCTACTCCACGTGAATGCGTTCCTCAGCTTGGATCAGCACTGACGTGCGACCGGGCTTCGATCAAACGGGTGATTAGCAGTGTCTCCAAGAGAGATGCATCTGACTCGTAAACATCGTACAAGTCCCCGCCACGCCTCTTGCCGTCACTTGCAATATCCCACAATCCCTCTGGGAATGGATGTGCATCCAAGTCCAGACATTTTGACTGTAAGTATAATTCATTTTATAAAGGAGTTGGGGGGTGGGGGGTACGCCCTCGCTATCCTGATATTGGACGGGAAGTAAACAGAGTCTGTCCCACAGAGCCTACAGCCGCGGCTGCTACGCAATTAGCCTCCGGCGACTCCCGTCTTTGCCATATTAAAATGTGATTTTCCCTCACTGTCACCTGGCACCTTGACGCAAGGTGCAGTGAGTTTCCCCTTCAGCCGTCCCTGCCAAACCGCGACGGAGATTCACCATGCGGAGGGGCAATTTAATCTCTCTCTACCATGGTCCGGATATCCCCTGGCGAGCAGGGAACCGGTATATTAAAATTCATGGACACGTGCATTGGGTTTATACTAGAATTTGTGAGATTGGAATCGTAATCCTTTTTTCTTTTTAACTAAAAACACAAGCAGAATGCTTTTATCTGGACACCACGGGTGCCTTATGAAAAAATAGGCCTAGGTGGCGCAAGCAAGTTTAAGAGAAATATAAAGTATTTCGGTACGGTAAGTGATCTCTGCATTAGTGACGGGCAGCACCTTTCATGGGGATGTCTTGTGACAGAGTAAGGTGTGCTTTGTAGGATTGGCACGTGCTGTGTGTCGGAGCAGGACAGAGAAGCCCAGAGTGTGCTTTGTTGGCCAACAGGTGGCGCAGCAGTTAAGAAACATAGGCCAGTTGGTGTGGTTTCCAGGTTGATCGAGAGACGATTGAACATGTGACCTCCGACGTCCGCCAGCATGTCCTACAAAGTGGCAATTCCCACCCGCATCCACAGCATTCAGTTCAGGAGTGGCCAGCCAATGACATTCAGCCGACAACTGTGTTTGGGGGGGGTTGGGCGGTGAGGAAACAGAACCGTCCAAAAAGCGGCTTTCGTCATTAAAATAGGTCACACAGAAGGTCCCCAGCTGGCATGCAATTGGTAACAGCAGATTCTTTTTATCAGTTGAGGAGGGGTAGGAATCAAAGGCATGACCCCAGAAGCGTGAGGTGACAGTCCCACCGACTGAGCCACCCTGCTGGCAAGTATTTTTTTTATTATAATGTACAAAAAAATAGTAATAAAAAGAAGTTTCTATAAAATTCCTTTGATAAAAATGCCACCGTCTGTTCAGCTGTCCCTCATGATGGGCCGTCGTTCTGCTAAGTCGTAACTAATAAGTAAATAATTCATGGCTGCGAACTAACGTGCAGGCAAGCGGGTGGGCAGCCGCGCAGCAGGACCCCGTGTCCTCTCCGGGGGTGTCAGGTGTAACGTGTCGGGCCTGCCAGAATGCGCACATATCCCGTTTCATATAAAACTCACACGGGCGTATAAAGGAAGCCAGATATTTCTGCACGTCTGCGTGCAAATCCGTCGTCTTCAAGGGTGTGAAATTGAAAAATGACTTTCCGAGCATTTTTACAGCCATTAGAAACTGACTTGAGATCAGCCCAGGCTCCTGGCGAGCCGGGTTCTGTGTTTCCACACCAGTCCTTCACAGTGCGGAAGGCGGCGAGGAAAGTTTATTCTTTATTTCATATCTCAGGAGGCTTAATCCTCTCTCTCAGTGGGGATGTAAGAAGTCCTGGATGGGAAAGTGACAGGTGACCTTAAAGCGAGATTGATGGATGGTCCTAGTTTTAAACGCAAAATTAGGATAATGGCTGCAAAACTGCAGAGTGAAGTTGCTATATAGATTGGGCTGGGAGGCGTATTCTCTGTTTGTGACCCTCTATCAGACATGCCATCGATCTCACACTTTCCAAGGAATTCAGTCACGTATCAGGATTAATCAAGCATGAAAACACATATGTAAAGAGTTTAAGCACAGCAAGCACTACAGCGATGACACGTGTCTTTTCTGTTTGCGTTATCAGTCCTGCCTGTGAAAAGTAGCGTAATTAAATCAATTATTTCAGTCATGCGTATAGAACTGTTAACTAGGACTAATGAAATTCAACACTTCCCCAAGCATAAATTAACCACATTTGTAAATTTGTGCTCAGGATCAATTGAATGTGATGATTTATGCCCTGCACTTACCTCTAAGTGTGAGATTTTGATTTATATTATTTTGGAAATAATGCAGTTTTGACGAATTCATTACCTGTCCAGTTTGCGCAGAGCCAATATAATAAGAACCAAGTCTGCGGATTACTGAAGGTGCCTGTCATGGCCTGGTTATGGCGATCCAGGGTATGGTAGTCTAGATGGGACACGCTTACACACACACACACACACACACACACACACACACACATTTTCATGTAAGACTGCATAAAATATTTATTAACCCATCTCTGTTAAATATCAGTAGCCTCCTCTGGGGTTAACCAGCGCCCCCTGTCTGCCAAAGAGGATATCAAATAAATATCTGACAATCATAAAAGCAAAGTCGTTCCCGAAAGTGCGCCAAAGGCTCCTGGAAAAGCCTGCATGATCCCACCACTAAATTATCTATTCTGTCTTCAGGAGCATCGTGGCTCTGTGTGGAAGTGGCCCGCCTTATGCTGAAGGCTTCAACGGGAATTCATTCCACGTTACCCATAATGCTCCTCTCATCCTGAGCCTCCCCTTTAATAAAATCTTCTAGAGTAGAGGTGGAGAATGTTTCTATTCATGGTTTCAACGTCTCCTGCGGACTCCTGGGGGTTAAGTAATAAAGCATTACGCCAGTCTTTCCCAATCCGGTCGCCCGGGGACCCGCAGCCACTCCACGTTTTTGCTACCTCCCAGCTCCCAGGTTGAGAAACACTCACTTTTTAGACACAGGAAACGCAAGGGTTCTTGTCAGGGGCTCTGACAGTGTTTTTGTGTTCAGGTTTTATAGTGCCAGTCAACTAAAAATCACCTACTTTTAATCACTGAAAAGACCTCATTGACTGAGGGCCATCAGTTAACATTAATGTATTAAAGAATGCAATTTGCTAACCCTGATTATCCTTGAATTTTGGCGACTGGCCAATTGTGTCACTTCATTGTGGAAGAGGGGACACTTTTTTGGCAGCTTTTTCTTTTCAGAATCTCCCACTGCTCAGAAATTGTTGATAACAGCCTGTAGGAAAGACAGAAACAGCACCGGTGATGATGGTGATGACGGGCTATAGGAGATGGGGGCAGGCAGTGGCGTGAGTCGGTGGCCGTCAGCGGGCATGACCAGGGGCGACAGAGAGTGACTGTTTGGCACGTTGACTTTTTGGCAGCGTCAGCTCGGCCGTCCCATCTGATGCCCGTATCCGTTAGTGACGGGCGCTCTGCATCAGCATCATTTCTCCAAGCATCAATGAATAGAAATAAAATACATGTGATTTTCAAATCCTGATTTTTATTTCAAACCGACTCGTATAGCTTTTCCCGGTCTGTAATTACTCCTGTACAAGTTTGCTACCTACCTAATTCTACTTAGATGCTGACAAACTAGGTGAACGAAAAAGAAATGGCAACTAGTTGCTTCATGGTATCCAGAAATGTGTCTCACATGGAATATCCATGTTGAAGGTCATCCCATCCAGGGTGTCATAAGAACATAAGAACTATACAAACGAGAGGAGGCCATTCAGCCCATCAAGCTCGCTTGGGGAGAACTTAACTAAT
>JABFEA020000085.1:17652258-17671785 GCA_019775915.2 Cyphomyrus plagiostoma
CCCCCCCCCCCCTCCCCCCCCCCCGGGGGGGGGGGGGGGGGGGCGCGGGGCGGTAGACAGTTTCATCCGGAGGTCCACAATGCCAGTGCTACCCCACCTCCCAGCTGGAATACCGATGGGCTCAGATGCAGCTTGCTAAAATAGATTAGACCTTCTTGGGGGGGGCCGTGTTTCAGCAGACAGAGACTACGGCCTTCAGTCCAGTGACAGATATCAAATATCTCTTCTGCCAGCCAGTGGAGCGTGTGACCAAAAGTCAGCCCCGTGAAGATTTTTGCCACTCGGCATGCGGGGAAGACAGGACGTCCCACTGCTTGAGAGTGGCAGTTCGGTGGCTGGTCGGTTGCAGGTCAGCAGAGCACCCTACTGGATGCTGGGCTGTCAGTCAGAGGTTTGGGGGCGGGGTTAATGGTGAACATTAGCCATAGAGAAGCAGAAACTCCCTCCCTGCTCCCCCGTCATATTTACCCTGTCAAAAGGGCAACTCCCTGAGCTCAGTCAGCCGTCTACATCCTCGGCGAAAAGGTGGTAGTGGGGGGGGGGCTGCCCCTCCCACACAGCTGTGACACATTCAGGCATCATCTCCCTCTCTCACATGCACCTGCGCCGTCAAACCTGCCCAGTGCAACATGATGGGGAAGAAGAGGCAACGAGGTGAAGATGATCCTGCAGAAAATCGCCCCAGAGGGCAATGTATATGGGTAAATAAATAAAACTGGGATGTGGTGAGGAATCACCCCCCGACTGACCACACTGGGGTATTCTGAATGGGGGCACGGATTCAAAAGTAAAGCGATTTTAAGGAAACCATGGAAACAGAAAGCAACAAAAAGAAAACAGTAGAAGCTTCCTTGTCCCAAGTGATATGTGGCATGGACCAGTGGGTGAAGAGAGGCCTGTCCTGTCAGACAATAGCCACACTGCACTGTCGCTCAGCCTTCCCCGTGGGGTGGGGCGGGGGAGCGGGATGTCTGTATGAGCTCACGTATGGTCTGGACAAAGGTGTCATGCGGAAGGTTTGGCTGACAGAGAGGGAGGGGTGTAGGGTGGGGATGAATGGTGAAGCAGGGGAGGTTCGGGGGGCCCTGGACTCATTAAGTGCCCTCGGGTGCCCCGTGCGCGGGTTGTGCCTGTCATTCTGCCCTGCCGATGCCCATTGCATATGGCGGCAGCTGAGGAGAATGATAGCACCGGGATCGGCTTGTGAGGAAGGTAGGCACTCTGCAGCACCCCGCATGGTCTGCTTACCACCAGCCAGGAGTAATTCGTAAGGAATCTGTATTCAGCCCCTTTAATGGATACCCTCCACAACCATAATAGAAGCACACGATATGCCAAAATAACAACATTTTCCCACTGTGGTTTCAGATGGAGTTTCAATCTCGATCTCTTCCTCTGGACGCAAATAAGAAAGCTGGCCGAATGACATCCTTGTGATTTGAACCCAAACTATGTACCCCTCCCCATCCGCTGTTTTTGGGTCCTGGCCCGTCTGCACACATAGAACGCCTGTTCTGCTTATCGGAATTTTCCACAGCTCTGAGAGGAAAAGGCTGGAATGCGTGACCCTATCGATCGCCGCTGCACGGCATTGCCAGGCTCCGAAGGAGAGACGTTGTGATAGATCGCTGCCCTGATGCTCAGGGACAAGGTGTCACTTAAGGACATGGAGGCACTTTACTGTATAGCTGAAGAGACTGTATTCTGCAAAGTGAGGGGGGGGGGCAGAGAGGTGATGGAGATATGGACACTTTTCCTGGATGATCAAATGCATTCTAAAGATGACTCTGAGACCCTTTGGAGTTTGCTAGGTCTCAGAAAAGTCAGTGACTCTGAGATGGCTGATTTGGGTTGACTCACTGACTCTGAGATGGTTGGCTGACTCTGAGCTGCCACACTGTCTCTGAGATGGTTCACTGACACTGAGGTCACTGACTCTGAGATGATTGACTGACTCTGAGCTGAATCACTGACTCTGAGATGGTTGACTGACTCTCAGGTCACTGACTGACTCTGTGATTATTGACTGACTCTGAGGTCTCTGACTGACTCTGAGATGATTGACTGACTCTGATCTGACTCACTGACTCTGAGATGGCTCAGTGAGTCTGTGCATACCTGCTTTGTTCCAGTCTATCACTAAGTTTGAGACCACCTGTCACAAGCAAGACCACCCCTCATGTCTTACATCCCTCGATATCTCGGTGATGCTTGGAGATTAACACTAAGAATATGTTCTGGAGTGGTTCAGAGCTCCGACTCAGAGCTCCAGCTCAGGAAGGTTTGGGGGGGGCGCTGACTCCACTTGTTAGGTCCGACCCCCGAGAGCTGATTGCGAAGCCGCAGAAGTCGGCGAAAGAGCCGACAGCTGCTCTTCCATCCGAGTCCAGCGGAGCGTGGCTGTCGCCTAGCAACACCGTGCTCTCTTCGGAATCTCTGCTCCTTTGGAATTAACACCTTATCTGTGAGCTGCATAAAAGGGCATTTAAACAAATATTTAAAAGGCATTTTAAAAATTGAAGGTAGCATCAGCATAGATATGTCCATACTGAGCAGAACCCAATAGCCGTCCACATGCCTTTGTACACATATTTCAAGTGCTGGTCACATTTTTTCTGATTTGTTGGGCTTCCAGCTTGTCTGGAAATTGTCACAGCATTCTGAAGTATGACATTCCCTGTGAAAGGGACCCAAAACTGATGCTCTGTGTCACACTTTAGTGACAACCTGAAGGTGTTTTTTGGAGGGGGTATGTTTGACACACACAGGTGTTTAAAAGGGCAGAACTGAGGGAATTAGGGGAATTTGAAGGTAGCACTGTGGCTTCACACCTCCAGTGCCATAGGTTCCACTTCTGCATGGTCTCCTCATGTTGGGTGAGTTTCATCTACGTTCCTCACAAAGACATGAAGTTAGATTAAGAGGCATCTCTGAATTTTCGATACGGCATGATTGAATTTCTGTGTATGTGGATGTGTGTGTATATATACAGTGGTACCTCAGTTCTTGAACCCATTAGAACTCAAATTTCTTAAAAGTTGAACCAACCGATTTGAAAGAAAAAATACCTAGAACTCCGACCTAAGACGTGTATGCTTGGGGAAATGAGTACGTCTCAGCGGAAACTAAGGGTAAAACTTCAGTCTCAGCCTCGCATTTGCTGTGACAGCATCATGCATGTTTACACTAGCTGAATACATATATGATAGTGTCACGATCCACAGGGAAGCAGGTGACGGAAGCCGTGAACATAGACAAAAGGGCTTTATTGCTGGTCTGGCAAACTCAAAGACGCATGTAACGTTAATGACCACACTGGGGAAACGAATGGAAACGCGGACTAAATACACTGGACTAATGACAACAATCAGAAACAGCCATTTAGCACTGGGAGTCCACATGAGGTTACCAAGGGGGTGCTTGGCAGAGGAGAATCGGCATGATCGTGGTGTGACAGATAGACAGTAACAGTAATTATTATTATATAATAAAATACATTAAAAAAAGATTTTTTATTAATTATTTTAATAAAGTACAGTATATGCTCTTCTTGTTTTGTCCTGTTCATTTTGTATTTAAATGCTAAAAAAACATATTTAGGTGTAATTTTTTGGGGGCCGGGAACCAATTAATTGGTTTTCCATTATTTGTTATGGGGAAAATTTGATCAGAACTCAAAATTTTTAGGATTCGTTTTGGAGTTCTGAGGTACCATTGTATATCCCAGAGTGTTTAATTACTTATGACAGGAGCACCCAACCCAGGCAGACAAGGCTTCAGAATACATTTTAATTAATACATTAGTTTAACCAGAAACTATTGATGAGGAAAATTAATATTCCAATAATGTCTTCAATAAAGCAATTAACGCTCAGTTTGAAGGTTGATAAGAGCACTTGGCAGCCCCAGAAGGGGGCTGTTTAGGACAAATCTGAAACAAATGCCCAACAAAGTTTTTAGCCTTAGTGGACCTTCTAGGATCAGACCTGCCACAATTCTGCTGGAATAACATGTGTCTAAAGAGGTTAGGGTTGAAAAGAGGTAAATTTTAGTAAATTTTCCAGAAATTTCCATTTTGGAAATATATGGGCATAAATGGAAAAAAAATAAGAATTTCGGAAACCCTAATCAGGATTAATTTCACAAGCCAGATGCTGAGGTTGTCTTTCAAATCTAGGTCTTGGAGATCAGTGAACATGCAATGGGGGTTATGAGTACTATGAAGAGTTTGTGACAGAGAGGTCATCCCCAGCAGTGGCCATGCTGTGGTGCCATTAGCACGTCAAGTTTTCACAAGCATAGTGAACATATCTTTCCCCAGGATGCCATGGGTGATAAATAAGAAGGTTAGATTTCCCAGGGAGACCCAACCCTTTATGCTCGTCCAGGAAGCAAGCTCAATCAGAACCCAGCATGTCCATGACGATCTGTCCACGTTAATCAGTTGTGAGCTGTATACCTCCATAGCAAAAGGTCCACTAGACTTGAACACAGTGACTGCAATAGAAAAACATCTCAACGTCCAAGCAGCAAAAATGACTGACAGCATCAACACTCGAGAGAGCAGCCACCAATTAATGGAGGCAAATGCTCAGAGACTTCTCTTAGCTTGTCTTAGTTTGCAGTCTTAGCTTAGCTTCTTTTATCTTAGCAGTCTTAGCTTAGCTTAGCGTCTTTTATTTTAGCAGTCTTAGCTTATCTTAGCTTCTTTTAGCTTAGCAGTCTTAGCTTAGCTTCTCTTAGCTTAGCCACCTTAGCTAAGTTCAGTGTCTCTTTGCAGTTTTAGCTGTAAAGAAAAACAGAATTTGGCTCATCAGGGTTTGCCACTGGTACAGCATCTTAGCATCTTACCTTCTCCGCGTACCGCAGCTCGTAATCCAGGATGATGCCATTGGGCTGCTCAGGCTGTGGCCACGAGATCGTGATGCTGGTCATGGTGGAGCTGACCTGGTGCATGATGGGAATCATGGACGGGGCTGTAGAGACACAGGAAGTGCATGGTTAGCGCTCAATATCCACTGTAATCTGAAAAGGGGAGGCATGAAACTGCACCCCCGTCCCCGTTGTACTGCTCCGGCTTCCCTGGATAAGAGAGGGGGCACAGTGGGTCGGGTTCGAAGGCAGGAAGAGGCTGCAAACAAATTTGCCAGAGACACCATATCTAAAATATGTGCACACACAGGTCTTGGGGATGGTGTTAGATTTCCATTCGGCTGTGTTTTCTTTCCACCACTGATGCGTAACGGGCAGCATCGCGATGATGAACACCCCCCTCATCACCACCTCCAGCTTGCAGGCTTCTTGACTCCTTCATGCATCGCCGGCTGCTGTTATCAATTATACCGTGCCCCCCCAGTTCCTGACACATATGTACAGAGTCCCCCGGTGCTTTTAAATTGCCTTTCCAGCCTTTTTCGCCGAGGCGTGGGGGGGTGGGGGAGTTTGCGCGGTGTCCCACCCCAGCTCTCTCTCAACAGAAACACTCTCGGATATGGCTGCTTTTACTGAGGCTCGTCGCTTGTTCTGTCCTTCATGACACCTGCAGAGTGTCCAAGTGTCTGCATGAATGTATTTATCGCCCTGTTAGTGTGTAAGGAGGTACTGGGGTGTGTCAAGATTGCTACTGCTCTGTGTCTGGGTGTGTGTGTGTGTGTGTGCGTGTGTATGAGTGTGTGTATGGGTGTGTGGCCCAGGTATACTTTACATTGTGGGGACCAAACGTCCCCACAACATGATGAATACCCTTTTTTTTACCTTTTGGGGACTAATTCCCTGGTCCCCATATGGGAAAACTCTATTTTATAAAAATCTGTGACTGCAATGAAAAAACTAAAATGCACGAACTCTTCTATTTGTTTGGTTACTTATGGTTGTGTTTATGGTAATGGTTATGCTTCTGGTTAGGGTTGGGTGGGCTTATGGCTGTCATAGTTAGCCCTGGGTGCTCACGTTGTATGCAAGTTTATTGCATCGAGGAGTGTGTGGTTCAGTGGGTTGGAAGGCTGTTACTGTGATCGGAAGGTTGCTGGTTCAAATCCCAGGGTCAGTGATGTTAGTGTTGAGCCTTTGAAAAAGCACCTTAATGGCTCCAGGGACTGTTTTACCTTCGATAAAAATGTCTGATAGATAATACATTGTAGTGTTAATTATTATCCTAACTTCACATGGACACACAGGTTTTGGTTTGCAAAGCAGCCATTATACTTGCCAGTCATTCTACTTGCTTTTCACCCCCCAGTTTCATGCAGTAGGGTGGCAGTGCTGGAAATGGCCCTGCCTTCATTGTACGCATGTCCCAACATTGCCCAACTTGTCCCCCAAGTCCTGCGCCCCTGACTGGTACAACCGAATGCTTTTATCTTTCCTGTCCCCTGTACAACACACTAGCCATCCATATACAATACCCCCCCCACCACCTTTTCTCAAATGGTTCAATTCCTTCCGTGAGGCTTTTTCTACCCTGTGCTGCTCTTCCTGAAACATTATGCGTAAACTCTTCAAAAATGTTTCAAATTAGGATTCCTGGGGCGTCCACCTACAAGCCCAATCAAAAAACCAGGCCCTGAAGGGGAAGAGGCCACGCCCATCGGTGTCAATCTAGCCCCTAGGTGTCCCTGCAGCAGTTTACAGTGAGCACAAGCGCCGCATATGAGTGTGTGTGTGCGCGTGTGTTTGTGTGCGCGCGCGTGTGTGTACCAACATAATTAAGGTGCAACATTAGACTTAATTACAGCCTCGGCTACAGGTGCAGGAGCAGCGGAGCGAATCCAGATCGCAACGTCTCTCCCTCTCGCTACGTACCTTAACGGTCAAAAAGGTAATGAGGGCACAATCGAGAAGGGGGGGGGGGATGTGACTGTAACCCATAAACAGACAAACGCAGAAAAACAATTAATGGTAATCTCCTCCCCTTAGACGTGCTCACCCCTCAATTAGTAGTTAGCTTTCTGGTTAATCAGTGACGGGCGGCTGCCCGTTTTAAGGTGGTCAACCCACTGTTGATGTCTGGTGTTTCCACCTTAAAAGTTTTTGTGTCAGGCCATTAAACTATTTGCCACCAGGGGGGGTAATACAGGCTCAGCGCTCCTATTGGGTGCAATGTGGTTTTTCTTTTAATGAGCCAGCTGACAGCTGACACTCCTGTTGCCCCCACCTCCCCCAAGCCTCACGCTGCATGAAAGCAGGCCATGGTCATGGTGGGGTGGCGGGTTTACTCATGAGTCAGTGGTTGGACTGGGGTGAGGTGGCAGTGGGGGTGTTTTCCACTGGTTACATTAATGTCCTACAGGCGAGTGACTCGCTATGTGCACACACAGACACACACACACACGCAAATGCACACACATACACACAGACACACACGCTGCTATCTGCACACGTGGAGTGGGGTTGGATTCCAGCTCCACTCAGAAATGCACACAGATAGACACAGTCAGATACACAAGCACAAACACAACCAGACACACAGACACACACATAGTCAGACACAGAAACACACAAGGCCAGGCACATACACTCACACACACGCGCACACACACACACACACATTCACAGGTAATGGAATATGTACCAGAAAGCAGCTACAGGGCTGTTATTTTCAGCCCATCTTTGAGTCAGGACGCACCTCTTCCCTCAGCTGTCATTTTCAGCCTGAGTGTGAGCCAATCACAAGCCAGACCACACACACACACACACACACACACACACACAAGCAGTCCGGTCCTCCCACCCCTCATACTGCAATCTGACATTGCGGCTAAGTTGCCCCATGCAATGTTCTTCAGCTGAGAGAGAACAGCGTGAGTAACCGAACGCCTAAAATGAGAGCAGAGCTGGAGGCCTGGTCCCTGACCTTCCACTGCACCTTACCTTCTCTGCTAAAGTCAGCTGAGATAGCTTGGTGTGGCTGCGACCAGCTGACCAGGCATCACACGAAGAAAGGGTGTGGTCTCACGTACACACACATACACAAAGAAACGTACACCTGCACGCTCACACACACAAAGAAGCACAGTAAACAGCCCGGCACAAACAGAGGAAACGTAAATGAACAGACGGGTAAACGTAACGCACAGAAAGGCATGCAAATGGAGAAAAACACAAACAAGTTGGAGATTATATCTTTATGGAGAAAACTCTGACCCCAACATGACGACCTTAACCCCTAACCCAGCCCTAACCTTACCCATAAGTAACCAAACAAAACACAAGATTCTTGGCGTTTTTACTTTTTTGATTGCATTCAAAGATCTTTGGGGGCACCTGTAAAGTGGTCCCTACCACATCAAAGACACAGGTTTCTATTACATTTTGGGGAACATTTGTTAAGACGATAGATTTGGAAAATAACTGGATCGGTCTGGACTAGGGGGCCCAAATTCTTTAGCAACACCCTTCAAATACACACGCACACACGCATATATGGTCACACATACACATTCACACAGTCCGTGGTATTTCAGAAATGGCAGGACTTTAAACTGAAGCTTTATTATTAATAAGCACAGAAGCACATCCATAAAAATGTCAAAAAAAAAAACAGAAAGTAAATGCCATTAACAAAATAAACACAGCGCCCTGCAATTCACAGCAAAAAAGCAAAGCGGCATATAAGCTAAGAGCCAGTCTATTTACATCTCTGGCTTAACCTGAACCCCCCTCTGTCAGCCCCCCCCCCAAGCCCCAGCTGGCCCCTTTTACACTCCAGCTCTGTAAACGGAGCCAGCTGGCACGCTGGGCACCTTTGGGCAGTAGATACTGACATGCTGTAAACCTTCACTTGCACACAAATTCAAACTGCAGCTAGGGGGCGCCTCTTTTTCATGGACGCCGGACACATCCATGCCGCCTGTTTTTCAGAGCGGGATCCATCCCACAAACGTGCTCCCAAGAAGTGTCCCCTTTGTCCTGTGGGACTGGGTGCTCATCGCCCTCACCAGCTTCCATGGGATGCATTCTGAACGGCCCCAGTTAAGGCCAATAACCTCTTGGCCAGCGGTGTACGATCGCATGTTTCCAACTGGTCTGGAAAAATGGATAAAAGACTGGAAAGCAAGGCAAACAAACTCCTTTGTTCCTCTAAAGCAGAAGTTGGAAGCTGATAAGATCATCTTCTTCGCTGCGGCCCTCAAAAGTCACTTTCTGTTGCATCGCCTACCTCCTCTCTATTCCCATTGGCGATTACCCGTGTCTCCTACCCTACCTTGGCCCAGGATCCTACATCTCCGGCCATAATTTAGCATGACCGAGGGAAATACGGCACAGCGTAGGTCAGACTGGACAAAATCGAAGCAGGAATAATGCAAGTACTTACAAATCTCAGATGGTAATATTAGGTTTCCTGGGGACCTGTCTAGGGACCTGTCCATGTTACCTGTCCCTAAAACTGATGTCTTGCTGCTTGGTCTCCCAGGCCTATGAGGATGCTTTGTTCATTTTTCCATCTGAGTCGATCAGGGGATTCTTTACTTTTCCAGATGACCCACCCCACAGTATCCTCCCCCTGACTGCTGACACAGATGAAATGTTCATAAAGATGACCAGCAACTAAGAACCCAGCACCCCCTATTCCCACCGGGAGCTGTGTGGATTATGATTGCTTGGCTGGTTTGGGGCAGATTCCAATTCGTTAGACAGCTTCCAACACACCTGCTGCTAACAGACGCTGTGTGATGGATTGGACACAAAGAACTCGGAGATGCTCCACAGAATCTCTTGGGACCCCACCCAGTGCACCTTCAGATTTTAGGCAAGGTGAAAAACATTCGAGTTTTTAATACGCGCTACCTGATCTACCTGCTTATCAGCTCACCAATCCCACCTTATTTTCACTATCTAATGGCCTCAAAACATGAAACTACCCAGCATTCCCAGTGTCACATTAGCATTAGCCTGAACGGGCACCTTCTCAGGCACCTGTTCACACCAACGCAAGAGGGTTCCATCAAAACACAGAGCAGCACCTCTTTGTCCTCAGCCAAGGACCGCCCCCCCATCCCCACCCTCATCAATATTAATGAGCGCACAGCACGATTGGCAGCTGCAATCGCATATTGATGGGCCCCTGAATCGGAACCAAACAATTAGCAGGCACACCGATTGTGAATATTCATAGACACCTGCCTTCAACAGAACTCTTCAGTGCATTATTTTGCTAATGGAAAGTATATTTTTTCCTCCTCTCAAATGGATGCTAAGCAGCTACGTGTGCAACTGTCTGTAAGAACTTCCAGATCTTTTACAAAATAAACCATTTAGCCGCTTGCTAACTTTTGAGCCACAGACAAACACAGGATGAAGCATTTCCACAGAACAGTTCTTGGCTAGACCCAGAATTGGCCTAAATCGTTCTGAGTATGTCTTACGATTTTGGCAGGATCGTACTTCCCATGATCCCACTGTTTGTAAACAGTCTCAGTTGGCTTAAATGATGTGTTTGAGTTTGACCGTTGACCAATCAAGGGTCACCATCTTGGTCCTTCTCAGAAAATAGCAGCAGCGTTAGAAGATGTGCGGGGGGCTGGGTCCTAGGGTGTTTGCCAAGGAGGAATTGCAGTTCAGTTAGACACTAGCAATGGTTCAGAATGCCAGACACCTGGCTGTTTTCACAGGAGGGGCCAAAATTGGTCCCCAGGAGAACTTCATCTATGCACAGGTCAGCCACAGGCTCTTCACACACACAACCTAGCTGGCCCCTCCCTATCCACACGACATATGCTAATTAACATGCTGTCATCTCACGTTAATCTATATGACATCCAACCTTCTAGTGAAGGACTGTCAAACCCAATCCCACATCCTCGGATTAATTTATCCCATTAGTAGTTAATCATCTGCACTAATTATACTGACGCATTTCCCGAGAATATGGTCCTGAAATATTTCCTGAAAACAACACGCTTTATCATCTTCAGAAAAAGAAAAAAAAAATGATAGCGTATCCGTGACTTTTTTAAAAATGACAGCATTAAGAGAGACGGGCTCTGGAAGAGGGGGTGGCTGACTGGCCTCATTCCGGACGATGATGATGATAATTCTATCCATCAATTATCTTTACTGGAGATTCAGAGTCCACCCAACACAGTGTTCAGAAGGTTCTCCAGCTCTGGCAGGAGGTCAGACTCGACCTGGGGTCTCTCCCCGGGCTATTTGAGATGGACCGAATAAGAAAGTCAGGAGTCCTCTTCCTCCATCACCCTCCCTCTAGTCCAGCACATCTGTGGTCTTCTACGTGTTCAGATCCCTGTCTCCACCTTAAGACAACAGCCATTCGATGCGGCAAACCCCTACAATGAAATTTCCCATTGGGCAAGGCGTGCAATTACCTGGCTACAATGGTGCCCCCCCTCCAGATAAACCAAGATGGCACCTCATCACCTGCCCCAGACTGTCGATGATGGGAATAGGCACTGGTTCTAGATCCATCTGTCAAGGGGGCACTTAGTCTGTCAAACGGGACACTTTCGTTTAGGCTATTAGCTGTGCCTGACGATCGGAGATATTTACCGTCTCCTCCTTCGGCAGGAGACGGTAACCCGGCAACCCGGCAACCCGGCAGGGCAATAAGGACACACAGCGGCAGAATGCTCCATTGCAAAGCTACCCCACACATCTACAAATATCACAGCGTCCAACGCCTGGGACCGGCAAGGAAAGTCCTGGGATGGGTACCAAGATTTCAAAGGGCAACTGTACATCAAGGGTCCATAACACTGGGATACGAAAGACCAATCTCAGTCAAGAGGCAGATGGTGTCTTGGTCAAAGACTGATCTCCCTATTTGTAACATTGTACAAAGCACTTGTATTATAAAAAATACCTGGTACAATATTTAAATCTTTAAGATGTTTCGTCACATATGGGCATCTGTTGAAAAGCTAAATAGGTAAGTGACAGGCACAAATACAGCTGTTTGTATCTCACTTCTTGTTCTGGGCTAATGAAAACATACCGCAGATACATCCCAATAGACACTGACACATGACCATTACAATTAAGCAAGGTTGACAACCCTTCACCCAGACTAATTTGACGCTATAAAATACGCCTCCGCAATCATTTATGTTATCGCTCCCCTTGCTCAACATGTCACTTATCTCGAACCTCTCAGTGTCTCACTGAGCCAAAACAGAGGCCGTGGTCGTCATGTCAATTGCGATGTTCAGCGTCTATCCCAGAAGTGTGTTTTAAGAATTCCAAAAGTGAAGCAATTCTTGGCTTTGCAGATTAATGTGTTATTCGTTCCAAGTCAGCGGGAGATGTGGTCCAGAAAAAGTAGAAACTGGATTAAAAAATTGTTGTTTACATGCATAGAATAGGGGGGATTAGTCACACTTTACTGGAGACAGAAAAGCATTTAACTCATGACATTGTTCATTTAAATGCTAGAAAATCCTGTCTTCTGAATTAAATCCTGTTTGTACATTTTAAATTCTTATTTGTATTACTTGTTTATTTCAAATGGTTGGTTTTGATTTGAATTTTCAGCAAGGGTGCGTCTTTATCATGAATCACACATTACTTCATATTGAATAGACACAAAGAACTGGTGATTTCTTACACTGAAGAAACAAAGAAAGAATAAAAAATTATGTGAGGCCAGGATCTGTGTATTGGCAAGGCGCAAACTGTTTTTCATGGAGGAAGTAAGAACTCAACAAAGGGAAGGAAGCTCACCACCAGAGAACAGGAAGCTGGTAAACACAAAGCTGCTCACTACAGAAAAGGAAGCTGCCAATCAAACAACAGGAAGCAGTTCCCCCAGTTTAGTGAAGCCTTAGCTATAGAACAGGAAGCTGTGCACTGGAGAACAGGAAGTGTCTCTATTAAAAAATGGGAAGCTGCTTATCAATTAATAGGAAGCAGTTCCCCAAAAACAGGGAAATCACACTACAGAAAGTAGGAAGCTCTTGGTTATAATAACAAAACCATCCATCTTCTGAACCCACTTGTCCTTCTTCAAAGTCACAGTGGGTCCAGGAGAAAAAGGCAGGGAACAACCCAAGATGGAGCACTAACCCATCACAGGGTATACTCACCATGTACAATTAGGAAACTCTAATTAACTCTAATTAACCTTCGCATGGGAACCAGAGCACCTGGAGAAATCTCCATGATGACATGCAAACACCAAACCCTTAGAGTCATGGCAGAGACTCAAACCCTGAACCCATAGGTGTGAGACAACAGTGCTCACCACTGTACAGCCATGCCACCTTCAGAACAAAGCCATTAACAAAGAATAGGAGATTTTTCATTAGTGGGAACACACACACACATAGTGTACCTATATAAATGGGTACCATCCATTCATTCCTATGGGAAGAACCCTAATTCTAATCATGACACCCTTAACCTCTACCCATCCATAACCTTAACCGTAAGTAACCAACCCAAATACAAGACTTTTGGCATTTTTACTTTTTTGATTGCATTCACATATTTTCATAAAACTGAGGTTATCCAAATGGGGACCTCAAAAGATGTCCCCAATATTAGGGAAATTTCAGGTTTACTACACTTTGGGGACAATTTGGTCCTCAAACCCCCCAACACACACACTTTTGGGAAGGAAAACAGGAGCTTATGGAGGATCTTATAGATCTCCAGCTTCCCTGCCAGGATTTCTCAGCTACAGAGAGCGCCATGCCTGACCTCTGCCTTCTCGCTAGTACTCCTGTTTCCTGGTGGGGGGTGGGAGAGGTAAAAGGCCTGGTGCCAATTTCCCATTCAATCCAAACTGGCAGATCTGCACCACACAAAATGCCCTCCAACTGCTGAGCGTATATATAAAATGTGAGATTGCACCATTCGGGGGCTCATGAATGCATATTAAAGCGAGTGGCAGTCATGTTCTCCCAGACTCGGAGTGGAAGGGGTCAGATCAGGACAAGGGCACTTTTGAAATGCAGGAATTCTGCCCCCTGGACCTGCCAGTTACATTAAACTCCAGTCCCGGTCAAATAATCATGACTGCCTTATATGCCAATGTTTTACATCACTAACCAACTTCTGTCATTTAAGTCTGAGTTGCGTGCAGTACATCGAAGACACACGCCTCGGATTGGGGCCACCTACCCCTTTACTATGGCGAAACAGCAGCAGCGATCTGGACTGACTGCCTCGTGATTGGGGGGGATTTGGGGGAGGGGAGTCTGAGGCACACTTGCAGGTCAATGCTTCACACAGGGGTAATAGCATCATCATCACGTTCGATTTATGGGCTCTCCTTAGTCTGTCTTTGTCACATTTTACCCAAGTCTCCTTGGGCTGTGACCCATTCCCGCGTTGCCATTTTTCCCAAAAGACAACAGGCGCTTCGTTTGAACTCGGCTGTCCTGTGTCCCGGAACCCAACCCGACCCTGTCGATGTAGAGAGGAGTGTTTAATACTGTACTGTGTATGCATCAGAGGTCCTGGAGGGGCCCAGTGTGAAACAGTATTCTTATAACATCCTCATGAAACAGTGTATATGCTTATTTACTGCAATACAAATAACTTGCCGCCATCTCATCGCAAACGTGGATGAAGTGTAAAAATAGCCAGTGTCCTGGTTCCAGCTCTGTTCCTGTAGCGTCCCCCTCTGGTCCCTTGGGTCAGCCTGTACTATTGGGACACACATCTAAGATCAATCGTGGGGGTGGGGGCAAGGCATGCATGCTGGCTATCTGGGTATCAGTAGAACAGATAAAAACAGCTAGAGATCCACGAAGATATCCACACAGATACCTGGTCTTCTTACTAAGAACACTGTGTGATTAGTCTCCACTCCTGTCCTCCATCAGCTGAACCAGCCCCCCAACCCCCTGCTCTATTCTGAGACTGCCTTCAGCACCCAGAAGATAAGTCCTCTACTGAAAGCCCAAAGACAAAGCATTTGTAAGTAAGAGTACGGCCAACCCAGTCGTCTCCATCATCCTCATTGTCATTATCCTTCTCATTTTCACTGTCCTCAGCACTTTACTTCAGGCCTTGAAACTACAGCCTGCCCGTCGCAGCTCCAATTCCTCCATGGTGAGGGGTGGCTGTGGCCTTCTGGAAACACACAGCGGGACTCGAAGGTGAAGGTGGCTACATGATGAACTTTGCTAACTGCTGTGTACCGTACAAGAAGTGAGCTACACCTTCAGGTAAGCTACACTAGGAAGTGAGCTACACTAGGAAATAAGCTGTACAGTACGTGGAAGTGAGCTACACCAAGAAGTGAGCCTCGGGTGAATCTTAATACCAAAAATGCAAAGACCGCACTTGTGGTCTTGGCAAGACCGGTCTTGCACACTTACCTTCCAAGAACAACCTCCAATTCACAAATTCCAAATAAGATAATTTCGATTAAGGTTGAACAGTTATGGTTTGTGCCTACTTCCTCCACCATTGCAACAGCATACAAAGCAACATGGGATTTTTCTCATTTGGAAAAGATGTACCCAATGCATCCTTGATATTTGGGGTGGAGCAAAACTAACATTCAGGGATTTTTACCATCCTCTGTTCTCATGATCTTAGTATTGGACCTGGTATTGGGCAATAGAAGATGATGTAAAATGGGTACACGAGAACACATAAGGCAAAGTACAGGCAAGTATGCATACTGAGATTCAGCCCTACACTAGGTTGTGAGGTATACTGGGAAGTGAGCTAAAGCAGGAAGTTAGCTTCTGGAGGAGAAGCAGTGAGAAAAGGCCCTTTCAGGGATCATGTGATGCTGCTTCCCTCAGTGAGTATCACGGACCCTCTTGACTCCATCATTCTTTAGTGAAGTGAAAGATGCTCGTCTCCAGTCCTGCTTGGATCCTCAAAACGTAGTCATTGTTGAACCTTTACAGTGGTCTGTGACACTACTCATTCACACAAAAAAGGTTTATTCCTGGAAGACCGGAATAGCAATATTTAACCAGGCATGTTATTAAAGGCAATGTGTTTATATAATTACTGCAGATATAGAGCCAAAGGTCAGGACAGTTAACAGTTTACATTAATCTGCTGGTTTTATTTGACTGGGTGGGTGGGCAGGGTGTAGAAGATTTACTAAAGGGTGTTATGAAAAGGAGTTTTATTGTTTTGTGATAATGATATGTAGAAATTATGGAGGCTTGTAAGGACTTTGTGAGAAATGCTGATTGGTTACAGGCAGTGCATCAGGGGGCTGATGCATTCTGAGTAGTGTATTTGTCTGTGAGTGTTCTGAAGGGGCTACTGACCGGCTTGGTTGGTGGTAATGTTGACGGTGACGTGCTGGGCAGGGTAAGGGCTCTTGCTGGTCACGCCGTTGACAGCTTGGATCTCAAACATGTAGGGCGTGTGCGCCCACAGGCTGCTGATGAACACGCGCGTGTCACTGAGGCCCAGCTGCCGCGGCACGAACTCCACATTGTCGTCGCACGGCGAGCACGCCCGCCGGTCGGAGCGGCACTTGCGGCACAGCACGTTGTAGACCACGTCCTCACGGGCCCCCGTCTCTCGCGGCGGGTTCCACTCCAGGACCACCGAGGTCTCATTCACGACAGAGATGACGTTCCGAGGGCCAGAGGGAACACCTGCGATTGGAAGACACAGTGACAAGCTTTGTCAATGTCCCCAGTGCCATAACAATGACCAGCCTCCCAGTATAACGTCCAAATTAGGTCGGTGAGGAGCAGAAATCACGTGATCACAATGGCAGCCTTGTATATCTTTCTGAAAACGTTCTGAAAACGTTCCGACGTCCGCCAAGTGCCTTTAACTTGGATCTATGGTCTTCGGAATCACTGTAAACCAAGCTCTGCCCCTCCACCTCCCATAATCCACTAGGGTGTCCCGCAAGCTCCTGTCAATCTTTAATCAGTCAGGGAGCAGTAGGCATAGCATTGACTCCACCCCATGGTGTGTGATTGACAGGTCATAATTACCGGCGGCACATTGTTGAGGGTCGCAGCACAATTAGCATTGCGTTTCCCGATGTTAAGCAATTTGTCTTTAGGTACGTATGGATATTTATATATAGATGTGCACAAGCACACACATGTAAGTACTTGAGCATAGATATAGGAGATTATCCCAGACACAGACATCATAACAACACTAATTACAGTTTGAGGCAAATTGCACAACTTTTCTGTAGCATGACTGCTTGAGTTCTATTTTGAGAAAAGATACAGCTGAAACTATTTTAAAAACTTGGAAGAGCTTGGCTTTATGTGACGCCATCCATCCCCCACCAGAGCGGCCCTGAGCTGAAGGCACTTTTACAGAAACAGCATCGTCAACTAATTTTATCAGTAAAGGTTGAAGGCCTGGGGGTGGCTACAGAATTCTTATAGAAGGAGAGCAGCAATTGGGTTGGGCTGCAGCGTCTTACAGGGCCTCATTGTGCAGGTGGGCTGATGGATTTTAGTTGAAATCCCAGTCACGGTCAGGGCAGTGGGGTATCTCACACATCCATGCCAGCAGGGGGTGCTGTTTACTAAAAACCGGGTGATATCCTTGCCATTATTTGCACAGCCAATTGTCAGACAAGGTTTTATGGATGTGAGTCAGTCACTAATTGCTGTTGTCTGTTGGCTTGTGACGGACTCATTCCCTAAAAACCCCACATTCCGGCTTTAGACTAGCTGCTCCTCCACAGAGGTGTAAGGCCTCCATTATTAATCGGCATACAAGCACCTAACGCGCGCCTGAGTTAAATAAGGATGCCCGGCCATGGACCGCAGGATGCCATGGGGGTCGGGGGTTTCTAAGAACTGCACAGCACTGTGCGTGTTTAGGGGGCCGGTGGGATTCGGAGCTGATTTTGTCCTTACAAATGTCGAAACCAAACCGTCACCCGTGGGCCTTTGCTCTGGAATAATACATCCACTTGTCTATTTACCCACTTTATAGGCCGGGGGGGCGGGGGTTCCCCGGATGGCATATTCTATATCAAGAACCTGGTGAATGTTATTAACTCGCTGAAGCTCGAACCCTGGCAGTGGGATTCCCCAGTTCCAGCCGAAGAGGGCCAGTCTGCAACATAGTTTGTAGGTCTCCCTGCTCAGACACACCCACTAAACCTGGCAATTAGCTGGTAAATGGACTCCATTTATATAGCGCTTTTCTACTCTTCTGAATACTCAAAGCGCTTTACAATTTATGCCTCACATTCACCCATCCACACACCGGTGGCGAAGGCTGCCATGCAAGGTGCCAACCTGCACACCGGGAGCAATTTGGGGTTCAGCGTCTTGCTCAAGGACACTTTGATGGGGTCAGGAGAAGGCGGGGCTCGAACTGGCAACCTTCTGGTTGCCGAACGATTGCACTGCCCTCTGCACCACCATCTTCCCCAAAGCTGGTCAATTTAATAAAGTGTGTCTGAGCAGAGAAGTCTGCAATCTGCGTTGCAGATTGGCCCTCCAGGACCGGAACTGGGAAAGCCTGCCTTAGAATCTCCTGTGGGACGCCGGGTGTGATCTCACTGGGGGGGGGGGGTTTCCCGAAGATCCAACACCCACCAGGAGCTCATGCTTGAGTGTGGAGACTGAAAACTTCATATTCCTGAAACATTTATATTCTCACTCTCTGAAGCATGGCAGGGTCTTATGCAGTATCTTTATGTAACCTCTTCGATATTGGGGTTGCCCTGGAAACATCTGCCTTTAACTGCACTCTGTGCAACTTCCTCTGTGCTGTCATTTAACCCTGGTTTGACATTATGGGATGTTGCACTGGAAGCATCTTGGCAGGTTACTTCAGTATTGGGGGCATACTGAAGTTGCCCCAGCTTGCAGTGTTCTTTTCATTTTCTTCTTGTGAGCTCAGATGGAGAACTGCACCTTTAAGCTGGAGCCTGTGTCCTCGGTTGAATGGCTGCACATTGTATAGCTTGACGGGGAGGTTGGTGTATTGCCACCTCCCCTCTCTCACCACCCCACCCAAGTCAGAGAGCTCAGATTCTGAAGTTAACAAGCGTGTTTCAGCAGCAGGCCTGGGATAGGGGCGATGTGTGTGAGGGTGGGAGCACTCACTATGAGGGGGGGGGATTTGGTCCAGGAAGGCAATTACTCTGGCTTATGTTTGCTTACAAGAGCATTACTGAGGAGCTGTTCTCTTAGCTGTCTAATCTGGGGGCTCGGAAAGAAGCCCAGTTCAAACAGAGGCAGATCTCTGCCCCTAAGGGGAGGCGGGCTGGGGGGCTGGTGGCTGGACAGACGGACTGAGGGGCTCCAGGGAGCAGGAATGCCTCCCTCCTGTTCCATCTACTGCCATCTTTTCAGATGCATCAAAGCAAGTAAAGACAGGGTGTGGTGTCCAAACGAGAAAGTGGGAACGAGACTGCAGGTGTCGGAAGCAGACTTCTGGATCATTCCGTAAGACGGTGTTTTGCCGTCCCGTGTTTGAAGGGGGGGAGGGGTAGGCTCGCAGTGTGAGATGTGACATGGGACGGGTGGTTTATGCAAGCATATCTCCCCCCCTCCATAAGTGCCCCGTGCTGTGCTGATGAGCTCCATGCCGCCCCCTGGGGACCTGGAGAGGTAGGAACATGGGTGGGGGGGGGGGGGGGGCCGCCACCCA